>JAKSZT010051644.1:738666-849025 GCA_026826555.1 Tolypeutes matacus
AAAAAAAAGGCAAGGAGAGATATTTCTTTAAGAAGAATTATTAAAATATATAAGATATTGAGAGGAGAAAAAACAAAACAAAACAGTAAATAGGAGGACTTGCATATATTTTTTCATTCCAGCAGTCAGGCTTTAAGATGATAAGCATTATGTATACAATTTTTTTATGATCTGTGATGGTCCATAAAATCCTGACAAGTAAGAGTCATAGAATTCTTCTGAGATTAAAAGAAAATCTATGGGATAAGGATTATAGGAAACTGGTTCAAAATTTAGAACACTTGCTAAGAAGATTTTGTAGTGCAGGGACTGTCTAGCATAGTCAAAAAAAATTAAAAATGGTCAAGAAGCTTTGAAGACCTAGTTCATATTGGAGGACATAATTGTTGTTGGCAGCCTCTAGTGTATGATTGTATAATTTTCTTCAGCATTGCATTTCATCTTAGATAAAGTGGGGAGAAGGTGATATATTCACTTATTATTTAAACAATCCAATTAGTGTTGTGTATTACACAGAAGCATAAAAAGACTCTATTTGGAAATAATTTATTCTGATTAGAAGCCAACTTACAAAGTAAATGTTGCCTCCTGCAGTTGTGTAACACAGCACATTAATTTGAGAGGAGTTCTATGTTTTGACTTTCTGTCATGCCTCCAAACCAATAGATTTCTGGTTTGCCCCAACTCTCACAATAATATGTCTGCACTGATTTCAAGGGTTGGGATGGAAGGATGAATTTTCAACAAAATACTTAGCCATCACACCATTATATGTATTTTAAGAACTTTGCATGTTTGTTTATTCTATTCCTGAAGCTTTGCACAATAGTGTTCTACTGTGAAAATCTATGGATTTCCCAAACACTGTGATATTTTTATATCAAATAGCAAGTTCCTTTTGATCAAAATTCATAAAAGCAAAGGAGTTTCAACTTGTAATTAATTTTAGTCATCGTATTCAACACTGGTAATATGTGAATGATAAAACATTGAAGATTTAAATAGCAAAGGGATCAAAATATACTTAAACCCATATGCTGACTGCACCCCCAAATCCTTTACATTGACCATGCTTGTTGTTAAAATATGTATGGGTTTTGTTTTTATCTTCTCTATTCACATGAACTCTTACCCAAGATTATTAGATCATCCTTTGGCTCTAGAGTTTCCTCATGTCATTTTTCACCTCTGCATTTCTGAGTGTGTAGATTAAAAGATTTAACATGGGTGTTATCATATAATAAAACAAAACCACCGCTTTGTCGATGGGGAAGGTCATCATGGGACGAAGATACACAAACATACAAGGCACAAAGAATAAGATGACCACTGTGATATGGGAAGCACAGGTGGAGAGAGCTTTCCACTGTCCTTCAGAGCTGTGAGTCCTGAGGGAGCAAAGGATGAGGGCATAGAAGATGATAAGAATAGCAAAAGTGATCATACACATCAGTCCACTGTTGGCTACAACAGAGGTCAAAGAGGTGAATGTCAGAGCAGAAGTGTTTTAGCAGAGGGTAAAGATCACAGGCAAAATGGTCAATGATATTGGGGCCACAGATGGGCAACCAGAGCATGAAAAGAATTTGAATCAAGGCATGAAGAAATCCCTCAGCCCAAGACACAACCACCAGGAGGACACACACCCTGTGGTTCATTATGATCCTCTAATGCAGGGGCCTGCAGATGGCCAAGTAGCAATCATAGGCCATCACCATAAGCAGGATGATCTCAGCTCCTCCAAGAAAATGCTCTGAATAGAGCTGAGTCATGCACCCACTGAAGGAGATAGGTTTCTTGTCAGTGAGTAAGTCAAATATCATTTTTGCGGCCATGGTAGAAGAAAAGGGGCCATGTAGAAAGGACAAAAAAGACAGAAAAAAATGCATGGGTGAACCCAAGGCTGGGCTGATGTTTATGGTCACTACAATAAGTAGTTTGCTGGCCAGAGTGAGAAAGTAGATGAGTGTAAACACAATAAACAAAAGTTTCTGCACATCTGTATTCTGCATTAGGCTGATTAGGATGAATTCTGTCACGTTGTTCATTCACTCCATGAAGCCAGTTTGGTAATCAGATAATTGATATATCTCAAAGAGCACACAGATTGCAACAATTATAGATAAACTTTGATAAAAATAAATATTTGTCAGAGTTATTTGTTTCCTGTAAGATTGATGGAAACTCCAAGATGATAAACCCCACAGTTAGTTTCATATTGAACATGTAACCCTCTTCTACACACACACACATTCATGGTTTTATGACTCTTAACAGGCCAGGCAACTTTCCCACAATTATTCCCAATTACTGCCACAGTATTTTTCCTATAGAAATATTGGAATAAAATAGGACCTATAAGATAGAATAAAGGTTGATTTCATAAACGTGTATGCCCCTGTAGCTCTTCTCTATTCACTCATGCCTGTGATGCTAAAATGCAATGTTTGTTATAATTTTTACCTTATTTCAATGTGATTATAAAACCTCACATGAGTTCTATTTGCAATTAGGGAGAATTAGTCACATTTCAAAATCATCTGAACTCAGTGAATATACGAGGCTGTAGTAAGATATACCCAGGCATTTAAATTTGTGAACTTATTCTACATCCAAGCAAAATTGCATGAGAATATCATAGATCCTTTAATGAACACCTCTGGAAGAAGAATATTCCTTAAAGGATACAGTAGAGCTTGATGCAAGCCATTATTTCCCCCCACCCCCCCTTTTTTTTTTTCAATTTTAGAGTTCACTATTTGAGGAATTACAGTCATATTCAGAGGGGAAATAAATGTTTAGTGGGGCAATAGGAGGCATTTCTGTGGCTGATTTTTCCAAACAGCATAAATCTTCTCTTTATATCATTACCAAAGCAGGAAAACAGAGAACTGTATGTACAAAAGCTTATAATAAAACATAAATTTGTTCAAAACAGAGGAGAGATAAATACATATCTGATCTCTAATGAATAGGGTATGTTTAGCGAGAGTGTAGTGGTATAAAATACAGCAATTTTTGTGGACTTCTTTCATAGGTTTTCTGATCTGAGTTTACTATAAAGAAAATATACTGCCTTTATTATCAGTAAAATAATTTTAAAAGGTTTTACTTTTTTATCTATTGTCTAGGCTCACAATATCTCAATGACTGCTTTTCTAAACAGACTGTTTATATCATCCAGTATTCATAATTAAACATGTCTCAATATAATCTACCTGTAAATTGAACTTTGTGTCAACTTGAGCGAAAATACTAATAAGATTGTACATAGCTCTCTGAATGCATTTGGAGAAGAGACATGTTCATTCCACAACAAGGGATCTTATTTGCAGCAATCATTGACCCATCATTTTCTGCTGCTTCACAGCTTTACTCATTTTTGCCTTAAATCAGGGGTTTTTATTAAGAAGTCTGTAAGTTTGAACTGAAAAAAAAAACAAAAAGCATTATTCTTGTGGAGCCGTGTTGGTTGAGGTGTGATATATTTATTAAATAATACACAGGATAGTTGGACTTATTAAGGGGTCTGTGGTTTTCACCTGACTGCAAAGGAGTCCATGGAACAAAAGAGGTTAAAGATCCCTGCCTTAAGGAGAGTATTTATTTTCCTCAATTAGTGACTTGAAAAAGATTTTTAAGAGATGCTTCCTAAATAATTCTGAGTTGATGGACTGAGTTTAATTTTGCTCTAAAGGCTTAACTATCCTGTGTGGGTCATATTCACCCCTACTCAGATAATTAACTTCTTAATCAGAAAACTTCCTAAGAATTAAATTCAATAGAAATTTATGGTGTGGGAAAACCTAATGAATGGCTGACAACTCTCCATAAGACCTCTCCCTACACATTTGCCCATTCTTGCTATCTTGGTGACCAAAGGGATGATATTATAACAATCACTTGATCAGAATTCTAACTTGATTCAAACCCCCCCAAATAGCAACTTACGTTAAAGCAGGAAAACTAAGGCTTTATGAACTCAGCAACTGTAGAAAGTTTCCCTGTTTAATCAGGTCTCTGAAATCTGTTTTAAGCCATTTTCTTAGACAGTCAGTGCCAAGCCCATGTGAAATCTAGAGATAGCTCCTTTGGTCCTTCGGTGTCTGGATCCAAGAGGTTGGAATCTTAGAACCAAGCAGCATCTGTAATGTGTGGTTGGTTATGCTGATGTGGTCTTCAATATTCAGGAATCCCCAGAGTATATACCTACTAACATTTTCATGAATGTTTACAGGGAAATATTTCAACATATATTTCGTCAGTATAAAAAGTTAAGGACCCTCTAAACTTTCACTATCTAGAGGATTAGAATAAGCAGCTTCAGCCAAGATGACAGCAAAAATAATTCCTCATGTTATCTCTTATGACTGTGACTTCTGTGACCAAAGTGGTGAGGGAAAGTCAGCTGAACTGGGTTGTTGGCCTCTATAGTTTGGTTTGGAAGTGATCTTTTAGTCTGGGACTTAAGGCACTTAAGAATGTGTTATCTTGGGAGTATGGGTGAAGGACCTAGTCAGAGCCTGTAAAACAATACTAATAATACCTGCACAATATATTATGTAAACACATTTAGACCTGTGCAAACTGTTATTCTACTGCTGATGCCCTGAGGATTGACACATGTAAGCCAGATAAACTGTTCTCTAAGATTAACAATCTGAATAATGCTTAAGAGAAATCAGACCATGCCTCCTAGGTCTGATTCTACTACTTACTAACTCCACAGAATTGGACAAGTTTCTCAAAGTCCTTATACCTCAGATTTCACATTTATACAAAGGGATGATAAAGTACTTAAAACAAAGTTGTGCTGTGCGGTTGTAGGAGCTAATGTGCGTAACAAGCTTAGAATAATGCCTGGCACAGAGTGAAGACTCATTATCACCTGTTATATTCTGCACAAGAAAGGAGATATGATGTCACTGACCCATATTTCTGGCAAGAATTCTTAACTCATATATGTATTTTTTTTTCTTTTCTCTTATGTTTAGTAGGCTTTTGAAAAATAGAGAACTTCAGAGAGAAGATAAGCCACGTATTGCAAAATTGAATACTGAGTCACAAGTCATTATAATATTTAACTCTTTTTCTGGTATTTTGATCTTCTCTATTAAAAAAAAAACAACAAAAAAACTAATAGTGAAGTTTAATTTCCCTGGAAAGGTTGTAGGTGCTAATGGAAATGTAAGTACAAAGAGAACTAACCAATAATGAACACTTTCTCTAAATCTTTTATTTTACAAAGTAAGATATCTCATCAGAGTCTTATATAATTCCTATGAGGATGTTATTATTATTTCAATTTTATATAAATAAAGAAATTTATCTTGACTTTGAGCATCATTTGTCCAACACGAAAAACCTAATATTTAGTATCATCAATAATTAACTCCAGTCTGATCTGATCTCTAATCTTGAGTTGTAATCCTTATGTTCTTGTATCTCATAAGACACTGGTAGTATGATATGTCAGCACCATCGATGTGATGGGAAAGAAAGTGCAGACTCAGATCAGCTTTGAATTGTTGAGGAATTTTGGCTCAATGAAGAGTGGCAGGAAGGACATCCTTCTAAGAAAGATCCCATGTGCTGCAGCTGACCAGGAAAGTGAGGTTGGAGAAAAGAGAACATCTATCTTCCTTTCTTAGTTTTGTGCCCTATTCAGATGACCTGTCTAAGTACAATGTAAAAAGCTTTGATTCTGCGAATTTCCTGATGCAGAGAAAGTAGAGGTTCGAATTTAGAACAAGGGACAGCCTGCCTGGATGAGATGTGGTCGGATCCTAGAGAAATTATACACTAAATACATGGACTTGGTAATGGTTACCAATTCAATTACTTACACTATGACTTAATGTATGTCACTTAGCTTACATGAACCTATAAAAAAGGCTTAAATAAAATAACATGATTGAACAGAATACCAAAAAATGGCATGAGACCTATAAACTGCTTTATCATACATAACAAACAGTTAGAAAATATATTCTGAATTAAATTAGAGAAATGTTTACATGCCAGTTGTACCCATTACTGCTACATTTTGGTTATCATTTATTCAATCCTGTGTAATCTGTGTGCTCTTGGGCAAGGTCCTCAACTTTTCTCTTCAACAAAATAGTTGTTAAAAGTTTCCAGTTAGTCACTAAAGGAGAAAACAAGAGTAGGATGAATATATATATATATTTGTATGGGAGAAATTGATCCTGTTTAAATAGTAGTGGGAAGAAGCTAGTAGAGAGGGAGAAGGAGACAGAAGAGACAGAGAAGTAGAGAGAAGAGATAGAAAGAGGTTGAAGATGTATAGAAGAATGGGCATAATCAAGAAAGGAACATAGGGTGTGGAAAATATTGTGAGTTGCTCACAGATCTCCTTTGGACTGGAAAGTTATCTGACTCAGCAAAAAATACATACCATTTGAAAGGTAGTTGCTAGCTTTTTACTGGACTTGTATAAAACCTCTTTAATTTCTAAAGGATATAATATTATTTTGAGAAGAAAAATACCTGTATATCCTGAATTTTATCAGATGATGAGTCCAGCATATAAAAAAATGAATGAAATTCCCTTATTACCTAAAATGTAAGTTAAACAACATGTGAAAGTGGAGTTCATCGCATACAAAGTTTGCTTTTGTGTCATTTTGCCTTAAATGAGGAGTAATCTAACTCCAAATCAAAATGAGTGTCTCTGCATGATCACTTATTGAAGGCTTCCTAACAGATAGCATGGTTTACAGATAGTAGATCAAGAGTAGGCAGCAGGAAGCAGATGTGGCTGAAGCAGTTGAAGACCTGATTCCCACATGGGAGGTCCTGGATTTGGTCCTAGGTGCCTCCTAAGAGAAAAAACAAACAAACAAACAAAAAAAACGAGAGGGCAGCACTCAATCTGAAAAGCATCTGCAGAGAGATCAGTTCATTGAAGAGGGAAAAAATAAATCCACTCAATGGGCAGAATTATGAGTGGTGCTCCTTGTGTCATCATAAGAACAGGATAATAACAATAGTGATAAGGTATAGATTTTACTGATTATTAGGCAGTAAGCAATGGAATGTTAATAGGCTAGCACCTCTTAAAATATATGTATATATATTTATAAAAATAACATTTTTGTAAGCAAATACACATATATGCATATATATTTATATATCATTTTACAAATGTTTGTATGTATTGTGAGAATTTTGATTTTTACCCATAATAAAAAATAAAAAAAAAAAAAAAATAGGCTATGGAGTGTCTAAGTGCTCTGAAACATGACCGTTACATGAATGGGAGATAACAAAACCCTGGGTTATATCTGGTAAAGGATCTGGTTGAAATTTAATTCAAATTCTAAGAAGGAGAAATAATTGCAGATAAAAAGGGAGACAATAAATGAATAATACAAAAAAGGAAAACCAAACATTATTTTGGTATCGTTCAGCTATACATACAGGTAGCCATAAGGGTGAAGGTATTTGTTTGCAGAAACCTACCCCTTTCCTGGGAGCTGATGAACCAATATGAGTCTCTGTGGAATTAAGAAGCGTTCTGTCTGGACTCATTTATGGGATGTGTCTCAATGACATTAACAACACGTTGCAGGGCAAGAGTTGGAAAAATTATAATGTCAATTTTTCTTTGTGTTCTCATTGTGTGGATTATATCTATTATGAAAGACCTGTTTTGGGAGACAATATGGGAGAACTTTTGCCATCTGGATGCACAAAAAGGACTGTGTTCAAAAACAGAGCCACAAGTCAATGTGCAATTAAAAATGAACATTGGCCTGTTGAGCAATGGACCAACATGCATGATTTCCTGCTGCATGTCCTCCTTGTTTTAGTATTCTGTGCTCTAATACTTATTGATCTTAATTTTAGTATTGATGAGCTCAGCAAAGTGGTGAGATACAAGATTAATGTGCAAAAACCAATAGTGTTTATATACAGTACTGATGTGCAAACTGAGGAAGAAATCAGAAAAAAAAATAAATTTTAGTATTGAGGATAATAATCAAAGTAAAGAATACATGTAAATAGAAACCAATTTAATTTTAGGGGGGCTTATGTGGGCTGATCTTAGGTCCAGTATGTGCTGGAGGTGCCCATGGTAAGCTCTTTGTCATACTGAAACTAAATTATATTGGGAGGGTGCTAATATCCATATGACATTATACTGGGGAAGTTAATATTTTCAGATCCAAAACATATACTTGAATTTTCTCTATCAACACATGTTTGACAACAGTATAGTTGGTCAATAAACAATCATTGGCCTAAATTTCTAAATAACCCTGGAGAAGTTGGCAGAGGTCTGGGAATCCAAGCAGAAATTGCCTTTACTGAAGAGAATTAGTGGGGAAGTGGATTTTTTGGCACTTAATGGCCCCTTTGAAAGGATATTTTTCAGAGTGGAAGTGAAAGAATGATAAGCAAGTTGGTGAGTTGTAGAAAAATTGATATAAAAATAGTAGATAGATGTACAGCATACTAAGATAAAATAATGAATAAGACCATGCATACTGATCCAAGAGGGCATGTGAACTACACTCCTTCTAATGGATGCATAGGAAGCTCAAAAGCAATGGCTTGGGATCTTGGCAGTAGAAGAATAGGAATGAATTTATGGAGAACTTTTGGTCCCCATAGTCTAGAGAGTGTGTGAAGAAATAATATATTTACTTAGGTGCTCATTAACTTCCAAGGTCTCCCACATAAACTAAAATCTGAAGTACCTGATAGCACAGTTGGAACTGGAAATCTACTAAACTTCATAAGATTTTACCAGTTGGAGATGATGGTCATTACTTAGAGGTAAGGTTAATTGGGATCTCTTATTAGTACAGTCTTGTAGTATGAACCAGGGCATTTATCTTGGACTGTGAGAGATACAGAATCCATAATTAACTGAGACTTGATCCTTGATTCACGCCCCATTCCATGACATCATTTGGTAAATTGGAAGGGGATAATTTTGTTGGGAAGGACAAGAATTTACTATTGTAATTCTAAATGACTTATTTTTTAATGATGGTAGTTTAAGAAATAATTTAATTGCCATTTGGTGTAATACTTCTGCACCTGATAGCATTAATTTGACTGATTTCAATGAAATATTTGATAATGTTGCTATTGATGGACAAATGAGTTGCAAAATTGAATTAAAATCTCCATATAATGTTTCCCAGTAATAGGCAATAACCAATTAATTCCTTTTAAACATTTTTGCATTGTGATAAAATATCCATAATATACAATTTTACAACTTAACAATTTTTAAGTGTACAATTCAGTGGCATTAAGTACAATCACAATGTTATGCAAGCATCATGTTTATAGCTCTCCAGGGTGCTCTTTTGTATGACTAAAAGCAGATAAAACTTTGTCCCAGGCTGCTTGGAATTATTCTTTCTTACCCTATTTTAACTTACCTGCAGGCAAGTTCTGGGAGCTTGAGACAGAAATGAGTTCAGTCTTTCAGGCTGTAACTCCATATACTGGCACTGATATACAGCACCCCAGCATGCACATCCTTCTAGAACAGGACCAGAGAAACACAATGGGAGGATAGGCTGGCTGGACATCACAGAGGTGTTGGGGGGAGTGCAAGCAAGGGCACCATGGAAACAGGGTGCTTGCCTATTTGTTGCTTTAGTGTTGGGTTCTTGCATCATGAAGGCAGAGATATGCTTTGAGTTATGGAGGCAGGCAGATATAAGTCTCAGTTCAGCCACCTGCTTTGCTTTTTTCTTTAGTAAATTACTTTAATTCATAGTGATTCAATTTCTTCACCCAAAAACTGGGAAAATTAATAGTACCCACCAAAAAGGGTATCACATAAATTGTGTTTTAATATAGAAGTGGTGCTCAATAGCTCTTACTGTCATTGTTATTATTGAACAAAACTGTGACTGTCAATTTTAGATTTCAATATAAATGGAAAAAATTTAAATAAAGAATCTATATTCTGACTCCAGCAGGAAAGTAGGAAGAGGGAATACACATTCGGTTTTCATTTTGACAAAGCCTCCTAATATTAATTATTCTTCCCTTGAAGAACTAGCCCAGGGATGATTTCACCTACTTAAATAAAAGTGTCTCTCTATGGCTTGGGGACTGAATGAGTGGACAAGGAAAGACAATGTAGAGTTCTGGGCAGAACAAATCACAAAGGCAGTGCATCTCCCTGCCATGCCTGGGGCCAGGCATAGACATCCAGTGAAATGGTAGGAGAAGGAAGGACCAAAATATTTGCCTTTGGGCAGAGTATTGATGCTCTGGAAAAGGCCAGAAGGATTGACACCATGAGATTTCTCATTCAGGGGTCCTCAAACCTACTGCTGATATCTTGGTAATTGGATTTATTTTTTCCAGCATCAAGGCTAACAAAATTTCATATAATAATTTTAAAACCTCCAAGATTTCCATGGGTCCCATAGAAATGGAAAGGGATGGGTCTTTGATTTTAGCCCCTCTCAAAGACTCAAATTCCTCTTAAACACCAAAGCTGAATCCGTACACTTTCTGGGATAGTTTATTATGGAAGCAAGCTCAGGCTCAGTAAGAAGTTCTTGACAAATAGATGTACACGGGTATGTAAAAAATTCACAATTTTCTTGTTTTTTATTTTGCTTTGATCTTTTCTTTTCTGGAAAGACTGAGTTTCAGCTTACTAAATTAGTATAATAATGGCTTTTTTTGCATGCACACTGATGAAAAATCTATAAAATGGTTTATTTTAAGATTTTATTAGGTTGCCAAAAATCAATAGATGGCAAATAAGTTGTTATACACTCTATACAGTGTTTTCCAAAAATGACCTCTTTAATGAGGCCAGTTAAAATCCACATCTGCATTTTAAATTCAGCACTTGTTCAAAATGTTACAAGATGCCTACATCTTAAAAAAACAAAAATTCTTAGATGACTCTGTTCACGTCCATTTTTCTTCTTTCTCATCCCTTTCTCTCTCCCTTTCTTTGTTTCACGTTATCTCCTATTCAGTTAATGCTTCATAGTACTGAACATTGGCCAGTAGCATAGATAGGAACATAAATAGGTCATATATCCTGTAATGCATTACTTTCTCTCAACTATTTAGTTGAACCATGAACTGGTTTTACAGTTTTGAAAGACATACTCAAAGTTAAGAGTCAAATTTAGAAGAAACATTTGTTGAGAAAATTAGTGAGAAACACAAACAAATGAAAAAAAGCTCCCAGAAACAATCTTTATGTTAAGTATTCTTTTATTTTATATGTTAAGTGTTCTTTTAGCAGCCTGTATTTTTTTTTTTTTTAATCTGACGGACTTACTTTTTGTTACCACTGTTTTCTTGTTTCTCCTCACATTTATAACTTAAATTTTCAGAATTTATGACTTTGGGAGATATTAAAAGCTACTTTTTTCCATTTTCTTTGGTGGTATTTCCTTGAGAAAAGTAAAACCATATAAAAATAAGAGAACGTTTGCAACAATTTTCTACAGGTAAATCATCTGGCACTTGAGTTGAATATAATGGAAAGAATGAATAATGTCACAGAATTCATCTTCTTGGACCTAATACAGAATGTGGAGCTTCAGAAATTTTCATTTGCTGTATTTTTAATTGTCTACCTGGTTACCCTGGCAGGCAACTTGCTCGTCATGATCACCATCAGCACCAGCAGGGCCCTGGGATCCCCCATGTATTTCTTCTTGTCTTATTTATCCCTTATAGATGGCTGCTGTTCTTCCTCTATGACCCCTAAGACAATAGCTGACACTCTGGCTGCGAGGAAAACCATCTCTTTCAGGGGATGCTTTTCAAGTCTTTCTGGAGCATTTTTTGGTGCAACAGAGATCATACTGCTCACAGTAATGGCCTTTGACCACTATGTGGCCATTTGCAAACCTTTGCACTGCACAACCATCATGAGCCAAAAAGTATGTGGCTTCCTCATGGGAGTGGCTTGGGCCAAAGATTTTGTCCATGCTACCATTCAGATCCTTTTCACAGTTTGGCTGCCCTTTTGTGGCCCAAATATCATAGACCACTTCATGTGTGACTTCAACCCTTTGTTAAAACTCATCTGCATGGATACCCATACCCTCGATCTCTTTGTTGCTGCCAACAGTGAGTTCATATGTCTGTTAAAGTTCCTCCTTTGATGCTTTCTTATATGGCCACCCTGTGCACTTTGTAATATCAGAGCTTGGAGGGGAGACACAAAGCCCTGTCCACCTGTATCTCTCATATAACTGTGGTCATTCTCATTCTTTGCGCCCTGCATATTTGTGTATCTTTGCCCAGTGACCACCTTCTCCACTGACAAAGCTGTGGCCATGTTTTATACCATCGTAACTCCCATTTTGAATCCCTTGATCTACACTCTCAGAAATGCAGAGGTGAAAAATGCTATGAGGAAGCTCTGGGATCAAAAGATGATTTCAGTTGAGATATTTTCAAGACAATATAAATAGCGATTCTATCCTTTAAGTGTAAAAGAGAAAAGAAGATGATTTCTAGTTGTTCAAAGTCCAGTGAACACTATTTGTCAAAAATAGTTTGATGTTGGCTACAGGAGCTTGAAGGAAAGATCAACCAGGTAGTTATTTATAATTATAAAGATATCTCATTTAAATTTACTTATTGCCCATTTGGTTGCCAATCCTAATGTACTTTCAGAATCAGTTAGAGGTCATTTTAAAATACATATACCCAGGACACAGCTGTAGTGACTGTAAGTAGTTGTACTATTGTTGGATTGCAATTACTGCATTTTAAGAAAATAAGCCATATGTTGCTGAAGCAAGTGAAATTTACACACATTTTGAATAATAGTGCTATAGATTGTGTCAACAGCTTCATCCTGTTTTGACGTTACCTTATTAATGTATTTTTGAGAATTATCCTTTATACAAGAGGCTATGAGATCCATGAAACTGTCATATGTTCATAAATCATATAATATACAATTACTATCTTTGCAATTGCAAAAATTTAAAATATTCTGATAAAAAGGAATGCTTTCAGCTTTTATTGTCTTCTCTTTGTATACTTTCTAATCTTAAATCATGATCTGATCTAATTCTCTTTTTCTTTTTTTTTCTCCCAAAGAAAGCTTCAACAGTTATTCTTTTTGCATTATTTACACTAAAACTCCTTGTTCTTGTTAATTCTATCTAGTCTTTCACATTAAAAGCCTTGTTTTCCCATTTTTCTTTTTCTGGTAGACTGATTTACTCACCCCAATTTGTACATATTCTTAATCTACATTCCTGTTGGGGTGAACACATTGTAAATAGAACCTCTTATAGATGTTAATTTAACTAAGATATGGCCTAACTGAATAAGGTGGGTCTTAATCCAGATTACTGGAGGTCTTATAAAGAGTTCAAAGGTGGAAGTCAAGCAATGAAGAGCAGAAGAAAGGAGAAGAAATGTTCATGTGATAGGAAATCCACGAAATTCTAAGGTTACCTTCAGCTAGCACCAGAAAGACGCAATCTTCCAGGAGAAAGCAATTGTTTTATCTTGTATCAGATTTCTGGCTTCAGAAATCAAAAACCAATAAATACTTGTTGTTTAAGCCAACCCATTATGTGGTGTTTGTTATAGCAGCTCAGACAAACCAAGACACTGTGTGAAGGAGAGTTTATGTATCATATCATCATATCTTATATGTGCATTTTGAGGAACAGGTTATTGTGATTAGCATAGGGTCTGGTAAGAATATTCCAAGTTCAGTTCCTATTTTAATGTTTGTAGTGTGAACTTTGGCAAAACACAACATATTCAGGTTTTAGCTAAAAGGAAAATATAGAGATATTATCAGGATCAAATAGAATAATCCTGTAAAGTTCTTTGAAACTCTACATGCTAAATAAATGTTAGTTATGATAACCATTCTTTATTACTTGAGCCCCAAAAAGAATAATAGAGCTACTCAACTGGTCCTGAGTGCTAACCTATTTATTTTTAAATGTAGTAGGGAAAACATGTAATTTTTCTGTTCGTGCTTTGATAAAGAATACTCTGAGAGCTGACTGGTCCTATAGGAATATTTGTGGGCTTGAATGGATCCCCAAATCATCAGCCTTTCTTCAATCTATCCTGGTTTTCCAAACTTCATAGGCTCTGGTGCTGCCAAGGCCTTGGAAATGATCTATTTATGAGTCTTATTTGCTCCTGCCAAGCCATGTTTCAAGGCTCAGTGTGTCATTTTCTAGGAACTTGAGATTAACACAGCAGGTAAAGAGATTATAAACAGACTTAAAATAAAAGGACATATTTGTTCAGAGGAGCTAGTGTGGTACAGTCTTTATGAGCAGACTCTGGAGTCTGATTTCCTGGATTGGAATTTGACCAGGGAAAGCTTATTTCTTCATCTGTGAGATGGTAATATTAATACCAACCTCATGAAGTTAATGGGTTAATAATATGTGTCAATCTATGTTAAGTGCCTATAACAGTGCCTGACCCATAGTACACATTTTTTAAGTTTTGTTTTATTTTTTAAATTTGTTTTTAAGGAATAAACATTGGGCAGCTTTGTGCTTATTTTGCTTCTAGAACTAGTAGAAGCTTCATTCTGCTTGGGTCAGGACCTCTGTGGATCTTCTCCTGGTCCAGATACCTTACGTACCTTCTTGCATAACCAACTCTGTTATATCACTTTTTCTTTGAATTCAGGCATTGGCATTATTGATTTTTCAAGACATTATTCAGCCTTTGGAAGTCCTGTAGGCAGCCAAGTTTCAGATGATGTGGAAGGATTCAGGGTTCTGAGGTCAATGAAATTGTGACTGAATTCCATCTCACTAGTTTATATCACAAACATGCATCTCACAACCTATCAGAGTTTTATTTTAATTTTAGCTCATATGTGCAATAAAATGAAGTACCTATTCCTTCAGTTATTTTAAGCATTAGATGAGGTTATGAATACAAAGCATCCATGGGAGTGCCTGGAAATTAGTAAGTACTTATAAAGGTCAGTTTTATTGTCTTCCTCATGTCTTCATCAGCATCATATTTCTACCAGATTTTTTTAAAGTGTGTGATTTATATTTATTACTTCAATGCAAGTAGATACTATATTAAGAGGTCATAAGAAAATTACATATTAATCAGAGTGATCCCAGTAAAATTAATGTAGGGTGGACCTGATTAGTACAGTGAAAGTTTTAATTTAAAAGTCTTAATGTACCCAATCAAAATGAGACTTTGGAAGTGTCCAAAATTTAATGAATTTTTAAATGACATATAAAAGAACTGTAGTATAATAATTTACTAATGTATTGAAAGTTATTATTTATTTATTACAATGTGCAGATCCTATGCTATGAAGTCATTGCCTTGTTTAATTCTCATAAGAGTCTTATAATGTATGTAACTGTTATTCCTCCTTTGAGTTAACTGAAGTTTAGATAATTTAAAGAAGATGCCCAAAATCACAAGCTGTCTTGAATGCATAATGTAGTTTTTGAATCCATGTGGCATGGATCAAGGGCCTACACATTTGATTACTTTGTAGTTGAGAGAGAGAGGCATTAAAAAAAAAATAAACATTTTAAAAAAAAACATAAATTCACTGTAAAAGTGCCAAAAAGATAGTGAAGCAAGTGATGTGATAGAGAGGGACTCAGGGTGGCAGGGAGCCACTTTACACTAGATGTCACAACCCAAGAGCAAGAGTTTACAGTTTTTATCTAACCATGTCCTGGGATGAGAGACAATTAGCTAAAAGTACATGAGCAAAACCATTAAAGAACTGACTATTGTAATGAGAGCAGAATTTTATTTGACCTGGTTAAGTATCTTTATATGTGCTCATCTATTCGGACTTGAAGATCATCAACAAGCTTAACGTAATTGTTAATAATTCAGTGCACATAAAATCAGGATGAACAGAAATAAAACTTATGAACTGAAGCAACCTCTTCACCTAAAATATTTCATGTGTCCTTACTGGCAGCTTCTCTCTTTAGCAGTCTCTTTGGTGAAAGTCACAGCATTGAGCTCTAATTTTTCTCTTCTTGTCCTACTTTTCTTTTTTCTTTTTGAAATTTAGTATTTGTATTTTATTTTATTTTTTATTTTTATTTTTAAAAAGATATTTAGATTTCATAAATGTTACATACACAATATAGGGGATTCCCATAGGCCGTGCTCCTCACACTGCCCACATTTACCCACACTAACACCCTTCATTAGTGTGGTACATTCATTGCAATTGATGAACACATTTTGGAGCATTGCCACTAAGCATGAAATATAGTTTACATTGTAATTTACACTCTCTCCCAAACAATTCTGTAGGTTATGGCAAGATATATAATGGCCTGTATCTGTCATTGCAATGTCATTCAGGACAATTCCCAAGTCCTGAAAATGTCCTGGCATTATACTTGTTTTCCCTTTCCCTGACCTCAAAACCTCCAGTGGTCACTGCCTCCCCATCAATGATATGTTTTTCCACTGCTAGAGTCACAGTAACTCTATAGTAGAATACCAGTAATTCCACTCTAGTCCATAGTTCATTTTCCAATCCTGAGGATTCTGGGATGCGGATGCCCACTCCACCTCTGATTGAGAAGGGTCTTCAGTCCCATACAGCAGATGGATGGGACTCTTTTGCTTGCACTTGTAGATTCTCTCGGATCCTTGGTATGGTGGTTGTCCATCATCATTTCCTTGTTAGGTGTCCTGGGTGAGCCCAATGAACTGGAAAGTAGGTGTTGGAATACCATTCAAATGTTCATGGGGCACTGTCACGGTGGGTGGAGAGTCACATAATAACCGAAAGAATATTGAATTCCCATCCTGGGGAGCTCTGCCACATTCTATAATGGAAGAGCAAGAATCCCCCAAGTACAGAGGGAATGGCTAGTGAAGGAGGATGGTCCATTGACTGGCCCTTGATATTGATGACTGTGCTTATGAAGCTTTACTATTTTTTTCACTTTTTAATTTTTTTAAAGGTATTTTTATTACATAAATGCTACAGAGAATATATAGGGGACTCTCATTTGCCCCATTCCCCACATCTCCCATACCCTCCCACATTAGCAACATCTTTCATCAGTGTGGCACATTCATTGGAATTGACAAACACATTTGGAGCATTGCCACCAAGCACATATTATGGTTTCCATTGTAGTCTACATTCTATCTCATTTGACTCTGTAAGTTATGGCTGGATATATAATTGCCTGTATCTGTCATTGTAATGTCATTCAGGATGATTCCCTAGTCCCCAAAATGCCCCTCCATTACACCTGTTTTTCCCTCTCCCTAACCCCAGCACATCCATGGGTCACTGCCTCCAAAACAATGGTGTTTCTTCCATTGCTAGAATCACAATAAGTCTAGAGTAGAATACTAGCAAGTTTATTTTAGTCCATACTTTTTTCCCCAATTCTGAGAACTCTGGGAAGGAGTTCCACCATCAACTGTGGGGAGCTTTGATCCCACACATCCGATGGAAGGAATACTCCTGCCTCAGCAGCAGGCATCTGCAGCTCCCCAGCATATCATTTGTTCACCATCTCCTCCCCGTAAGCAGTCCTGGGTGAGTCCATTGAACTGGAAATTAGGCGTTGCAACTCCATTGAGATCCAGGGCCCAGCTGACACATGGAAAGCCTAAAGATTCAAGTTTCTTGGATGTACACCCACCAACTCTAGTACTAATCATATGTTCAAATAGAAGGACAGAAGAGTCATTCATAGAAAACCACTGCTGAGCCCAACTCAGTCACACTGGGGAACCTAAATACCAGATAGGGCCCACTGGGAAGTGGCCAAATTCCTGAGTTGTCTGCCCTGACCACAGTGTCTGGATGTCTCCATATCCCTGAGGAGTTTCACTATTTGTGGCCATATCTACCCTGGCTGTCAATGAGATGTGCACAAGTGTCACCTGTGAGATGGACCCCCCCATTCAATTCAATGTCTTTTAGTGATACAGACTTATTTGTCTTTAACTTTTTCTCCTCTTGGACAAGGTGTTTTTTGTTTCTGTTGTTGTTTTTGTTGTTTTTTTTCAGATGCATTGCTTATTGGTGCTTGGTAGCAATCCCTCAGTGCCAGGGAGGCCCATTCCCAGGAGTCATGTCCCATGCCTGTGTGGGGGAAGCCACAGTTTAAATATACTGAGTTCGGCCAAGAGAGAGGCCACATCTGAACAACAAGAAGGTTTCCTGAAGGTAACTCCCAGGCACCCTACTCACCAGGCCAAGTTTCAATTTCAAGAGCAAAGGCTCACAAGCATAGTCAATAACATCAAGGGTCCTTCAATGGATAATACTCCTTCGCAAATCATTGTCCATTCACTTGGAGCATTCTTGTTATTCCATTAAAGAATGTAGTAGAGTTCCCTCAGACTCATCTGGGGGGTATTCTTTTGATATTCTTTGATATTCTTTTGGTTATTGTGTGAATCTCCACCCACCATGAAAATGCCCCATGAACATTTGAACATATTTATATGCCTTGTGTATATCCTATGTATCTCCTCTCACTGACACCCCACAGCAATGATTCTCCCTTGCTACAGCTATAACCCTTTTGTGATCCAAAGTTTCTTCAAAAAAGAAGCCAATAAAATAGCCACATACAATCAATTTAATAATGAAATACTAATGGTAGTTTTATACATAAGAAGTAAAATTCAGAAAAAGTTAATAAAAATTTAAAATAGAATAATATTTTTTTAAATTGGATTATTAAAAATAATGGAAAAATACTTGAAGCAAAAATCTTTCTTTTTTTACATTTTGCCTTTAGTCACTGTAAGATAGTAGTCTTGTATGTACAGTGACACTTTCTTCCATTTATTCCCCCAATGTCTTTTTTTTTTTCAAAGAAGTTTTAGGTCACAGCAGAATAATGTACTGAACACAGGGTATTCCCATATACCCAATATCTCCCCCCTTTCCGCTATTTTTCCCATCAATGGCGTTTTATATGGGGATGGTACATTTGTTACAATTGATGCACAAATATTGAAACATAGCTACTAACCATTGTCAATGGTTCACGTTATGGTTTTCATTTTGGACCATATACTTTTATAAGATCTGAGAAAATTTAACATGGCCTGTATCCATATTTGAAATATCATGCAGAACACTTCCATTACCCTCAAAATGCCCCCTCTTCCATCTATTTTATTCCTTCCTCCCCTTCCCCTCCAGGCTATGTTGACAACCAGGCTTCACTCACTGAAGGACAAGATTCATAGTTACTTGCATCTTCACTGAGGGCTTGACACACTGGTCTGTCCTCCCCTATTAGGCACCACTGATGTTCTCAAGTGACTCCTGTCTGTGATGGTTAGGCAAATGTGTCAACTAGGCCAGGGAATTGTGCCCAGTTGTTTTGTCAAGCAAGCACTGGGATAATTGTAATACAAGGACATTTATGGACTTTAGTCACCAGTGAGTTTACTGCATAGATAGCTGATTACCTCTACATCAGTCAGGGAGATTGCCATCAGCAATGAGTGATGCTTTATCCAATAAATTGAATGCCTTAAAAGGGGAAGTGATTTCAGTATTAATAGAGAATTTCTCAGCTCATCTTTGGACAGCCAATATCTTCTGGAAATGCATCAAGGACCTTCTTTGGACTTTCATCAGAGTCTCTGGTTTGCAGCCTGCCTGCGGAACCTGAACTTGTGCGTCCCCACAGTAACGTGAGAGACCCTTATTAAGTCTCATATTTTTGACAGATATCTCCTGTTGATTCTGTTTCCTTAGAGAACCCTAATATACCCATCCTTTTGTTTCAGAACATAGCAGGCCTCCCTAGGATGGGAGTACAACACCTTCCCACTCATTATGTGGGTCTCTACCCACAGATGCAACTCATTATGCCAAAATGATCACTCACATGCTCCCTAGAAGCCTGCCCCAGGTGAACCCTGGCCCAAATGCCCTCCATCCAACACCCTAAACCAGTAACCCTTCTTTGTCATATTGCCAAATGAGCATTCCCAACATTGTAATTTCATCCATGTACCTGCCAATTCCGTGTTCACCTACTCCATCCCAAAACCTTACCCCCACTTCCATGAACCAGCCAATCCACCCTCCCCACCCTGTCCTCCTGTCAAACCTGCAACCCCCAACCCAATATTATCACTATACCCCTATCATGTCCCTTCATTGCATGACTACACAATTCCACCTCATCATAGATTTTGCCCATATGGGCGTTGACTCACAACCTTCTTCTCAAGAGACAGGGTGAACCATTACTCTTGAAATTGAAACTTAGCCTAGTATGATAGAATGCCTAAGTGTTACCTCCTGAGAGCCTTCTTGTTGCTCAAATGTGGCCTATCTCTAAGCTGAACTCAGCATATAAATGCAATTACTTCCCCCCAGTGTGAGACATGACTCCCAGGATGAGCCTCCCTGGCACCAAGGGATTACTACCCAGCAACAACTAGTAATGCAACTGACCTTGACCAAAAGGGGGAAAGGTAAAGACAAATGAGTTTATATGGCTAAGAGACTTTAAAGTGAGTTGGGAGATCATTCATTCCACAGTTTATGCTTATACATGTCTCAGCAGGATCTCATCGATTGACAAATTAGATGCTACCCTAAATAGTAGGGCTCCTTAGGGTATCTGAAGACACCCAGGCACTATGGTCAGGGCAGATAGCTCATTAGTTTGGTGCCTTGCCAGCAGGCCCTAATTTGAGGCCTGTGCTCCCTTGTGTGACAGACTTGGACTCACCTGTGGTTTCCCTAGATATGGTTCTTCTGTCCCTTTTGTTTGAACCTATAGTTGGTACTGGAGTAGGTATGTGTACATCCAAGAGACTTGAAACTACTTTTCTTTTAATCATCATATTTTTTCCTATATAAAAGTAATTGCATTCACTTACAACATCTTTGCTAAGTTAATTGGTAGAAGGAAAGCAATGTGTTTTACCAAATTGACTGTAAATACAAATTGGTCTTTTCATGGTCTATAAGACCCTGCACAATTGATCTCCAATCAAGTATTCATTATATATGGTCCTCCTCTCCCTTATCAATTATGTTCCTGTCATGATGGCCTCATTCTCACCTTTGGGACATTACGCAAGCTCTTCTTGCTCCCTGAAATGTTCATCATCTAGATCTTCACACTGTTGACTTGTCATCACCATTAAATCTACAGTTCAAATGCCTCACCCTTTGCCTTCCCTCTTTCAGGGGACTTTACCACTCATTGTAAAGCCATCTCTATCTCATCACCTTGTTACATTTTCTTTATGGCATTTTTACAATCTGATTTACCTGATTTATTCATTTGTTGTCTTCTCTTTCCAAACTATGATGTATTCCATGAAAGGAAAGGCAATGTCTGTCTCATTTATTACTGCATCAGCAGTACATACACCAAAGCTTCTCGCAGAATAAACACTTACTAATCTATCACTGAATAAATGGCCATTATCTCTACTTTACCCTCTGAAGAGTAACTACATTTGTAAAAAGGATACTTGTGAACTGAAATGCTTTTGAAAATGATATTACAGTCTTGGTGATAAGTTGAAATGGAGAAATTAAGGTCAGTTGGTATATCTTAGCTGAAGACATAGAATCACCTCCTGCTTAATTTGAAGGAATAGAATATGTGCAATTAAAGTGTTTAAAGAATATTTGGAAGGGCTAGAGTCACAGAATCTAGGTTCAGCAAAGAAGAATTAAATGCCAAGGCAAACCTGTACAAGATGTGGCATGCTAAGGAAGGACTTGCTGCCACACTGACACCAATGCCTGGCAGCCATTGGCCAATCTAGAAAGCTATCGCTTTTCCTGACTTCAGAACCACTCTGGTATGAGCCTACCCAGATAGTGTGCTCTGAAATTAGGGCCAGAAGTGGCTCTAACAGGGACCTCTCTGAGCTTCCAGAACATGAATCCCCACAGAATGTGATTGCATGTAAGGGTTTAACTGAACATGGAACCAGCCAGCCATTCCAGTGGAAGTTAGGGACGAAAATGCTATTATGCAGACAAGATCTGTGGAAACATCTATTCCGTGATGGCTTAGACCCCTGTGAAGTACATGCAAAGCCAAGTTTTTTTGCATGTGAAAATTTTATGTGTGGCACGATTGCCAGCCTGGACTAAATGAGACAGAGAAGGAGCAAATTGAAGGAAGAATGACTTGAAGGGTCAAACCATGGAAAACAAAGTCTGGACCGAAAGAACCTTCTCAGGCCAAGAACATGAGTCTGGCTCTGGAAGGGGCAGGTTCACCCCTGTACTTGGATGGGGCAGTCCCATCTGCCCTGGCACTTGGGGGTGGATGGTCTTTGTGCCTCATTTTTCAAGAAGTCTGCTACTGCCTTAATGTTTGGAGATGGTGGGGTCTGTGCCCTGGGGTTCACAGAGAGCCTGGTTGTGACTCTATGCTTGGAGAGGGTAGGGCATTAGCAGAAAGCCTTACCTATCCAGATACTCAGAAAGGATGATACTTATACTCCAGTGTTTGGGAAGAGCATGGTCACTGCACTGGTACTTGGAAAGGGTGGTCTGTCAATCCATCAGGCTCAGAGGACCAAACATTCATGCATCTTTGTCTCTCAGACCTTGAAATCTGATGGAGCTTGCCCTGCTGTTTTTCAGAATTGTTTGGGTACTATGACCCCTGTTTCCTTCCAAATCCTCCCTATTGTAATGGGAATGTCTACTATATGCCTGTCCTTTCATTATATATTGGAAGCAGAAAACTTCTTTTCTAGATTTCACAGGTCCTTAGAGGGGGAATTGTGCCCCAGGACAGACCATACTATAATCAATTTTGATAAGACTTTGTACTTACCTTTGTTACTGAAATGACTTAAGGCTTTCGGGATGTTGTGATGCAATGAATGTATTTTGTATGTTGAAAGTACATGTCTTTTTAGGGTCCAGAGTGTGGTGGTTTGATGCTTTATGTACCCCAGAAAAAAATGTTCTTAAACATAGTCCATTCCTGTAAATGTGAACCCATTGTAAGTAGGACTTTTTGGCGAGATTACTTCGGTTAATGATTTGTCCACCTCCGTCACAATGGGTCTTAATCCTACTAATGAAGTTCTTTATAAAGAAAATGAAATTCAGACAGATTGACAGAAAATCATAGGCAGCAAGAAGCTGAAGTTCACCTGAACCAGGAAGAGCAGGGAGAAGCCAGGAGAGACCTCCATGTGCAGTGCCCTGTGACAGAGGATCCCCAGACCAAGTATCTGGCAGCCAGTCCCAGAATGCCAGTCTTCAAAAAGAAAGCATCACCTTGGTGACATCTTGATTTTGGACTTCTCCTGGTCTCAAAACTGTGAGATTAGATTAATTCTAATCTCTAATTAGATTAATTCCCATTGTTTAATCTAATATACTGCATGGTATTTGCTTTGGCAGCTAGAAAAGTAAACAGTGCTATATTCAAATTTTGATCTAAATTTTACTGAATACCTGCTGTGCAAGGCATGTGTGCTTAGTGCTAAAACAGAAAGATGAATGAATTAGATATTCCTCAACCTTCTGCCACTAGCACAATATAGTATATGTTTACACAGCAATTCCCAAGTAACTCTTCTATCTTATTTTTGACATATATTGTTGGATGGAAGCTTCCTTAATTAAAAAAAAGTTCATCTAATTTTATTTTAAATAAAATCCAAATTCCTTACAAGATCTATAATATCCTCAAGGTTTGGTCCCTATTCATCTTTTCAGCCTCATTGTGTCCTCTTTTCTCCGTTTCCTGTTTACCTTCCAGACCCACTGATTTTCAGAAGTCTTGAACTTGCCAAACTCTACACAATATTTTTCCTTCCACTTTTAACAGACTTTTTCATGGTAACAACTTCTAATTATTTGGATCTCAGCATTAATAGCAATTATTAAAATGGTCTTCTTTAACCTCCACATCCACAGTAGAATTTGTCCACTTATTTTTCTGTCATTGTACACTATTATCTCTATAGAACTTATCACAGACTATATTATATTTCTAAGTCATTAGCTTATGTTCTTGTAAGGTCAATCTAAACAGAATCTTTTTTGTTTCCTGTTTGAATACTATATCTTGATACCATAAAATAGTACTAGCACACTGTATTTCCTCAGTAATTAAAAAAATCAATAGCATAAATAATTAGTTCTTATATCTAAATTGGAGATAAAATTTTAGCACACCTTACAAAACATTAAGTAAGAATCATTTGAGTACTAAGACAAGGAAAAGAAAACTTGCTATCACAAATTAGAGGAAAATGATAATTTCACCTTATTGCAAAAAATAAGTAGGCTGATATTTTATTCTCAACAGCAACCTAACTTCTAACGGTTTGGAAGCTATTTTTTCCTCCATGTTACATCTCCTTGATGCCAATTATGTGATTGGCCTAGAAGCTTCTTTAAATATAGATGTTCTTTCAACATTGCATGTAAAATCCCAGTGAATTTAATTAAGTAAGAAGCAGTTTGGGACACACTCCAATTCCAGGACTCAATTGTTGTAGTTAGAAAGGATAAAAGGTCCAATGTTCTTTGCCCCTGTCGGGGAGAATACATAACCGTCTTAAAAACTGCCATTTTCTATAACAGGATATGCTTTGCTAAGCTTAAATCCCCATATAAAAAAGACTTAATATCCACAAAATCTCAAGCACAACTAGTTTATGCCATACCAACACTCTAAAAATCTTGTGTATAACTTTTTTGTCCAAACCAACACAATATAATTAGGGGCAAAAAACCTGAATTGATATTTCTCTCTTTCAAGTACTGGGTAAAAATTTACTAGGAAAAATTTCCCTGGTAAATGGCTAGTTGCTATCGTCTTATGTAGATATAGAATTTGTTTGCATTTTTAATAAATTATCTTAAGAAGTGAAATTTTTGTTTTAATGTAGTTTCCTCTTAAATATATCTATACTACAAGCAATAATTTTCTGAAATATTCAGAATATCCTGTGGAGAAATGGACACACACAACCATATGAAATCAAATCTATCCCCAAGGAAGAAGGCAGATTTATTCTTTCTGTGGTCACACTTGATAGGAAAAGGGATTTCCAGGTGCTTATGAGTGAGTGAAAAAAGTCTTTCTTCAGATTGGGAGGAAGCCATCAAAAGGTAAGGCTGTGAATGGCTAGTAGTGGAAACTACACTTATCAATTGTGGGTATTTTCTTTTTATGTAAGAATTAATTTCACTTGAGCTTGTAAAAAATGAACAGTTAAAAAAAAAAATTGCTCCTAGCAACACAGGGGTTTTGAAGTAAATCAAAATTAGATCTCAAACCCAGGTTTGTTACTTGGGCAAATTACATACATATTTAGAATTGGCTTCTTCATTTATAAAATGGGTATAACAATACTTGTTATTATAATGGTTAAATGTGAGTCATTAAATTTGATTGTATGTATTTAAATGTATTTTGTTGAGAGATATATGTGTGTGTATATATGGACATAGCATCTGACAGTTAGGCATAACAAATGACTATAATTTTATTATTTCCTTTCATTAATATTTTTTCCTGTTTTAATGGAATCAGTGGAATGAAAATTTTGTTTTCAACAAATTTTGTTTTGCATTTCAAAGGGATGTAAGGTTATGACACATTCTGATATGCAGAAATTAAAAATTTCAATACTTTATAACAAAACAAAGATTGAGCATCCATATTGGTCCAGGCACTGTGCTACATATGCTTTCATATATTTTGGCTTATTAGATATTTATAAAAATCATCATAGCTGCCATCATCTAATTTTACAAAATTAAAAGTATATCTAAGTGTGGTGACTATCACTTAATAATGGCCCTCCAGCTAGTTTTAGAAAAATAAAATATTTTATTTTATCATAGCTTTTATCATAAGAAATGATTTTCTCTATATACAATTAGTGCTTAAAGCATGAACATAATAGAAACTTTGAGTAAGGTAATTCTGCATTCAACTAATGATGAGGTTTATGGAAAAAACAGCAACAGTGGAATAAGACTTTGTTTTTAATGGCCTGTACACTAATGTTATTAGTGGGGAGGAGATATTTATAAGCAAATGTAATTGTCAAGTAGCTGATTGGAGAATTCTTCAAGGTACATTCAGCAGCACTGAAAAATAAGAGGAAGAAAAGTAGACCTGATTTCACCCTCAGTATAAAGAGTTCTGGAGTAAAACTTGAGCCTAATGAGATAATGGACCTCCTCAGATGTCTGAGAGTTTATTTAATTTTTGAAAGGCTGGAAACAAATTGATGTTCTGTAAACATATTTTACATTAAATTGGTAAATGAAAAGTTTGCTTTTATAATATACCTTTTTCCAATATCTATTATTAATGTTTATAAAATTATACACTGAAATATCTATGGAAAAGCATTCTGTATGCTTGAGAAATATCATAAATTTTGGACCAAAATGAGAATTGTAAAAGAATAATTAGTGGAGTTAGCAAAACAGGTCATTTATTTATTCTTTTGTGTTCCAAGGTAGGAAGATTAGATAACATTGAGTGTTTTATAGAAATCTGTGATAAGGGTTTGAACAGAGGAATGGCAGGATCAAAATCAAGTTTGAAAAAAAGGATCCTATGAGCTGCTATAGGAGCACAGATTATTGGAGATATGAATTAAAACAGACAGATCTGCAGTAGTCTATTGCAGTAGGCCAAGGAAGTAGTGAAGATAATCCATGTTGAAATATATTTTGAAGGTAGAGTCAAGAGGATTTATTAAAAGTAATTAATGACAGAGGATATACGGAGTGACGTATACTGTGAAATATTTATTCTTTACATGGAAAGTGGAAATATTTAATGAGATGGGGAACAACTAGGAAGGAATAGGGTAGTGTGGAAAATTAAAAATTTAATCTTATAAATACTGATTGGATATCAAATCAGGATATCCATTTGGTATTTGCAATATATAAACTTATACACTAGGGGAGAGATAAAGGCTGTGTGTAACAAATTGTGATGCTACACCTTTTATAGGTTAGGAAAATGAGGAATATCCAGACAAAAGACAATAGGAAGGAGGTTTCAGCGAATTGGGAGGAAATCAAGGACAATGATCTTTGGTCTATAGTCTTCCATTCATTATTTCTTCAACCCATTTTAAAGATGGAAAATACCTTAAATGAATCCTTATGTTTACACTTTTAGGACTTTATAAATCCTGAGCCTTTTCAAATACTTAACTTCCCATTCTCTCTTGTTTTAGCCAATACTGCTTCTCCTTTTAAACTTATTTAAAATATTGCTTACTCTTGGATAACTCATCTGATCATAGTTTGATTTAAATGTTACTATATTTGTGTGCTTAGAATCACATGAATATATTTATAAATAACACTTATTATATTGCTTTGTATTTGTCTGACCTCAAAAATATGTATCAAATCATTGAAGTGGGGGACTATCATATACAACTTGGTAATCCCAATGTCCATGAATGGTTTGATAGAAATAGAGGCTCCATGCACATATTTTTATTGAATAAATAAATAAAAGATTAAGCTTTTATTACATGCAAAATATTTTCATTGTTTTATAGATAAACCATTTCTAGGATCTGATTGAAACACCGATTAAAGAATAGATGGAACCAAGGAACAATGTGACATACTTTATACTCCTGGGTCTCACACAGAATTCAAGGGAACAGAAAGTACTTTCTGTTATGTTCTTGTTCTTCTACATTTTGACCATGGTGGGCAATTTGCTCATTGTCGTGAGTATAACTGTCTGTAAGTCCCTGGGCTCACCTATGTACTTCTTTCTTGCTAGTTTATCTTTTATGGATGTCATTTATGCCTCATCACTTTCCCCCAAAATGATTTCAGACTTGTTCTTTGGACAAAATACCATATCCTTCCAAGGCTGTATGATCCAGCTTTTTACAGGGCACTTCTTTGGTGGATCAGAGGTCTTTCTTTTGCTGGCCATGGCATATGACCGCTATGTAGCCATATGTAAGCCCTTACATTATATGATTATCATGAGGCAATGGGTTTGTATTGTCCTGCTAATAGTGTCCTGGACTGGGGGTTTTCTGCACTCAGTCATTCAACTTATCTCTCTTCCTGGGCTCCCCTTCTGTGGTCCCAATATCATTGATCACTTTATCTGTGACATGTACCCTTTATTAAAACTTGTCTGTACTGACACCTATGTTGTTGGTCTCCTAGTGGTGGCCAATGGAGGGCTGATCTGCAGTATTGTGTTTCTGCTCTTACTCATCTCTTATGGTGTCATTTTGCACTCCCTAAGGAACCTTAGTCTGGAAGGAAAGAGGAAAGCCCTCTCATCCTGTGGTTCACATATCACTGTGGTTGTCTTCTTCTTTGTTCCCTGTATTTTTATGTATGCAAGACCTGCTAGAAACTTCCCAATTGACAAATCATTGAGTGTGTTTTACACAGTCATAACACCCATGCTAAACCCTTTAATATATACTCTGAGAAATTCAGAAATGACAAATGCTATGAAGAAACTCTGGAAAAGAAAAGTCAGATGAAATAGCAAATATGTGCATAATCTACCACAAAGAGAGTCATTTTGCTTTAGGGATCATCTTATGGAACCCAGAAATCACCTTAAATCTGATGCACCATTCTCTAACCTTCAAAATCATCATTATTATTAAATTTAAAATTTCACTATTAGACTGGGTTATTAAATAACATTTTTCCTAGTATAAGTTCTACAATGTCTTATTTGTCACTGCACCTAGAAAAGTATAGTGACTATAACAGTACAGAATCAATAAAAAAAAGGTAATGAATTAAGGGTTAAAATATTTTACCATTTCTCTTATTGTAACTAATTTCTGCATTTTCATTATTAATCTTTCTCATCCGTAGTCTTGTATTATATAAAATACTCATTTAATTTCATGCTTTTTATTATACTAGTTAAAATAATTAAAACTATGTAGGCTGTCCCCTTTATTCAATTTCAGTTTCATCATATATGATTTTTAAGTTTGCATATCTCTTTTGTTTTTTTTAAAAAAGAATGTGTAATAGCAATAAATAGTTTAAATGGCAACCATTCAAATTGGCATAAATGTAATAAGTAAATCTATCCACTCTTCACTGGTCTTCCAGTATTACTGCCAGAAGGAGTCATTGAAATCTATTTACTAAAATTGTCCAGTAATAATCTTTGCAAAAACAAGCATATTTACATATATATTTGTTTATTCTATGCACATAAGCGTTTGCCTTTTACTATTCAACATCTTTAAATTCTTTCCATACTAGTTCATTTAGACTTAACTTCTTCTCAGGTATCCTTATCCTGCATAAATACTTCAAAGATATTTCCTAAAATTAATGTAAACAATTTTCTTCATGTTATTTCCAATCAATTGCTATGACAAATAATTCTGTAATAAATATATATCTTTTTGCGAATGTGTAAATTTGAGTTCCTAGACATGGATTTGATTTTTAGGGGGTCAAACTGAACATTTATTTGAAATTTTGATGCTGTAAGTTTTTGACAAAATGTCATCCATAAGCTTGTACCAACTGCACCCCTTCACATAGTCTATGAAAATATGTTTGTCCACTTTCTCAACAACCAGTGCTTGATAAACATTTATGATATTTAACTATTTGATTTAAGAAAATGTATTTAATTTTTATACTGTTTGTTATTCCTAAAAATAATTATTTGAACACTTTTTTATATGTTTAAAATTCTTTGTATTTCTTTAAGGGTGAATTGCCTTTTAATGCCTTTTACCAATTTTCTCCAATTGTTGATATTTTCCATATTAATTTTTATGAGTTAACTATATACTAAATACTTTATCCCTTTTACCACTATATATGTAATTATTATATTCCCAGCTTGTGGTTTAGTTTTAATTTTTATGCTATGAAGAAGATTTTTGACCATGTAGAATATTTTTATATTTACATATCCGATTTATCAAAATTATATATTTTTATATCTTCCTTAGAAAGAATTTCCATGCTTCTCTTTTTACCAAAATATTCCTCCACATTTCTTTAGCGTTAAAAAAAAATACGTTTTCTGGTATTTTATTTTACCTTTAAATTTTTTTATCTACCTAGTATTTTTTAAATGTACATATATTTAAGGAATTAGGGGTTGAATTTTAGATTTTCATTCTTTTTCAGGATGGCTATGTTTTTATAGTTGTATGATTACCTTTTGCTCACTGACTTGCAATCCCAGGACTCTATTCTGTTACAATTATCTTATTTTTAGTGTGCCATTTCACACACAATATAATTGCATTAAATTCATAATACATTTTGTCATATGATAAGCCTAGTACTCCCTTGTTACAGTTCTTTTTCAGAATTATGCATATTCTTGCATATTTATGTTTCAAATTCAATGTAAATGAATTAAAAGTCTAGTTACAAAACAAAGCTTAGCTTGCATTTTCAATGAAATTTTATTCAGGAAGCTTAATTTACAAAGACTTTATGTCTTTAGAAAATTAAAAATTCTTATCTATGCACAGGGTTTGTTTTTGCTTTAGTCAAGTTTTCCTTTACTGTGCTGATTAGTCATTAATATGTTCTTCTGTCTTACTTATTTTTTATAGATGACTTCTGTTTTCCTCCATGATTCCTAAAATGCCCAGCTGACTGACTTGCTTTAAAGAAAAATCCACTTTTTTAATGGGATGTATGTTTCAAGTCTTTGCTCATCATATTTTTCATGCTGCTAAAATCATCCTGCCAACAAATGCTGTGAAAGCCATTATTACTTACTACAAAGTGGCAGGTGCTAAGAAGGCATGGTCTTGGTTAATTCTTATAAGAGCCTTATGGAATAGAAAACTTATATTCCTGTTATACTGAAGAGTTAACTTATGCTCAGATAATTTCTATGTTTCCTAATTAGCAAGCTAGTGAATACTTAAGATGGGATTTAACCTTGTGGTTTGGCTCACATTTAAACACTTAAAGTTTAAACATTTAAAGGCTACACCTTTAAATACTTCTTAGTGGAGAGAGACAGGCATTAAACAAGCAAATCTAAAAAATAAATAAATTCATTGGGAAAAATGCTAAAGAGAATGAAGCAGGTGAAATGATAGAGTGTGAGTTAGGCAGCAAGGGTTAAAAGACCTAAAAGCAAGAATTTAATACATTTATCTAACTATGTCCAGATTTGAGCAGCAACAAACTGAGGGGGCATGAGTAAAACCACTAGAGGATGTTCATTGGGTGAGGAAGGGGATTTTATTTGACCTGCATGAATATCGTTATCCACTGGCTCCTCTTTGCATTAGAAGACCACCACCAACTATAAATGCAGTATTAATTCAGCTCTAAATTCAGATCACAATGAAGATGAATAAAATGGATTTCCTCCAGCAACCACCTTTACCTAGTAGCTTTGTGTGTCCTTTCTGGCAGTCTCTTTATTGGCCTTTTTAGTGCAATTCACAGCATTGATCTCTACTTTGTCTCTTTATGCCATACTTTTCTTTTAATTTAGACAATTTTCTTCCCATGTAAATTCCCTGTATTCACTTAGAAAAGCTGAGCTAAGAACATTAGCAGAAAGGAGAAGAATGAGAAGAGAGGGCAGGAAACAGACACAGAGAATTGCCCAGCGAATGGAAACAAAAAACAAAAAACGGGGTGGGGGCGGGGTTTAAAATGGATAAAAGTAAAATAAATAAATAAATCTTTTTAAAAATAAAAGAACATTAGTAGAAAGAAAGCTCTGTTTAACTAAATTTACACTCAATTCCAATTGGCCTGTTCATGGCCTATTAAGCTCTGCACAATTGCTCCCCACTCAAACGTTCCTTTCTCTGACCCCATAAGGTCCCACTCTCCTGTGTTTACTGATCTCCCATCATGATGGCCTTGGTTTTGCACTGAGGTCTTTGCACTAACTCTTCTAGTTTCCTGAATTACCCTCTTTTAGATCTTAGCATTGCTGGTTTGTCATTATCACTTAATCTACCGTTCAAATGCCTCCTCTTTGAGAGGACTTCCTTAACCATCCATTGTAAGGCCATCTATTTCCTTGAGTTATTTTCCATCACTTCACTCTTACATTTTCTCTAAGGCATTTTTACAATCTAATTTACCTAATATATTTGTTTGTTGTCTTTTTCACTCCCAACATGACTATAAATGTCATGAAAATAGAGGCATTACCTGATTTTTTCACTACTTCATTTGCAGCACATACAGCAAAGCTTGGTCGAGAATAAAGGTTTAATAAACATTTCCTAAATAAATGGCTATCTTCTCTACTGAACCCACTGAAGAGTAATTACATTTGTGAAAAAAACAGTTGTTAAATGAAAGTCTTCTAAAACTGCTGCCCGTCTAATATTAGTGAAAAATTCAAATGGAGAAATTTAAGTCAGTTTGGGATATCAGCGCTGTTCTCAGCTGAAGACCATGAATCATCATTTGCTAGTTTCAGCTGAAGGGATTTATTATGGGTAGTTAAATAGTTTAATGAATCTTTGGAAGGGCTGGATTTACAGAGTCTGTGTTCAGCAACAGGAATTACTTGCAGAAATGCTCCCCTATGAGACAGCATGCTAAAGATGCTGCTGATGCTGGGGACAAGGATTTGCTGCCTCTGGCCAAATAGAAAGGCTACTAATGCTTCTCCTGGCATAGCCATATGGAACCAAATCTCAAAGAAAGAACGCAGGTTTTTACGTCTTTGGTCATATCTGAGAGGAAGCGGGTTTCTGGGTCCTCATGAGTGAGGTAAAAAAATCTTCCTTCTTGAAGTAAAACTTCCCTATTTGCAGATGATATCATCCTATATATAGATAATCCTGAAAAATCCACACAAAGCTACTAGAATTAATAACAAATTCAGCAAAGTGACAGGGTACAAGATCAACATGAAAATATCAGTAGTGTTCTATAATGAATAATCAAAAGAAGAAATCAAGGGAAAAAAATCTATTCACAAGAACAAATAAAGGAATAAAATATCTAGGAATAAATTTTATTAAAGATGTAAATGATTTGTACACAGAAATCTATAAAATATTGCTAAAAAGAAATCAAAGAAGACTTAAAGAAATGAAAAGATATTGTGTGTCAATAGATTGGAAAACTAAATATTATTAAGAAGTCAATTCTACCTAACTGGATTTATAGATTCAATGCAATCCCATTCAAAATTCCAACATCCTACTTTGCAGAAAAGATAAAGCCTATCATCAAACTTTTTTTTATGGAAGAGTAAGGGACCTCGGGTGGCCAAAGCCATCTTAAAAAACAATGTAAAAAGAGATTTCACACTTATTGATCATTAAAATTATTACAAATCCACAGTAATCAACACAGCATGGTAGTGGCACAAGGACAGACATATAAACCAATGGAACAAGATTGAGAGCTCAGAAATCGATCCTAACATCTGTAGCCAATTGATTTTTGACAAGGATGCCAAGAACACTCAATGAAGAAATAATAAACGTTGCTGGGAAACAGGATATTTACGTGCAAATGAATGAAGGTGGACCTGATTGAAAGGGGAGCAAAATAAACTTAAAACCACACATTCTAATTGAAAGATTAAATCTGTGGCATTGGTCACACTGATTGTTAAAATGTGATTATATTTTGTTTAAGCTTATCTATTTATATGGATTGTTCCACAAAATCATTCTTTGTCTCCATAGCTACCTCATTCCATTGGGGGGGTACATTTTATATTTAGTTTTATTTTATGTCATAAAACTGTAATTCATATGTAAGAGTGTTTTGTACTTTAAGGGCATTCTGTCACTTCCCTCAGTCTCAAAATAGAGGTTCCAAAGGTCACTCACCTGATTAATCCGTGTTATGTTAAAATGCTCACATAGACCTACAAAATTTTGCAATTTCCCCCAAATCCTACACTGTACAGCCTCCCATCACTAAACAAACAAACCAATTTATCTGTGAACCACTGTTTTGTGGTTCACAGATAAATTTTCTTTGCTCTCATATAACTACTCTGGCACTTTGTCATTGCTTGAGAATGCTAATTAGTTTGACACAGAAGAAAACAACATCATTCTTGCTTGAAGTGGGGGCAGGCTCCTGTCAATATCTCAAAAATATGCACCAAATCCTTTAAATTATGGAAACCTCTCTTGGTAGTGCCTGGATTATAGGACAGGATGAGAGGAACCACAGTTTTATGATTGTATTAAAAATCTATATTAAGAAACTGAAAGACTGGTGCAGACAAAACAGTATAAGACTAAAAAAATTAAAAAATAAAAAAATAAAATAAAAAAACAGTATAAGACTTAAGGCCAAGAGGATCTGTCCATATCATTAGTCCTGGAGAAAATGAACACAATATTCAGAGATTGGGGTTTCACCTTTTTCTGTAAAGAAGATGCTTGAATATCTTAAAGTTGCTGTCTTTATTTCTGCATCTGTGTTGACAATGAATTCAGTTTCTTGAAAAATTCATCGAATTTATACTGTGGAAATAAGGTTTCCAAAAAGCCTTCCAAGATCTCGATGGAGCTGCAACTCCTACTCTACAGCTCAATGGACTCATCCAAGTCACCTGGCGAGGAAACGACGATGGGTAACGGCCATCCCAGGGAATGGAGAGGGCCTGCAGCTACAGGCAGGATAATCCCATCCACCATATCCATGGGATATAAGCCCTCTCTCACTTGGAGATGGAGTGGACATCACCATCCCAGTCCCCTCAAGATTCGGGGAAGAACTATGGACTAGAGTGGACTTAATGGTATTCTGTTGTACACATATGGTGATTCTAGCAATGGAAGAAATTATAACAGTGAGGTGGAGCCAGTGGCCACTGGACACTTTCGGGACAGGGAAGGGATGTGCAGTTGAAATACAGGGGTTTTTTCGGGACTTGGGGGTTGTCCTGAGTGCCGTTGTCGTGACGGATGTAGGCCATTTTAAATCAGCACATACCATTCAGAACTGTGTAGGAGAAAGTGTGGCCTACGATGTGAACTGTGATCTATGCTTGGTGGCAAGGCCCCAGGATGTGTATATCCATTGAGAGTGATGAACCACATTGATGAAGGATGTTTGTGTGGGATGTTGTGAGAGGTGTGGGAGGTGGGGAACATGGGAATCCCTGTAATTTCTGTGTAATATTTAGGTAATCTAAGCACCTTTTTAAATATATATATATATATATAAAATAAATAAATAAATAAAATAAAAAATTAAATTAAATTTAAAAAAGCCTTCCAAGAAGAAATAAACCATTCTCCTCTTCAGCTGGTTCTGCTGAAACATTTAAAAAACACAAAAAAATAGCCTTCCACATCGTCTCAGCCCAAGTTATGATCTTCAGTTCATCTGGCATAATTTCAGGTAATTTAGTTTTTCCTGCAATTCTTGTTCTCATTTTAATAGCTTTGTATCTACAGGCAACCCCAAAATGTTTTACTGAATCTGCTACTTGTTCTGGTGAGATCTTCCATAATACATGGTTAAGTATTTTTCTGTCAAAGTAGGTTTTTGATATTCTTTCACAATGACTGATTTATCTCTTTTAATTGAACACTGCATCCATGAGAAACAGCAATACCTTAAGTGGAATATTCAATAATATACATTATTGAAAAGCTGAGCTGAGAATCAAAGATATTCAGGATCTGAATCAGTCTCTGGAATTAAAGGATGCACTCAGAAAAAAATGATTGCTTTATATCTTAACCTAATCTTTCTGACATTTTGCCCTTGTCCGACATTTTAATCATTCCCTTTGCTAAGCTATCAGGAAGAGATTTAACTGCATTTGTAATATTCCTCAGAGAATTGCAAAGTAGAATTTAAAAAGTGTCCATCTTGTGAGCAAATCTGCCTTTTCCTTTACAGTATACTGGCTGTGTTTTCAAGGAAGTCAGACACATAGTCAGCCAAAGCTGGTGATGCTTTCACGATTTCAGGAGTAAATAATAACTGCAAATACGCACTTAGATCCATTTTTTCGTTTATAAAAAATCTCTATCAATATTATTAGAAGTCTTTTTACCAGAAAACTTCAAAATATTTGACAGATTTTCAAACTGTTCAATGATTCTCATGTGGAAATCCTGGAAATCACTATAAGGGTGATGTTTTCCACATCTTCTCACCATTTAGATAGCACCGGTGTCCCATAATGGTATATATACAGGGTACAAAGAACAAGATGACCACAGCAATATGGGAAGCACAGGTGGAGAGAGCCTTCTGCTGTCCTTCTGAGCTGTGAGTTCTGAGGGAGCAATGATGAGGACATAGGAGGTGATAGGAATAGAAAAAGTGAGCAGCAAAAAGAGTCCAGAGATGCTAGTGTCAGTGCAGGAGACATTCAGCAGAGGGTACAGATCACCAGAGAAATGGTCAATGATTGTGTGGCCACAGAAGGGCAACAAGAGCATAAAAAGGATTTAAATCCCAGGATGTGTAAGTCCATTGAGGGTGGTGGGCCACACTTGTGGGAGATGTTTGTGTGGGACGTGGTGGGAGGTGTGGAGGGTGGGCAACATGGGAATCCCAGGGGGTTCTGTGTAGTATTTTCGTAATCTAAGCACCTCTTAAAATATATTTATATATATATATAAATTAAAAAAAAAAAAAAGTGGAAACAGAGAGATGGAGAGGTGAGGAATTTTCTTGTTTATTGTTTGTCATTTTTTGTTTACTATTATTGTTGAAATAATGAAAATACTCTAATAATGATTGAAATGATGAATGCACAACTATGAGATTATACCAAATACTATTATTGTACACATTGAATGAATTGTATGCTTTGTTAATATGTACCAATAAAATAGATTTGTTTAAAAAAAAAAAAAAAAAAAGGATTTAAATCAGAGGATAAAGAAATCCCCCAGCCCAGGATATGACCACCAGGGGGCTACACACCCTCCAGTTCATTATGATCACATAGTGCAGGGGCCTGCAGATTACCACATAGTGTTTGTAGGCCAGCACCGTGAGCAGAATGAGCTCAACTCTCCCAAGGAAATGCTCTGCAGAGAGCTGAGTCATGCACCCACTGAAGGCGACAGCTTTGGTTTCGGCAATAAGTCAAATATCATTTGGGGGCCATGGTAAAAGAGAGTAAGCCATCTAGTAAGGACAAGAACAATAGGAAAAAATATTTTGGGAAGCCCAGGTATGGGCTGGTTGCAACTGTCATACGAGTAGGTTACCTGCCAGGTTGAGACAGTAGATCAACACAAACACAACGAACGAGTTTCTATGCATCTGGGTTCTTTGTCTGGCCAAGCAGAGTAATTCTGTCATGTTCTTTCACTCCATGAATCCAATTAGGCATTTGAATAACTGATTTATCTGCATATAGTGCAGGAAAGCAACGGTGATAGATCAATTTTAATGAAGAAATAATGTTTTTCAGCGTTATTTCTAATATTGATATAATCTCTAGCAAATAACCCCCTGACTTAAGGATGAAACATATTAGTCATATATAAAACACATAGAATTTTTCTTTACATATATTTGGTCCAGTATTCCTTACTCTTAGGAATCTACTCTAGGTAAAAAATCTGGGGGGCGGATGTGGCTCAAATGGTTGGGCGCCCATCTCCCATATGGAGGGACCTGGGGTTTGACCCCCAGGACCTCCCAGTAAAATAAAATAAATAAATAAAAATCTATGTAGATATATATATTTATATGGGCAGAGTTTATGCATACAGGTTCTATTTCACAATATTTTTATAATAATAAAAATGACCCAAATATCTATATAAAGGGGGACAGTTTAATTATTTATGATGTATAATTATGAAATACCAGGGGGACATTAAAGGTGACTTGTAAGAAGAATAGATATATGAAAAGGTACTTTAAATAAATACTGAATGGAAAATATAAGATATAAAATATGTTATATATTAGGATCCCAATTGTCTAAAATAATGTGTAAACACAGAAAAGTGTCCCAAAAAGTACACCAGTGATGAACAGTGCTTATCTGAATTATGAGATTAATGACAATTTTTGTGGAACTCTTTCTTACTTTTTCTCATCAGTTTACTATAAAGACAATATATTATCTTTATTATCATTAAAATAATTAAATAAAAGTTTTACTTTATTATCAATGACTTGGTCCACAATATCTCAAGTGATTGCTTTTCTAAATAGACTGGGTATGCGATCCAATATTCACAATTATCTGTGATAGTAGAGAACATATGTAAATATAATTTATCTGTAAATTGAAGACCCTAGTGCCACATTGTGGGAAAAAAAAAACTATAAAAAAAGTCACTTGCTATACCTACCTTTCTGAATGCATTTGGAAAAGAAGTAAGTTTCATTTCATGATAAGGCAACTTATTTGTAGCAATCACTGACCCATTACTTACTGCTTCTTTGCAAGATCATCCATTTTTACCTTTAGTGTGTGTTTCTTTTCCACAATTAGTGACTTGAAAATAATTACTAAGAGAGACTTCCTAAATAATTCTGAGTTCATAGTGTGAGTTTAGTTTTTCTCTAAAGGGCTAACTATCCTGTGTGGGCCACAAGCCTCCCAGCTCAAATCATGACTATTTTCAGTCAGAAAACTTCCAAATCATTATAATTCAATAGAAATTGATATGGAATAACTAACCAATGGAGGACAACTCTCTTTAAAGCCCCTTCGTATACAATTACCATTCTTTCTTTTTTGGTGATCATGTAAATTATATAATGTTATAAAAGTCACTTGATCAGAACTCTTAACTTGATGCAAAGTCCCCAAAATACCAAACTATTTAAAGCATAAAAAGTAGGTATGTCAGCATGAAGAACAAAAAACTTGGATAGATTCTCTGCTGCAGCAGATTCTTAAAGTCAACTACATTGAATATTTTTCTTAGAAAGCCTATGTCCAGCTTAGAGATAGCTCCTTTGGTCCCTTCAAGTCTGGATCCAAATGGGTTGGAAACTTAAAAACAAACAGCATCTGTAATCTGTGACTAGTCATGCTGATGTGGTCTTCAAGTCTCAGGAAACCCCAGAAACTTTACTTACTAATATTTTATGTCTGATTACAGGGGAATATTTGAATGGCTATTACTTGAGCACAAGGAGTTGGGTTGCTCCTAACTTGCATTACCCAAAGGATTAGAGCAAGATAAGACTTGAAAGCATCTAGGTTATTGAATAGCTGCTATTCCACTGTTGATGGCCTGAGGACACATGTAGGCTAGAGAAACCCCTTGCTCATATTAAAACTCTGACATGCCAGAGTCTACAAGCTTTGGAGGACAATAAACTGTACCTCCTAGGGCTGGCTTTTCTACTTACTATGTGACTTTGGGCAAGTTTCTCAGCCTATTTATGCCTAGATTTCTACCTCTGTTACAAAGAGGATGATAATGACAGCAATCACATAAGATTGTCTGAGTTATATGTGATAAGTGTCTGGAATAAAGACTCATTTTCCATTTCATCTTCTGCCCAAGATCTTAGGCATGTTACTCAATTTTTCAGTGCCTCAATTTATTCTGCAAAATTGAAGGTTACAAAAAATAGAGTTATTAGAAGGGTCCAATTAGTCACTAAAGGGTGGTATGGCATTGAGTGTGAATTTTTTTTTTTTTCATTATGGGAGAAACTTCTCATGTTTAGAATTCAGTGAGAGAAAGCTAGTAGAAAGGGAAACAGAGGGAAGGGAGAGGGGAAGATTTAGAGGAAATGGAGAGGGTGGGAAGCACAGAGGGGACAGAGAGAGATTAATCAATAGAGGTATGTTTGGTATGGTAAACACTGTTAGTTGCCCACCGATTTTCTTTCTATAAGAATTTTTTTTCTGATGTCAGGTGTTCATTTATTGGAGGGAAAAGAGGAGTCCACCCTCAATCTATAGGTGTGAATCTGGATTAGTTTAAACCAATTACTGTGATTCCATTCCCCTTTTCAGTCATCATTTTAAGGATATGCATGTGACACAATTCTAGCCAATGAGACAAGAGAGAAAATTGCTGGAGATCTTCTGAATGATGTTTCTTTATTCCTAAAAAAGAGACATTAGGAAAAAAAATTGTCTTTTCTGAAAAATGCCCTCTAAGAGGGAAGCTTACACTGCCATCGAGTGGTGACCACTGGGCTTTTGGACTGGGAGATTAACTTGCCCCATCTAAAAGTACACACCATTTGAGAGGTGATTGCCAGCTTGTAATTGGACCTTAGTTGAAATTGCATAGATTACCAAAAAACATCAGATTATTTTGAGATCTGAAATACTCTATGTCCTGGATTTCATCAGATAATGAACCCTTATGTCCTGGATTTTATCACATTAACAGAAAGTTCCCTTTGAATGTAAATCCAAGAACATGTGAAAGGAGGAGCTCAAAAACAGATTGTTTTTGTGTCTTAAAACTTTCATTAGATGTCCCTGAAGAGTTTCCTAACTGAATAGATGAATGAGCCTCTCCAAATTATCAGCTATTGGAGGCCCCCTAACAAGTAACATGGTTTACAGATGGTAGCTTGATAGCTGGCAGGCAGTCAATCTGGAAGCAGCAGTAGAGAAACCAGCTTATCAAAGAAGAAAAGATAAAAGGACAGAATTACAAGTACTGCTCCTGTGGCATCAAAAGAACAGGATGATAATAGCAGTGATATGTTATAGAGTTTACTGATTCTTGGGCAGTAAACCAATGGAATAATGGTAGCCTATCAACTGGTAATATGGTCTGGAAAATGGCCCTGGGATGATGACTGGAAGATAAAATATCCTTGGGTTATATCAATTAAAGGATCTGGTTGAAAGTTAATTCAAATTTTAAGAAGGCACAGTAATAGCAGATAAAAAGGGAAGCAATAAATGAATAAGGCAGAGAAGGGAAAACAACATTACTTTGGTATAATTTAGCTATATGTATAAGTAACCACAAAGGTAAAGGTATTTGCTTGCAGAAATCTTCCCCTTCATCAGAAGCTGAAGGTCTAATATAGGTTCTCAGTGGATTAAAGAAGTATATGTCTGGAGTCATATAGGTGAAACATCTCCATGACTCTAACACTGTATGAGTGAAGACTTGGAAAACTTATAATATTGGATTTTCTTCTGGTTTTCATTTTACAGGTCACATCCATTATAAAAAATCTGTTTGGAGAAAACTTATAAGAATTGTTGCTTCCTGGATGCATGCAAAGGATTGTGGTTAAAAAAAAAAAAAACTGATCTACATGACACTGTGCAACTTTTAACCTAAGAAAGGGACCTGGATATAATGGAAATAAACTATCTGCTGCATGCCCACCTTGTCAGAATATTTTGTAGAGTGAGTCTTACTTTTGCAGAGTGAGTCCAATAACCAAAGTAAAGAATACATGAAAACAGAAACTGATGTCATTTTAGTATCGACTATGTGGGCTGATTTTAGCTCCAATAGCTGCTGAGGATTCACAAGGAAAGCTTGGCATACTGATATTAAAGAATATTTGAGGGTATCTCTTACTGATATGATGTTATCCTGGGTAGCTCAACATTATTGGACCTAAAACATTTACATTATCTTTATTCAAACAATACACGTATGTCAACAACATATTTGGTGCATAAACTAACATTGATGAAAATGCCCTTAAAAATCCCTGGTGAGGATGGCAGAGGTCCAGGATTCCAAGCAGAAATTGCCTTAATTGGAAAGAGCCATAATGAGGAAGTTGACTTCATGGCCTTTATTGGCCACTAAGAAGGGATATATTGTAGGAGGATGTGAAAGGATGGCAAGCAACTTGGACAGGTATACTATTTAGAGAAAAATTGATAAAATGTCAACAGATAGTTATAAAGCATGCCAGAAAAAATATGTGTAAATCCATGCACACTGATCCAAGTGTGGCTGTGAAGTGGATGCAGAGGTAGGTAGCTCAGAGGCAGTGGCCTGGGATCTTGGCAGCAGAAGCACAGGAATGAATTCAAGGGAAACTTTTGGTTCCCAAAGCCCAGGAGAATGTGTGATTTGCTGAGGTGCTCACTAACTTCCAAGCCTCACACATAAACTAAAGCCTGAAGTACACAATAGCAGTTAGTTGGAACTGGAAACCTATTAATCTGTACTAGGATTTTACTGGTTGGGAGATGGTGGTCATTACTTAAAGAAATAATTAATTGGGTTCTTATTTAAGCACAGTGTTATAGTATGAAACAGGGTATATGTCTAGGACTATGAAAGATGCAGAATCCAGAATTAATTGAGAGTTGGCCCTGGATTCAGATATCATTCCATGACATCATTTGTTAGATCATCCAGGGATTGTTCATTGCTATTTTACTAAATCAAACTGATGTGTATCTACATATCTTTTATCCTGCAACATTAAAAAAAAATTTTTTTTTTTAGCTCTAGTCGATTTCTAGTGGATTCTTTGATATTTTCTCTACATAGGATCATGTCATCTGTAAATAGAGTTTTATTTCTTCTTGTCAACTTTAGGTGCCTTTTATTTCTTTTCCTTGCCTAATTTCCCTGGCTGAACATTCCACTACACTGCTGAATAATAGTGGTTTTAAGAAGTTATGCTTATGTGTTAGTGATTTTGAGTCAAAATCTTTCAGTCTATAATACTCAATATTCATTTTGTTAATGTGGCATATTACATCCATTGATTTTCTTGTGTTGAACCAGCCTTGAATACCTGAGATAAAACCCAATTGATCATGGTATATAAATCATAGTGTATAAATGTATAAATATATTGTTGGGTTCCTTATGCAAGTACTGTGTTGAGGATTTTCATGTCTATATTCATAAGAGAAATTGATCCATAATTTTCTTTTCTTGTAGAATCATTATCTGGATTAGGCATTAGGGTGATGTTGGCCTTGTAGAATGTGTTAGGTAGTGCGGCCTCCTTTTCAATTTTTTTGGAAGACTTTGAACATCATTGATATTAACTATTCTCTGAAGTTTGGTGGAATTCACATGAGAAGCAATCTCATCCTGTAATTCTCTTTTTACAGAGATTTTTGATGACAGATTCAATGTCTTTACTTTTATGTCATTGATTGTGATCTTCTATTTCTTCTATATTCTGTGTGATGTGTTTTTTTGTTTCTAGGAATTTGTTGGCATGTAATTGTTCATAGTTTCTTCTTATGATCTTTTTATTTCTTTGGTGTTGTTCATAATGCCCTCTCTCTCATTTCTTATTTTATTTATTTGCGTCCTTTCTCATTTTTTCTTTCCCAGTTGAGCTAAGAGTTTGTCATTTTTATTGATCTTTCCAAAGAATCAACTTTAGATTTTCTTAATGCCCTCTATTGTTTTTATCCTCTATTACATTTATTTCTGCTCTAATTTTTGTCATTTATTTCCTTATGCTTTCTTTGGGGTTAATTTGCTGTGTGTTTTTCTTTGTTGGTTGGTTGGTTGGTTTTTTCCTCAAAGTATGTCATATTTTTAAAATGTAAGCATTAGGGCTATAAATTTCCCTCCAAGCACTGCCTTTGCTACATCCCATAAATTTTGATATGTTGTGATCTCATCTTCATTTATCCTAAGATATTTATTTCCCTTGTAATTTCTTCTTTGACCAAATAATTGTTTAAGAGTACTATTTAACTTCTATATTTGTGAATTTGCAGTTCTTTGCCTGTCATTTATTTTTATAATAGCTTCATTCCAGTATGGTTAGAAAAAAGATGATTTCTATAATTTTAGTCTGCCTAAATTTATTGAGACTTGTTTTGTGACCCAACATGTGGTCTATCCTGATGAATGATCCATGTGCACTTGATAATTATGTATATCCTGCTCTTTTGGTTGTAATGTCCTATATATATCTATTATGGCTATTTCATTTATCATATTATTTAATTTCTCTCTTTCCTTATTGATCTTCTGTCTAGATGTTCTATCAATTAATGAGATTGGCATATTATAGTTTCCAACTATTAATTGTAGAGGTGTTCTATTTCTCCCTTTATTTTTGCCAGGTTTTGCCTCATGAATTTTGGGCTCTGTTAATACGTGAATAAATATTTATGATTGTTATTTTGTTACTGTTGGATTGCCCCTTTATTAATAGGTAGTGTCTTTTTCTATCTCTTGTGACAGTTTTCGACTTAACATCTATTTTGTCTGATATTAGTAGAGCAACCCCAGCTCTTTTTTGGTTTGTATTTACATAGAATATCTTTTTCCATTTTTTCACTTTCAACCAATTTGTGTCTTTGAGTCTATGGTGTGTCCCTTATAAACAACATATAGTTCAATCAGATTTTCTTATCCCTTCTGCAAATATTTGATGGGGAGTTTATTCTATTAGCATTCAATGTTATTACTGGAAAGGCAGTACTTATCCAGATATTTTGTTCTATGGTTTTATATGTCATATGCTTTCTTGCCTCTTTTTTCTGTTATTGCAACCTCCTTTTCTGTATAGTTTATTTTTTGTAGTGTATGTGACTGATTCCATTCTTTTTTTGGTTTATGTATATTTTTAAAATACTTTCTTTGTGGTTACCCTGGGGCTTGTATTACATAATCTGCATCTATAAACTATTAATTTCAAAGGATACTAACTTAGCCTTAATAGCATATGCTCTTTCTACTCCCACAGAAGGAAAACAGGCCATTATTTCCTCAAATATTCTTTCTGCCCCTTTTCCCTTCTTTTCTCCTTCTGGAACACTCATGATGGGTATGTTTGTGCACTTTGTGCTGTCATTCACATCCTTGAGATGCTGCTCAATTTTTCTATTAGTTTCTCTCTCTGTTCTTCTGACTGTATGACTTGGATTGCCCTGTCTTCTAGTACACTTCTGCCTGTTCAAATCTGCTGTTACATTCTTCTAGTGTATTTTAATCTCCATTATTCTGCCTTTCATCTCTTTACGTTCTGTTTTGTTCCTTTTTAAACTTTAAAATTCTTCTTTCTCCTCACATATTTTCTTCTTAATACCTTGAGCTCTATGTGCATTTATTCCTTCTTCTCCTTGAATTGCTTTTAGAGATTTGTATAAACTTACTTGGTTAGTTGTCCATATTTGTATCTCCACTGAAATTTTAATTTGTTTCATTGACTGAGCCTTATCTTCCTGTTTCTTAGTGTGGCTTGTAGTTTTGTGTTGGTTCCCGGCATCTGATTATTTTTAGTTGTTGACTTTGAGTGTTGGGTTCTCCCCCTTGCCTAGGGTTTTCTTGTTGATTGGTTATGTGTTAGGCTCTTTTTTGATACTTCATCAAACTTATTCTGGATCTTTGAGTAGCCTCTGCTTCACTGTTCAGATTTTCTTAGCTCTTCATCTATTTCTTGCCCTAGATGTGCTTTACTATATATATATGTTTGGTACCAGGGCTTGGGAATGAGCCCAGGACCTCATATATGGGAAGCCAGAGCTCAACCACTGAGCCATATCGGCTCCCATTAGTTGGCTTTTTCCTTTGTTTATTTTTGTTTGTTTTTAGGAGGCACCAGGGACCAAACTTGGTACATCACATGTGGGAAATAGGTGCTCAAACACTTGAGCCACACCGGTTACCCTGTACAATTTTAAATGTTATACTTTTTCTGCAATTGTTCTACCTTCAGGGCTAGCATGCTTTCATCTTTTCTTTCTCCAGAAATCTTTATCTGCTCTTTTGTTTTTGTTCAGAATTTTCTCCCCAGCACCTATGATCTGTTTAAAGTCTCTCCCTCACTCAGTGCCCCCTTTTCCTTATACTTTTCAGTTCTGAGACCTGTCCTGTCTTAGAGCAACTTAGTTCCACCACCCTTTTTATTTCTGTGAGCATTTTCTGCCTCCAATTTCTTCCCGGTTAGGGTAATCCTTGGACAAAGATGGAATCAACCCAGAAAGGTCCATTTTACATTTAGGTGTTCCAATGAACATTGGCTGAATCGAGGGTGTATACCTCTTGCCAACAGTTCAGTCACCGTCTTTTTTTTTTACCCTTTTTTTTTTTACCCTGGAGCAATATTCTGTGCAATTCCTCAGCGACTTCTGCCCTGACACTATGAGAACCTGCATCTTTGTGCTTGGGTATGGTGGGATTCTAACTAGCTGCTGTGAGTGTCTCAAAAACCTGCATCTGTTGCAGGTAGGACCTGGGCCATGCTTCCTCTGTGCATCTGCTAAACTGCATGAGATTGAGTGAAGGGAATGAGTCTGGACTAGTGAGTCTGGGAGGGTAATCTCTTACCTGATATGAAGATTAATTTTCTTTGTGCTCATTTCAGTGTTTGGGAAGTCCTTCTTCAGTCTCTATTGTCCTCCAGAGTTCTAAGCAAGTGGGATTTGTCCTTTTAGTTGATAATTTGAGGGAAGACTTTTCCAGGGGATATTTTATGTTGCCGTGTTGATTAGGTCACCTTTTTTGCCCCTTTTTAAGTTGGATTGTTTGCCTTTTTATTGTTGTTTTGTAAACTATCTTTATATATTATTGAAATTACATCTTATTGGATATTTTGTTTCCAAATATTTTCCCCCATTCTGTAGCTTGTCTTTTACTTTCATGATGAAATATTTTCATGTCCAAAAATTTTTAATTTTGATGAAGTTCCATTTCTCATTTTTTTTTTTGGTTTGTTGCTTGTGATTTTGGTGTATAGTCTAAGAAGTCTGTGCTTAATACAAGGTCCTGGAGAGCCTTCTTATGTTTTCTTATAGAAGATTCATAGTCGCTGTTTATATTTAGGATTTTGGTTGATTTTGAGGTAATTTTTGTATATGATGTGAACTTGGGGTCTAACTTCATGGTTTTGTCTATGGATCATTTGTTTAAGAAAGCATTCTTTCCCCATTGCATGGACTTGACACTCTTGTTAAAAATCAATTGGCCATAGATGTGATCATTTATTTCTGAGCTCTCAGTTTGACTCCATTTGTCTACATGTCTTTCTTTGTGCCAGTACAATGCTGTTTAATTACTGAAACTTTGTCATAGGATTTAAAATAGGCAAATGTGAATCCTCAAGGCTGTTGGAATTTGGATTAGGTTTGTTTTGAGCCTGTAAATCACTTTGGGTAGAACTGATATCTTAATGTTTACCTTTCCAATACATGAACATGGGATAACTTTCCATTTATTTAAGTCTTTCTAAAATTTATTTCAATAATGGTTTGTAGTTTTCCATGTTCAAGGCCCTTACATCCTTGGTTAAATTTATTCCTAGATATCTGATCCATTTATGTTCTTATGATAAATCGGGTTTTCATATTTATTTCCTCCTCACAATGTTCATTACTTATGTATAGGAATACTACTGGGGTTTTTTTCATGTTGCTTTTTTTTTATTTTTTAATTTTTCTTTTAAATTTTATTGATACATTTTAATAAAGCATAAATTCATCCAAAATATACAAACAATGGTATTCAGTATAATTGCATAGTTGTGCATTCATCACTTTAATCATTTTTAGAGCATTTTCATAAGGCTGAAATAATAAAAATAATAAAAAACAGAAACCAAACAAATAAAACTCATCACCTCACAGCACTCTGTGCTTCCCCTTCCATACATAGCTGCTATTCTGTTTCCTTCTCTCGCATTTTATTTCTGTGATCATTTTAAAAAGTATAAATACAAATAGTCTTATATATGCAATATCACCCAGATTTGTCTTTTGCATGAAGTTTCACCATGTTATACATCCCATGTTACACTTTCTGCTTTCCTTCTAGTAATATACATGTTCTTAGACTTTCCCTTTATCAACTGTCATACCCATATAATAGGTCTGCTAATCACAAACATCATGATATACTCTCATCATTTCCATTCACTTCCGAAGATTTACACAAAACCTTTTACTGCTTCTGCATAAATGAAACCTTAGCTTTCCATTCTCTGCACTCACTCTGTTTTCTGATGACCTATATTCTAATTATTAATTCCATGAGTTTACATAATATATTTAGGTGATAATAGGGTAATCGTACAGTATTTGGCCTTTTGTGTCTGGCTTGTTTCTCTCAACATAACGTCCTACAGGTTCTTCCATGTTGTCATATGCTTCTCAACTTCATTTCTTCTTACAGCCACATAAAATTCCATTGTTGTGTATACACCACACATTGTTTATCCATTCATCAGTTGATGGACACCTGGGTTGCTTCTATCTTTTGGCTGTTGTGAATGATGTGGCTATGAACATTGGTGTGCAGATGTATATTTGTGCCACTGCTCCCACTTTTTCTGGGTGTATATCAAGTACTGGTATTGGTGGATCACATGACAAGTCTATATTCAACGTCCTTAGAAACTGCCAAACTGTCCTTTACAGTGGTTTTACCATTAGACAGTCCTACCAACAGTGAATAATCATTCCTATCTCTCCACATCCTCTCCAATATTTACAGTTTCTGAATTTTAATAGTGGTCAGTCTAGTAGGTGTGAAATGATATCTCATTGCAGTTTTGAGTTGCATTGAACTACAATTAACTTTTTTTTCATGGGTTTCTTCACATGCATTTCTTCTTTGGATAATTTCTTTTCAATTATCTTGTCCATTTTTTCATTAAGTAGTTTGTCTTTTATTTTTGAGATGTATGATCCCTTTGTATATAATGTAGAACAAGCCCTTATGATACATGTGATTGCCAAATATTTTCTACATTGATTTGGCTGCCTTATGATCCTTTTGACAAAGTCCTTTGAGTTGCAAATGTGATCAATTTTGAGATCACATTTACTTACTTTTTTTTTCTTTTGTTGCTTGTGCTTTGGATGTAAGGTTTAAGAAACTGCCACCTATCACTAGGTCTTGAAGAAGTTTTCCTACATTTTTTTCTTCTAGTAGTTTTATGGTTATCACTTTTATATTTAGATCCTTGACCATTTTGAGCAATTTTTCTATAAGGTGTGAGATAGGGGTCCTCTTTCTTTGGGGTATGGTTATCCACTTCTTCCAGATCCATTTGTTGCATAGACTGTTCTGGGAGGGTTTGGATATCTTATTCAAAAATCACTCAGTTGTAGATGTGAGAGTCTATTTCTGAGTTCTCAATTTTGTGTCATTGGTCAATCTGTCTTTATGCTAGTACCATGCTTCTTTTACTACTGTAGCTAAGTATAATAACATGCCTTAAACTCATGAGATGACAATCATCAAACTTTGGTCTTTTTAAAAACATATTTGGCTATTCAGGACCCCTTACCCTTCCAAATAAATTTGATTATTGGCTTTCCATTTATATAGAAAAAATCTGTTGGGATTTTTATTGCATTGAATCTGTAAATCAGTTTGGGTAGAATTGACATCTTAATGATAGTTAGTCTTCCAATCCATGAACACTGAATGTCCTTCCAACCAAGTCTTCTTTGGTTAACTTCAGCAATGGTTTGTAGCTTTCTGAATACAGGTCCTTTATGTCCTTGGTTAAGTTTATTCCTAAATATTTGGTAGTTTTAGTCACTATTTTAAATGGATTTTTTCTCATGTCCTTCTCAAAGTGTACATCAATAGTGTATAGAAACACTATTGTTTTTTGCATATTAATCTCATATCCCACCACTTCGTTGAACTCATCTATTAGTTCTAATATTTTGTTGAGGATGTTTCAGGACTTTGTAGATATAGAGTTATATCATCAGTAAAGAATGAATGTTTTACTTCTTTCTTTCCTTTATGTGAATGTTGTACTTCTTTCTTTCCTTTATCTAGCCAAATTGCTCTAGCTAGAACTTCTAGCACAATACTGAATAGCAGTGGTGAGAGTGGGCATCCTTGTCTTTTTCCTGCTCTCAGCAAGGTAGCTTTCCATCTTTCACCATTGAGTGCAATGCTAGCTGTAGGTTTTTCATATATGCACATATCATATTTGAGAAAGCTTCCTTCTATTCCTATCTTTTGGAGTGTTTTTGTCAAGAAAAGGTGCTGTATTTTGTCAAATGCCTTTTCTGCATCAGTTGAGAAGATAGTGTGATTTTTCTTCTTCGATTTATCAATGTGGTTTATTATACTAATTGATTTTCTTGTGTTGAACCACCCTTGTATTCATGGGGAAAATCAAATTGATTGTGGTGTATAATTCTTTTAATGTGCTGTTGGATTATATTTGCAATTGTTTTGTTGAGGATTTTTGCATCTATATTCATTAGAGATATTGGTCTGTAATTTTCTTTTTTCATAGCATCTTTATCTGGTTTCGATATTAGGGTGATGTTGGCTTCATAGAATGAGTTTGGTAGCATTCTTTCATCTTCAATTTTTTGGAAGAGCTTTAGCAATATGGGTACTAGATCATCTTTGAATGATTGGTAGAATTCACCCGTGAAGCCATATTGTCCTAGGCTTTTCATCTTTGGGAGGTTTTTGATTGTTTCAATCTCTTCACTTGTGATTGGTTTGTTGAGGTATTTTGGGGGCATACAGTTGTTCATAGTATCCTCTTATGATCTCCGTTATTTCTAGGTGGTCAGTGGTAAAATTTTTCCTCTCATTTCTCATTTAATTTATTTGCATCTTCTCTCTTTTTTTCTTCATCAGTCTAGCTAAGACTGTTGTGGATTTTGTTGACTTTCTCAAAGAACCAACTTTTGGTTTTGTTGATTCTCACTATAGTTTTCTTTCTTTCTTTTTTTTTTTTTTTTCAATTTCATTTATTTCTGTTCTAATCTTTTGTATTTCTTTCCTTTGGCTTGGTTTGGGATTAGTTTGCTGTTATTTTTCTAGTTCTTCCAGGTGTGCAGTTAGATCTTCAATTTCAACTCTTCCTTATTTTTTTTTACTTATAGCCTTGATTACTATAAATTTACTTCGCAGCACTTCTTTTGCTGTGTCTCATAAGTTTTGATACGTTGTTTTCTCCTTTTCATTTGTCTCAAGATACTTGCTGAATTGTCTTACTGTTTCTTCTTTTACTCATTGATTATTTCCAGTGGGTTGTTTAATCTCCATATATTTATTAATTTACCCTTTTTCCATCCATCATTTTTTTCCAGCTTCATACCATTATGATCAGAGAAAGTTTTTTGTATAATTTTAAATTTTTTTTAATTTATTGGGACTTGTTTTGTGACAAAACAAATGGTCTAACTGGGAGAAGGATCCATGAGTCTTGGAAAGAATTTAAGTCCTGTTGTTTTGGGGTAAAATTCTCTATAGATGTCTATTAGGTCTAGTTCATTTATCATATTAGTCAAGCTCTCTGTTTCATTATTTCTCTGTTCAGATGTTCTATCCAATAATAAAAGTATGTATTGAAGTCTCCCACTATTATTGTACAGACATCTCTTTATCCGTTCAGTTTTGCAAGCACATTTCTCATTTATCTTGGGGCACTCATGTTTGGCACAAAAATATTTAGTATAATTATATCTTCTTGGTGAATTGCGCCTTTTATTAGTATGTAATGACCTTTTACATCCCCTATAACAGTTTTGAATTTAAAATCTGTTTTGTCTGATATGAGTACCAACCTTTCACTTTTAACCTGGTTGTGTCCTTATATCTGTGGTGAATCTCTTTAGACAACATATAGATGGATTATATTTTTCAGCTATTCTATCAGTCTAGTTTTTAAATATATGTACTTTTTTCCTAAGAGATAATTAGATTACATAAAATGTTACACAAAAAATGCAAGGGCTTCCCATATGTCTCACTCCCCACACCTCCCAATTTTCACCACATTAACAACTTTTTTCATTAGTGTGGTACATACATTGAAATTGATGAACACATTTTGGAGCATTTCTACTAAGGATGGATTATAGTGTACATTGTAGTTTACACTCTCTTCCACTCAATTTTGTAAGTTATGGAAGGATATATAATGCCCTATATTTGTCATTGTAATGTCATTCAAGACAATTCCAAGTCTTGAAAGTGTACCCATGTTACACCTCTTTTTACCTCTCCCTTCCTTCAACACCTCCAGTGGCCACTGTCTCCACATCAATGATACAATTTCTTCCATTGCTAGAATCACATTAAGTCTACAGCAGAATACCAGTAAGGCCACTGTAGTCCATAATTTATTCCCCAGTCCTGAGGATTCAGGGATGGTGATGCCCACTCCACCTCCAATTGAGAGGGGGCCTTGATCCCATTTGGCTGATGGATGGATCTCTCTTGCTTGTGGTCACAGACACTCTCAGCTTCTTGGTATGGTAGTTGTCCATCCTCACCTCTTTGTTAAATTGTCCTTGGTGAGTCCAATGAACTGGAGAGTAGGTGTTGCAACTCCACTGAGGCTCTGGTCCCAGCTGACACAAGGACAGCCCAAAGATTAAAGTCTCTTGGGTGTACAACTACCAATTCCAGCACCAAGTATAGGATTAAATAGAAGGAACAAGAGAGTCTTGTGTAGAGAAGTCACAACTGAGTCCAACTCTGTCTCACTAGGGATTACAAACTCCAAAGTAAAGCCCATTGGCAAGGCACCAAACTCTGGAGCTTTCTGCCATGACTATTGGGCCTGGGTGTCTCCAGAGCCTTCAGGAGCCCCACTAGTTGAGGTAGTATCCACCTTGGCAATCTATGCAATCCTTCTGAGATGTGCATAAGCATCACCTCTGGGATGACCTCCCAACTCACTTTGAAGTCTCTTAGCCATGTAAATGCATTTATCTTTACCTTTTCCCACTTTTATTCAAGGTCATCAGTGCCAGCCAATCTCATCCCCAGGGAGTCATGTCTCATGCTGGAGGGAAGGTAATGCATTCATATGCTAAGTTTGGCTTAGAAAGAGGCCACATTTGAGCAACATGGAGGCTCTCAGGAAGTAACTCTTAGGCACCTTACAACACTAGGCTAAGTTGCAATTTCATGATCAATGGCTCATATGTATAGTCATCAAAATCAAGGACCCATCAATGGACCTTTCTTCATCACCAGTCTTTGCCCCTGTGCTTGAGGGATTGTTGCTGTTTCATTAGAGAATGTGGCAGAACTCCCCAGGAGGGGAATTCAACACTTTTCTGCTATTGTGTGAATCTCTATCCACTGTGACAATGCTCCATGAACATTTGAACACATTTATATACCTTATATGTATGCTCATATGAACTTCCTCTCATGTATCCCCCATCACTGACACCTCAGACTAATGATCTCGCCTCGACAGTTGTAACCCTTCTGTGAGCCAAAATTTCTCCAAAGATGAAACCAACAATATCGCCAAAAACAATAGGAAAATGAAATAATAATAATAGGTTTATACATAAAAATAAAATACATAATAATTTAGGAAACTAAAACTAAATTTAAATTAAAAAATTGGGATATTAAGAATAATGAAAAATATTTTTAAAAATTTTTGACATTTTGCCTTTCATCACTCTAATATTTGTTGTCCTGTATGTACAGTGATATTTTCTTCCATTTGTTCCCCAGTGTCTTACTTTGTTTTGTGTTAAAAGAAGTTTTAGGTCACAGTAAAGTCACATACAGAATATAGGGTACTCTCATATACCCAACATCGTCCTCTTTTCCCCCTTTCCCCTATTAACAACCTTTTTATGTGTGGATGGTACATTTGTTACAACTGATATACAAAAATTGAAACATAGCTACCAACCATGGTCAATGGTTTACATTGTGGTTTACATTTTAGACCTTATGCTTTTATAAATTTTTGCTGAAATTTAACATGGCCTGTATCCAGCATTGCAAGATAATGCAGAACATTGCCATTGATTCATAAGTATACCCTCTTCCATTTATTGTATTTATCCCTCCCTCTCCCCTCAGAGTCCATGGTGACCACAGCCTTCACTCCTTTAAGGACAATATTCATAGTTACTTGCAACATCACTGAGCGCTTGACCCACTGATCTGTCCTCGCCTAATAAAAAACTGCCCATGTTTTCAAGTTACCCACCCCTCTGTTTGAGAACATATTGGGCATCCCCAGGATGAGAGTCCAACTCCTTCACACTCATTGTGTGGGTCTCCACCCAGTGATACAACACACTATGACAAAATGATCACTCACACATTCTCTAGAAGACTGCCCCAGGTGCGCCCTCTTCCAAATGCCCCCCTATCCAACACCCTAAACCAGTAATCCTTCCTTTTCATATTGCCAAAATAGCTTTCCCAACATTGTAGTTTCAACCACATATCCCCCAATCCCCAGTGTTCACATGTTCCCTCCTCCAACCTTTGCCCCAGTTCCATGGACCGTCCAACCCACCCTCCCCACACTACATCCCTGTCAAACTTGCACCAAACAACCTAATAGTATCACTACATCTATGTCATATCCCTTCACTGCACAACTACTCACTTCTGCCTTATCAGAAATTTCACCCGTATGGGTGCTCAGCATATGTTTTTGATTGAAGAGGTCAAGCCATTAATATTCAATTTTATTACTGTCTAGGCATTACTTCATCCATTTCAACTTTTGCTTTCTGTTGTCATATCATACTATTGTCTGCCTTTTTACCCTTTAATTTACCCTTCTTAATAGTCTTCATTTCTACCCTCTTCTCCAAGTCTCCCAGCTTTGTTTATTCCTGTCAGACTGAAGCACTCCTTTTAGCATCTCTAGTAATTCTGGTCTTTTGGTTACATATTCTATCAATTTGTGTTTTTCTGTGAAGACTTTGAGTTCACCATTATATTTGAAGGACAGCTTTGCCAGATACAGAATTCTTACCTGGCAGTTTTTCCCCTCCAGGACCTTAAATACATCATATCACTTTCTTCTCACCTCATCATTCTTTATGTTCATCCAGTATCTTCTTAATATCATTTATCACTTTAGTCAAAATTTCTTTCAATTCTTTGAATTGATTTAGGAGAACTGTGTGATTATCATTTGTTAATTGTCTTAAATTCTGTATCTCTTGAGGGTATTTGGTTTGTTCCATTGACTGGGCCATCTCTTTCTGTTTCCTAGTATGGCTTGTAATGTTTTTCTAATGTCTAGGCATCTTTATAGGTTGGTGAATTTACTTTGATTGCCAATTTTTCTCTCTTGCTGATTTTTTTTTTTTTTTTTTTGCACAGCTATTCTTTGATATTTGATTCAACTTGATTCTACGTCTTTAAATTTGCCCAGTTTAAATGATCAAAATCAGGCCAGGAAGTTACTACTGAGATTAAAGTTTCTCCCAAGAGTTAGGTACAGAGAAACCCAAAAGCATTTCGTGTCTTTGACACTTCCTGGCCAGCCAGAAGATGGTGTTCATCAGCACACCTATCCAAGGAAGTGTTTCAATCTCTGTTTTCTTTTGTTTGGGTTTGGCCAGAGCTGGAATTCAAAGCAGACTCTGATGGCCAAATTCACTGAAGAGAAACCACTCCCTTTTCCCTTGTAACAGCTGACCGGGAGGAAGACATTTGTTCCCCTTTCAGTTGGCGGCAGTGAGCCAGGGTTTTATCCCAGCTTAATATCTTGGGATTGGGGATGGGGATCCCTTCCTTCCTGCCATGGGTGTTTGGTAACTCAGATTTGTTGTTTTGAGTTCTCCACCTCTCTGTCCCTCAACTTCCTGGGAGTTGCATAGCACTGTCGTGGTCTGCTGATCCCCAAAGCAGGCCCTTTAGACAGATTTTTGCCTTTCTACATTGCTTTTTTGAGAGAGTTCAACCCTGCCTGTATATTTGGATGCCATCTTCGTGTAACTCCCTAATGTTGCTTGTTTACCTCGCCATTTTGCCTCATTCATTGTTTTTTTACATCTAATATCTTTGTTATGGAATTTTCAGGCCTTTCTCTATAGAGCAATGTCACCCACAAATACAAAAGTTTCATGAAATACTTTCCAACTTTGAAGCCCTTTAGTTCTTTTTCTTGCCTAGTTTCTCTGGCTAGCACTTCCAGTAAAATGTTGAATAATATTGGTGACAATGGGCATCCTGCCTTGGTCCTAATCTTAGGGGGAATACTTTCAGTCTATCACCATTTTTATGATATTAATTCTAGGTTTTTCATGTATGCCTTTTTTTCATGTTGAGGAAATTTTCTTATATTTCAAATTTGCTAACCATTTTTATGAGGAGAGGTGCTGGATTTTGTCAGATGCTTTTTCTGCATCAAGTGAGATGATCTTTTTTCTTCATTCAAGAAATCAAAATGAGCAATAGTTGAACTTCTTGTCTTTATTCACTTTTGCATACCTGAGCTAATTCCCACTTAGTCATGGTGTATATTTTTTTAATCTTCTGTTGGAATTGATTTGCTTTTGTTTTGTTGAGAATTTTTTTGTTCTTTTAAAATATTTTATTATTTATTATATTTTATTATAATATTTTATAGAATATTTTATTCATAAGGTATACAAGTCTGTGATTTCTTATGTTGTATTTGTATTTGTCTTTGTATTAGGGTGATGTTGGCATCAGAAAATGAGTTAGGAAGTGTTCCCTTCTCTTGAATTTTTGGAAGAGTTTGAGCAGGATTTGTGTTAATTCTACATGAAATGTTTGGCAAAATTCAACAGGGACGTTATCTGGTCCTTGACTTTTCATGTATGTGGTTCATTAAAGCCTGTTACAGTTAATCAAAAACCATTCATTTATCCCTAGAATTTTATGAATAATTCCATCACATAATGGGTTTCTGTTAATTGCAAATATGTTTATCATTCCTAAAATCAATTTGCTAAATTGACATGTTGCTTAATAAATAGTGTCCTTAATTTGTCCTTTGTAAGAGTTCTTGACTAAAAATCTAATTTTTCTTATATTGTTTTATCTACCCCAGCTTTCCTTTGTTTGCTATTTGAATGGGATATTTTCCATATTTTAACTTGCCACTAATTTTTGTATATGTATTTAAGGTGGCCATCTTATAAACAATGTATAGGTACATCACACTTTTTTCTCTATTATTCTAATATCTTTATTTGATCAGAGAACTTAATGTGTTTACATTTAAAGTAATTACTGATAATGCCAGACAATTCTGACATTTTGCAATTGTTTTCTGTAAATTTTGTAACATTTTGCCCCTCATTTATTTTATGACTCCCTATTTTTGTGGTTAATTTATCTTTTTTGAGTCACATTAAAAATCAATTCTCATTTCCTTTTCTGCATATATTTTAACATTTTAAATCTGGAACAATTTTGCTTGATTTATTATGTTCCTAATTTCAGTAGCATATTCAATCTAATATTCTATTCTCTTCCAACCCTCTCCTTTATATTGCTTTTGTCATCCACTATGATTTTTCATTGTGTATCCCAAATCAAATATTTTAACTAATTTTTATGAATTTTTATGTTAGATTATATAAGCAATAAAAAGTGTTGTTACAAAGCATAATACCTTAACCTGCCCTTTGTATTTACCCATCTAGTGACTTTTACCTAAAATCTTTATTTCTTGTTATTGTTTAGTCTATGATATAATTTTCTTTCATTTAAATCTGAGGAACACCCTTTAGCATTTCTTTTAGGGCTTCTTCAGCTTTTGTTCTTGTGGAAATTTCGACATCTTTCACTTGTTTGAGGTTAGTTTTACTGATATAAAATTCTTAGTTGGCATTTATTTTCTTGCAGAACACTGACAGTGTCATACATTGTTTTCTAACCTCCATGGCTTCTAAGGAGAAATTCACACTTAATATGGAGGTTTCCTGGTTCATGATGCATTGCTTCCCTTTTGCTTTTTTCACAATTTTTCCATTGTTATTGATATTCAACAATTTTATTATGTGTCTCTTTGTGGGTCTCTTTTAATTTAATCTATTTATAGTTCATTGAGATTGTTGGGTATCAATATTTATATCTTTTGTCAAACTAGGGACATTTTCAGCCATTATTTCTTCAAATGTTTTCCTTCCCTTTTCACTCTTTCTTCTTCTTCTGGAACCCCTATAATGTAAATATTGGTACACTCGATGATTCCCACAGATCCTTTTGGCTCTATTCAGTTTTATTCATCCTTTTCCTGTTCTTTTTTGTTGTTCTTCTTCTTCTTTTTCTGTTCTTTCTTTTTTTCCTGTGGCATTTTTGCATAACATGTTTTTTTGCTGAAATCTGGACTTTAAAATATTTTAATTTTCCATCAATGGGAATAAGATTCTCCCATTTTTGTACAGTTTGTTAAATTTCCTCTTTTTAGACATTAATGACTATTATATTCTCTTTATATACTGAATTTTCACACTATGCAAAGGCTGTATACCTTGATGCATGTAGTTATTAAGTCTCTATTGTTTTAGTGTTTATGTATTAGTTTTATGGTGGTAATTTCATGAATGGCAGAAGGTAACAAAGGAAAAACTGAAAGAAAAATTGAATTGGTCTCTTTTGGCATTTTGTCAGCATTCCACAGCCTGATATGAAGGCAAAAGGTCCTCTCAAGTATTTTTCTGCCTTAGTCTTTAACCTGTGCTAGTATGTATGACCTTTTAAGCTCCCCTGCATAAAAGGATACTCCAAATGCTCCATTTTCCCCCAGAAAACTGTAGCTTTTCTCACAGACCTGGGTTTCATGTTGTATGTCCCAAGTTGTTATCCTTTGTCCATGCAGCAGTGGTTCAATTGTCATCTTGCAGTGTGTGAGTGTGTCAGCCCCTTCCATGTCCAATGTAATTTCAGGGACAGGTGAGGCATTATTGAGTGTCTTGTATTAATCCTTCAGACAAACACCAGATGAACTGTAGCAGAGCCAAGGTAAGAAATCCAAACTGGAAGAAAGTGTTGGTGCCACATGGAACTGGTAAATGTGCCATGAGATTCCACTCCCAATTGTTCTTGGTTTTTCTTAATTCTATATTTTTGCTTAGCTGCTGTAACAGTTTGATGATTTCCACAATTTCTAAGAAAGTTTATTCTGATAGTTATTCCTTGTTTTCAATGTATCTTTTGGGGGGTTGGTGGAGGATTGTAACTTCTTACTCTATCATGCTGTCATTATTCTATTAATTTTTGATTTCTCAAATTTACACGTTATTTATTAATACCTCACAATGAAAGGTGACAAGTTTAATGTGCTGATTGATCAATTTCACCTTTGATTTTATATGTTTTTATTTTTAATATAGCATGTTTTATGCTATTTACATTTTGTTGTTATTATAATTAAATGATACGTCTTTGCAAATAGAATGGTTCCAAAAATTTGAATCTCAAGTTATGCAATTATAATATAATGACTATACAAAAAGTATTTTTCACTGCCAAACAAGGCAGCGTGATTTGCTCCAAAGGGAAAAAAAATGTAACCAGCATTATAAAAATTCTGGTTTAAATTGAAACTTTCATACTAAAAATGTTCCTCTCATTTTCTTCTATTTCTTATTACACTTTTTATTGTATTTTGTTTTCTTTTATTTTGATTTGATGGCATACATTCTTAGATAGGTATCTTATTCATGGTGTTTAACCATTAAAATTTCTGAGTCCTTTCTTTGGTGGAAACATATTTAATTCTCACATTTGAATGAGGATTGGACGATATAAAATTACAGGTTAAATTTTCTTCCCCCGAGGTTCCAAGACCTTGTTTCACACACCCCCAATTTCTAGTGTTTCAGATAAAAGATCTAGTACCAGTATGAGTTTTATTCCTTTAGGCACACTTATTTTCATTTTTCAAGAAAAAAAAATATGTTGTCTTATTATCATTGGATAAGGAGGTGAGTTGAAGTAGGTACCCTTAAATTCACACTGATTGACACTTTATAGACTTTTTCATTATAAATACTTGTGTCTATTTTCACCTCCAGAATGTTCACTTTTTTCAATCTTTCACTTCTTATGGGACTCTAAATAGGCATACTTTGACATTTATATTTCCTTTACTAAGAATCCCTCTCATGTATTTTTTATTTATATCCTTAGCAACATCAATAAAATTAGCAGCTTATTTTAAGTTCTGTACAATAAATTATTAATTGTATTTAACAGAGGTAATCATTTTCATTTATTAGTAACTTTTCCTTGTTTTATGAATGATCTTCTGTATTAGTAACCTGCTTTTATTTTTGGATTTGCTATTCTATTGAATCTCTAATAATATGCAAATTGATGTTTCTAAAAAAAGTTTTAGGTTGGGATAAATTTATTTTGTTTTCTTTCTAAAAATATAAAAACCCTATGGATCTTTTGATAGGCCATTGAGTATCACCCATGGTTTACTAAATGTCATTGAGAAGTTTTGTTCCCTCCTTCTTTCATATTACACACTCTTCTTAGGTGATGCTTCTTGCTTTTATAACATTAATTGCCATCTGTATGCTCAAAAATCTTAATTTCTCCAGCCCAAATATTTTTTTCTGAAGATAAGAGTCATGTGTTCAACTGACTACTGTACATTGCTATTTTGATGTCTTCCATGGAAGCATATTCCAAACATCACTCATATTCTCTGTGTTCCATCTTGAGTTTCCTATTCTGTTCAATGATAAACCAGAACTATGATTTTATCCATGTCTCTTCACACTCTAATCTTCATCCTATTTAATGTTCATTTGTTTATAAACTGAAACATTTTGAAACCTCTTTTATCTCTCCATCACAGATTGGATTCCTAGATGCACTTTCTGAAATAGAAATTTTTATAAAGGGGATTTATAAGAGAATGTATTGTCCTAAACATATTATAGGAGAGAGGAGAAATGGTGTGGTTTCAACCATAGTCTGACTTTAACATGGAAACAGTGGAACTCTGGAAAACATTTTCCAATCAGAGTGGGTCAACATCAGTCAAGGGGTCTAGCACTTTTAATTCCTCTGCCAAACAATCATTTGGCACTGGTGTGCTCTGAAGCAGTGGGAATATCCCCCAGGTGAGACAACTCTCAATTTGTCTTGTACAAATGTCCAGAGAAGGATGGTGGTTGAGCTATTAGCAGCCCAGACTTAAATCAGCTGGGACATGAGGGCACTGGTGTAGTGGAGAATGTTTTTTCTTTTTCTGTATTTTAGTATTTTATTCAAAAGACTTCAGTTTCAAAATTCATCAATCCATTATTACTTTATTTTTAATATTTATAAATTTAACCTCAAGTGCTAGAAGAAACAAAAATATATAATGGGATTATATAGGGAAAGAGAAAAATATACCACCACTACCAAAACAAAAACCAAACAAAAAGCCAACATTAAACTAATTTATCAGACACATCTACATTTTATTTTCTCTTTAGGTGATTCTTTTTGGGAAAATTACATTATCAAAGAATCAGTCCTTGCAAACAGTGAATCTTTCCAAAAGTAAAATCCAGTATTTAGAGTCTCAAAACTCACAAAACCAAATGGAAATGTCTGTTGTCATCCAAAAGTGTCATGCTCAAGTCAGTTTCACATCACACGGAATAGTCTATAACTAATTTTAATAGGCAAATTCCAATTCTAAATATTGCTAGAGACCACCATTATTGTTCTCAACTGTGTTGACAATTGTCTTATTGCTGAACTGTACAAGATAAATTTTATTTGGTAACTGTTTATACTGTCAATTAACATAATTGGGCAGCTATAACTGTTTGCATAACTTAGTATTTCAAACTTTTCAGAACTACTTTATAATTATTTAAATGTAATTTAAGTTTCATGATAGGGACTTTATACATAGTACAACTTTTCATAGAATTCCCTTCTCAGCCTCTCTTGTTCTAGCCAATTATTAATTCTTTAAACAAACCAAAAACAAGCTTCCTCTAAGAAGGCTTCCCTGATTCAATTTTTATTTAGATGTTCCTACAGTATGCACCCATATATCACAAAAAGATATTTATAATAGTACATTGCATTGTTCTGTATTTGTCGGATCCTATTATTATGTATTAAATCACTGAATGCAGAGAATTATGTTTTAATCAACTTTGTAATTACAATGTCCATGTTTGTTTATAGATGCTTACATATTTTTGATTGAAAGAATAAAAAAGAAAGTTTATTCTTATAATACATTTAAATTACATTCACTGTTTTATAGATAAACTCCTTCTAAAATCTGAACTCAATTCTTATAAAAGAATATAGAACCAAGGAACAATGTGACTTATTTTGTCCTCCTGGGCCTCACACAGAATCTAAAAGAACAGAAAGTACTTTTTATTATCTTTTCAATCTTCTATAGTTCGACCATGGTGGCCAAATTACTCATTGTTGTTACTGTAACTGTCAGGAAGTCCCTGGGGTCACCTATGTACTTCTTTCCTGCTGGTTTATCATTTATGGATGTCATTTATGCCTCAGGTATTTCCCCAAAATTGATTTCTGGCTTGTTCTTTGGACAAAAGATCACATCCTTCCAAGATTGTATGATCCAGCTCTTTTTGGAGCACTTCTTTGGTGGATCAGAGGTCTTTCTTCTGCTGGCCATGGCATATGTCCACTATGTGGCCATCTGTAAGCCCTTGCATTATCTGATTATCATGAGGCAATGGATATGTGTTGTGCTACTAATAGTGTCCTGGGTTGGGGGTTTTCTGCACTCAGTCATTCAACTGATCTCTCTTCATGGGCTCCCATTCTGTGGTCCCAATGTCATAGATCATTTTCTCTGTGACATGTTCCCCTTATTGAAACTTGTCTGTACTGATACTTATGTTGTTGGACTCTTAGTGGTGGCTAATGGAGGGCTGATCTGCAGTATTGTGTTTCTGCTCTTACTCATCTCTTATGGTGTCATTTTGCACTCCCTAAGGAACCTTAGTCTGGAAGGAAAGAGGAAAGCCCTCTCATCCTGTGGTTCACATATCACTGTGGTTGTCTTCTTCTTTGTTCCATGTATTTTCATGTATACAAGATCTGCTAGAAACTTCTTTGTTGACAAATCATTGAGCCTGTTTTATACTGTCATAACACCCATGATAAACCCTTTAATATATACTCTGAGATATTCAGAGATGATGAATGCTATGAAGAAACTGTGGAGAAGAAAAGTCATATCAGGCAATAAATGAATACATTGTCTTCCATGAGGAGAAACATTTGCCTTTAGTAAACATCCTCTTGGGACCCAAAAGTTACCTTAAATATAATGCTCAATACTGTCTTGTTTGTCATCCCACCTAGAAAGGCATTATGAATATATTGCGGGGAATAAAAAATAATATATAATGAATTATTGATTTTGATTTTCATAGTTGCAATGATTTTAACTAATTCCTGCATTATTTTTAACACTTTCTCAGTTATAGATTTGTTTTTAGTTAAATTCTTGTAATTTATGTCCATTCCTTTTATTATGCTATTTAAAATATTTGATGTGATGTAGACTGGCCTCTTTATTTAATTTCATTTGTATTACATATGATTTTTTATGTATCTAACACTTATAGTTTTTAAAAATTGAAACTTCAAAACTAATAAATTCTATACCTGGAAAATACACAAACTGGCATAACAAAAGAAGTCAATCTCCTAGCCACCCATAGCCAGAGTCTCACAGAGCTTTTGTCTGAATGAATAAATTTTATTTTTAACTCATAAATATCTTAAAGCTATTTCCTTATTAGCCTATGTTCATGTGTACCTAATTATTCTCACTTAGCCTCATATTACATTAAGACCTCAAAGAGATTTACTAAATTAAGGTTTCTAATTCTTCATATTGTTTCCAGTCTTTATCTATGAGCAACAATTCTGCAATAAATATATCTGTTTTTGAAAATATACAAATATGAGTCCCGCAAAATGAATTTTTCCATCAAATGTTACATGTATTTAAAATATTTATTTTGAAAATAATTGCCAAATTGCCATTCTTGAGGTTGTACTAATCACAATCTTACCACAGTCTGTGAAATACTTGCTTGTTCCCATTCTCAACAAACAGCATTTGATATACATTTATGGTATTTGACAATAGGATGAATTATTAAATTTGTTTTTATTTTGTATTTTTTAATTGAGATCCTTTAGATTAGAGCACCTTTTCACATGTTTAAAATTATTTGTAACTGTTATCTGTGAATTGTCTGTTAATACCTTTTACCTATTTCCTTCATTGTCAATATGACTCACACTGATTTTTATGATGTACTAAAACTAAGTAAATTATTCTTGTTTCTATTTTAAAAATTAATTACTATTTTTTGGGTTATTTTCAACTTTTTATGCTATGAAAAAATCTTTGGACATGTAGATTTTTTTTTCATTTTTACATATCAGATTTATCAAAATTATATGTAGTTGTTATATTTTCCTTAGGAAGATTTTCCTTGCTTCACTTTTATCAAATATTCTTCCACATTATTATTATTATTATTTTGCTGTTTTATTTTTTTTCTTTCCTCTTAGAATCTTAATGTTTTAAAATTTTTTAAAAAGATATTTAGATTACATAAATGTTACATAAAAATATAGAGGATTCCCATGTGTCCTATTCCCTACACGTTCCACATTTTCCTACATTAACAACATCTTTCATTAGTGTGTTACATTCATTACAATTGATGAAAACATTTTGGAGCATTGACACTAAGTATGGATTAAAGATTACATTGTAGTTAACACCCTCTCCTGCACAATTTTGTAGGTTATGGCAAGATATGTAATAGATTGTATCTGCCACTGTAATGTTATTCAGGACAATTCCCAAGTCCTGAAAATATCCCCATATTTCACCTGTTTTTCTATCTCCCTGCCCTCAGAACCTCCTGTGGCCACTGCCTCCAAATCAATGATATAATTTCTTCCATTGCTAGAATTACAATAAGTCTATGGTAGAATACCAGTAAGTCTACTTTAATCCATAGTTCATTCCCCAATACTGAGGATTGGGAGTGGGCTTCAATCGCATGGGGCAGATGGATGGGACATTCTTGCTTGCAGTTTTACACTCTCTCAGTTCCTTGGGATGGTCATTGCCCAACATCATCTCCTTCTTTGTTGCCTTGGGTGAGTCCAATGAACAGGAGTAGGTGTTGCAACTCAGTTGTGATTCAGGGCCTACCCAGCACATGGACAGCCCAAAGATTTTAGTTTCTTAGATGTACACCTATCAATCCTAGTACTAATTATAGGTTCAAATAGAAGGGTCAGAAGAACCATGTTTAGGGAAATCACAACTGAGTCCAACACTCTCAAATGGGGGAGCATAAGTTCCAAAGAAGGGCCCACTGGCAAGGCATCAAACTCCTGAACTATCTGCCCCAACTATAGTGTCTGAATGATTCCAGAGCCCTCAAAAGACCCACTATTTAAGGTGGTATTTACTTTAACAGTCAATGAGATCCCGCTGTAATATGCATAAGTGTAACCTCTGGAATGACTTACTGACTCACTTTGAACTCTCTTAGCCATGTAAACTCATTTGTATTTACCTTTTTCCCCTTTCGGCCAAGATCTTTTCCCAGTTGCATTGCTAGTTGGTGCTTGGCAGTAATCTCTCAGTGCCAGGGAGGTTCATCCCTGGGAGTCATAGCCCATGCTAGGAGGAAAGTAACTAATTTATAAGCTCAGTTAGGCATATATTCAGTTCAAGGCCTTGCTTTCAGTTCTTCTGGGTATATACCCAGCAGTAGAATTGCTGGATCATAAGACAGTTCTAAAGTTAGCTTTCTGAGGAACCAACAAGTTGTCCTCCACAATGGCTGCACCACTCTACATTCCCACCAGCAGTGAGTGAGGGTTCCCATTCCTCCAAATCCTCTCCAACACTTGTAGTCCTCTGCTTTTTTAAATAGCCCCCAATTTAATGGGTGTAAGGTGATATCTCATTTTAGTTTTGATTTGCATTTCCCTAATAGCTAGTGATGTTGAACATCTTTTCATGTGTTTTTTAGGTATTTGTATTTCTTTTTTGGAGAATTGTCTATTCAAATCACTTGGCCATTTTTTAAATGGGTTATTTTACTTTTTATTTTTGAAGTGTCAAATTTCTTTATATATGTTGAATATTAAGCCCCTATCAGATACATGTTTACCAAATATTTTCTACCATTAACATGGCTGACTTTTTATTTTCTTAAAATACTTTGAGTTGCAAAATTTTTAATTTTGAGGAGGTCCCATTTATCTATTTGTTCTTTCATTGCTTGTGCTTTGAGTGTAAAGTTCATGAAGCCATTTGCTAATACATAAATTTTAGATGCTTCCCTACATTATCTTCCAATATCTTTATAGTCTTGGCTTTTATATTTAGATTTTGATCCATCTTGAGTTAATTTTTGTTTAAGATGTGAGATGGTAATCCTCTCTCATTTTTTTTGGATATAGATATCCAGTTCTCCAACACCATTTGTTGAAGAGGTCATCCTCTCCCAGTTGAATGGGCTTGGTGGCCTTGTCAAATATCAGTTGACTTTATGTGAGGATGTATATCAGAACTTTCAATTTGATTCCATTGGTCAGTATGCCTATCCTTGTTCCAAGACCATGCAGTTTTGACCACTGCAGCTTTGTAGAATGCTTTAAAGTCAGGTAGTGCCATTCCTCTCATTTCATTTTTCTTTTCAATATGTCTTTGGCTATTTGGCACCTCTTGCCCTTCTAAACAAATTTCATAGTTAGCTTTCCGAGTTCAATAAAACATACTATTGTGAATTTTATTGAGATTTTATTAAATCTGTAAATCAATTTGGGTAGGATACACATCTTAATGATCTTTAATCTTCCTATCCATTAACAGGGAATATTCTTCCATTTATTTAGGTCTTCTTTGATTTCATTGAACAGTGTTGTGTAGTTTTCTGTGTACAAGTCATTTACATCTTATTTAAAGTATTCCTAGTTATTCTTTTATTTGCTATTGTAAATAGGATTTTTTTCTTGATTTGCTCTTCAGATTGCTCATTGTTGGTGTACAGAAATGCTACTGATTTTTGCACCTTAATCTTATAATCTGCCACATTACTGAACTTGTTTATAATCTCTAGAAGCTTTGATGTAGATTTCTCAGTTATTTCGAGGTATAGAATCATGTCATCTGCAATTAGTGAACCTTTAACCCATTCCTTTTCAATTTGGATGTCTTTTATATCTTTTTCTTGCATAAGTGCTCAAGCAAGTACTGCTAAACAGTGGTAAATATGAGTGGTGACAGTGGGCATCTTTGTCTTGTTCCAGATCTTAGAGGGAAATCTTTTGGTTTTTCACCATTGAATATGATGTTAGCTGTGGGTTTTTCATATATACTATTTATCATGTTGAGGGACTTTCCTTCTATTCCTATCTTTTGAAGTGTTTTTATCAGGAAAGGGTGCTGTATTTTGTCAAATGCTTTTTCTGCATCTATTGAGATGATCATGTGATATTTTTCTTTCAATCTGTTTATGTGGTGTATTGCATTGATTGATTTTCTTATGTTATACCATACTTGCATACCAGGGATAAAACTCACTTGGTCATGGTGTGTAATTCGTTTGATGTGTTGTTGAATATGCTTAGCAAGTATTTTGTTGAGAATTTTAGCATCTAGTTTCATTAGAGAGATTGATCTATAGTTTTCCTTTTGTGTGGCTTCAGTGTTAGAGCTTTCTGGAATGTTTGGTAGAATTCACCTGTGAAACCATCTGGTCCTGGGCTCTCCTTAGTTTGGAGGTTTTTATTTTTTAATTTTTAAATTTTAATATATATATTTATATACAGATACTTAGATTACATAAATTTTACACAAAAAATATAGGGATTCCCATATGCCGCACTCCCCACACCTCCGACACCCTCCCACATAAACATCCTTCATCAGTGTGGCACATTCATTGCAATTAATAAATGCATCCTGGTACTTTGCCATTGAGCATGGACCACAGTTCATGTTGTAGCCTACACTCTCTGCCACACAGTTCTGCATGATATGAGATGATATAAAATGGCCTATATCTGTCATTACAATGTTATTCAGGATGATTCCCAATTCCTGTAAAAGCCCCCATATTACAACTGTTTTTCCCTCTCCCTACCTCTAGAATCTCTAGTGGCCACTGGCTCCACATCAATGTTGTAATTTCTTCCATTGCTAGAATCACAATATATCTATAGTAGAATACCAGTAAGTCCACTGTAGTCCATATTTCTTTCCCCAATCCTGAGGTTTCTGGGATGGTGATGTCCACTCCATCTCTAATTGCGAGGGGGCTTATATATGATGGGGAAGATGGATTGGCCTAACTTGCTTACAATTGCAGACTCTCTGTGTTCCTTGAGATGGTCATTGTCCATCATCATCTCATTGTTAGTTGTCCTGGCTGAGTCCAATGAGCTGTAGAGTAGGTATTACAACTCTGCTGAGGTTCCAGGCCCAGCTAGGATATGGACAGCCAAAAAACTCGAGTCTCTTGGATGTACACTTACAAACTCCAGCACCAAGTATAGGTTTAAATAGAAGGAGCAGATGGACCATGAGTAGGGAAGATATAATTGAGCCCTATTCTGTCACTCTCTGGAACACAAACTCCAAAGTAAGGCCCTCTGGCAAGGCACAAAACTCCAGAGCTATCTACACTGACCATAGGATCTGGGTGTCTCCAGAGCCCTCAGGAAACCCTCTATTTGAGGTAGTATCCACTTTGGCAGTCTATGACATCCTGCTGAGATGTGCATAAGCTTTACCTCTGGAATGACTTCCCAACTCACTTTAAAGTCTCCTACCCATATAAACTCATTTATCTTTACCTTTTCCCACTTTTATGCAAGGTCTTTTTCCCATTGCATTGCTAATTGGGGCTTGGTAGTAATCCCTCAGTGCCAGGGAGGATCATCCCCAGGAGTCCTGTCCCACACTGAGGGGAAGGTAATGCATTTATATACTGAGTTTGGTGTAGAGAGAGGCCAAATTTGAGCAACAGAGAGGCTCTCAGGAGGCAATTCTTAGGCACCCCATAACAATAGGCTAAGTTTCAAATTCTACAGCAAAGGCTCATAAGAATAGTCATCAATATCAAGGGCCCGTCAATGTATCATCCTCCTTTGCCAGTCATTGCCCCTGTAGTTAGGGGACTATTGCTGCTTCATCAGAGAACATGGCAGAGCTCTCCAGAATGGGAATTCAATATTCTCTTGCTTATTGTGTGAGTCTCAACCCACTGTGACAATGCCATGTGAACTTTTAAACATTTTTATATACCTTATATGTATTCTCAGGTGAACTTCCTCCCATGAGTCCCACATCACTAACACAGTTGGGAGGTTTTTGATGACTAATTATAACTCATTAACTGTGATTGGTCTGTTGAGTTCATCAATTTTTTCTTTTGTCAATGTATGCAGCTTATGTGTTTCTAGGAATTTGTCCATTTCCTCTAAATTATCCATCTTGTTGGCATATAATTTTTCAAAGTATCATCTTATAATACTCTTTATTTCTATGTGGTCAATGATGATATCCCCTTCCTTGTTTCTTATTTTATGTATTTGCCTCATGTCTCTTTTTCTTTGTTTGTCTGGCTAAGGTCTTGTCAATTTTCCTAATTTACTAAGAATGAGTTTTTGGTGTTGTTTAAATTTTCTAGTGCCTTCTTATTTTCAATTTCATTTAGCTCTGCTCTACTCTATTTATTTCTTTCTACTTCCTTTGGGATTAGTTTGTGGATTTTTTCTAATTCTTCCAGGTGTGCAGTAAGGTCTTTAATTTTAGCTCATTGTTCTTTTTTAATATAGGCATTTATGGCTATGAATTTCCCTCTCGGTATAGCTTTTGCTGTATCCCATAGTTTTTGATATGTGGTGTTATCATTTTCATTCATTTCAAGGAAGTTAATGATTTCTTTTGCAATTTCCTCCCTGACCCACTGTTGGTCTAAGAGAGTGTTGTTTAATGTCCATGTCTTTGTACCTCATCTGGTTTTCTGCCCTTTACTGATTTCCAACTTCATTCCATTGTAGGTAGCATTTACTTTGTATAATTTTGATCTTTCTGAATTCATTGAGAATTGTTCTGTGACATAGCATGTGGTCTATCCTGGAGAATTATTCATGTGCACTTGAGAAGAATGTATATCCCACTTTATTTGGGTGTAATGTTCTGTATATGTCTATTTGGTCCAGATCCACTACTGTATTATTCAAAGTCTTTGTTTCTTTATTGATTCTATATTGAGATATTCTGTCTAATGGCAATAATGGTGTATTAAATTTCCCCACTATAATGTAGAGGCATTTACTTCTCCACTTGGTTTTTCCATTGTATGCCTTATGTATTTCGAGCCACCCTGGTTAGGTTCATAAATGTTTATTGTTTTCTTTCTTCTTGAAATATTAGTACTTTTATTAATATATAATTTTCTTATTTGTCTCTTACAATATTTTTGCAATTAAAATCTATTTTTTCTAATATTATTATAGCTACTTCTGCCCTTTTTTGGTTATTGTTTACATTCACTTTAAACCTTCTTGCATCCCTGTGTCTAAGATGGGTTTCTTGTAGACAGCATATGGATGGGTCATATTTCCTTATCCATTCTGCCAATCTGTGTCTATTGACTGGTGAGTTAAATCCATTAACAGCCAATGTTATTACTGACAAGGAACTACATTTCCCATATTTTCTTTAGTTTTATGTATGCCATATGTTATTTTTAATTCTCTTTTTTATTTTTTATTGCTCTTATACTCTCCTTCAACTCTCTCTATCTTGTTTTTACCTTTAAACATGCAGAACTCCTGGTAGTACTTCTTGAAGGGCAGGATTCTTATTGACATATTCTCTTAATTTCTGTTTATCTGTGAATATTTTGAACTCTCCCTCAGTTTTGAATGCTACCTTCCCTGGAAAGAGAATTCTTGGCTGAAAGTTTTTTTATTTTAGCACCTTAACTATGTCATACCACTGCCTTCTTGCCTCCATGGTTTCAGATAACAAATCAGCACTTAATTTTATTGAGCTTCCCTTATATGGAATGGATCTCTTTTCTCCTGCTGCTTTCAGTATTCTCTCATTTCCTTGAGAATTGGACAATTTGGCAAGTATATGTCTTGGAGTAGGCCTGTTAGGATTTATACTCTTTGGAGTGTGATGGGCTTCCTGAACATGTACATCTACTTCCCTCAATAGGTTGGGAAATTTTCCACCATTATTTCCTTCAACACACCTTTTGTCCCCTTTCCCTTCTCTTCTCCCTCTGGGATGCCTATAATGCCTATGATTGTTTGTTTCATGCTGTCATTCAAATCTAAAAGTCCCTGCTGGATTTTTTCTATCTTTTTATCTATCTATTCTATTATCTGTTTGATTTCAAATGTACTGTGTTCCATATCTCTGATTCTTTCCTCTGCTGGTCAAATCTACTGTTATGTGCATCTAGTGTATTTTTTAATTATTGCATTGTGCCTTTCATCAGCATCATATCCATTATCTTTTCATGTATGTTTACAATTTCATCAGTATGTTCTCCCAGTGTCTTCTTAATATCCTTATTCTCTTCCTTCACTTCATTAAGTGATTCATAATATTTGTTTGGACATCTCTGATTAGTTGTTCCATGTTCTGCATCTCCTGCTGGTTTTTAATTTGTTCATTGGACTGGTCCATGTCTTTCTGTTTCTTATCATGGCTTGTAATTACTTGTTGCTGTCTAAGCATATGTTTATCTTGATGGGTTTATTCAGCTTCTCTCTCTACTCTAGGGTTTTATTTTGTTATTGTTTCTGTGTGTGTGGTAAAGTTTCAATTGGACACTTCATTCCACTTTTTCTATTTCCTTGCTGTTGTCTATGTTCCATAAAAAAATCAGGTGAGAGAAATAGAAAGAGATAAAAAGAGAAAAATTATAATAGTAATAATAGTAAAACGTATGAAAGGAATCATAGAAGACTTAAGAATATGAATAATTAACATGAGTAAGAAGTACTAGGAATAAGGTTAAAAAAGTGGAATAGAAGTAATGAAAGAAGACACTGAATACTGAATAATAGATAGAATGAATTAAAAGCCTGGAATGATGAGAAGAGGAAAAGACAAAAGAAAAGAGAAAAATTAGAAAAAAAAGATAGCAGAGAAAAAAAGGAGAGGGAGAGTAATAAAAACAAGAAATATTGAAGACCAGACCCAAAGAGTGGAATAAAAGAACAAAAACAGAAAAAAGAAGATAGAAAGATGAAGGAGATAGAAGAAATAAAGTAGGTGAGAAAATCAGTAAGCAAAACAAAATTTTAAAAAGCAGAGAAACAAAAGAAGGGGAAACACAACAATCAAGAAACAAGACAGCAGCAACTCATTTTAAAAAAGGAGAAAGATATATAAATATATATGCATATATGTGTATTTGCTTACAAAAATGTTATTTATATATATATATACATATATTTTAAGAGGTGCTTAGATTACCCATCATTTTGCAAATGTTTCTATGTATTGTGAGAATTTTGATTTTTACCCACAATAAAAATAAATAAAAAATTAAAATAAAAAAATAGCTATTAAAAAAAAAGGAGAAAGAGATAAAAAAGAACTCATAACAAAAATAAACACAGAAAGGCAGCCTTCCCTCTTAGACCCATAAGGATCTTCTCAGGCTGCTGGTGTTCTTCAATCAATCACCCTGCAGCCTGACCTCTGCAGGTTTTGAACAGGGTTTTAGTGAGTAAAATAAGGAAAATTTAAAAATGAACCTTTTTTTAAAAAATAAGAGATCCAATAAAACCTAATACAAAAAGAATATCTATATATTCCCTGTTGTAAAGTTTCAGTTGGATGTTTGATAAGCCAGTGGATCATGGATCATTTCTCTAAGAGCCAGGAATTGAACCAGGAACCTTGTACATGCAAGGCAGGAATTCTTCCACTGAGATAACCTGCATCCTTAGGTTAGTTAGCCTTTCAGAAGGCTATCCACCACCTTTCTCTTGGGCACTTTATACTCCTTGCAGCTTGGTAGTCTCGCTGATTAAATGCTAATCTGTTTCTGACTCCTCTCTGATCTACTTCCTTTCTCTCCCTGAGCACCTGGGCATGACATTCTGCCTGAGGAGATCCCTCTCCCCTCTCCCTGTAGAGTTGGGGTCCCTTCTGATATTCAAGAGGGGCTCAGCTGGCCAAATTCACTGCAAAGATATCACTCTCTACTCTCTCAGACCTTTCTTCCTCCCTGGGAATCCATCCACAGACTTCACTCAGAGCTGGGAGCCAGCAGCTCCACCTATGCTATTTGCCCTGAGGGCAGATTATATATGCCCCTTCCAGCCAAAGGGCAAGCAAGTCATGATTCTTACTTGGCTTCTTTAACTTTCTGGTACCCTCCTAGATGACTCAAAATGCCTTCCTGTTCTATATCAATCCAAAGCAGTTGACAAGGAGGAAGATGTTTGCTCTCCTGTCAATTAGATGTAATTTGCCAGGGGTTTTACCCTCACTTAATATCTCAGCAGTTGGGGAGGGAAGACCTTCCTGGTGGCCAGGAGGTTTAATAACTCATGATTACTCTTTTGGCTTTTTTGTCTCTATGTCCCTCACTCTCTTGGGTGTTGTGAAGCAGTGTCTTGGTCTGCTGTACTCCAAAGTAAGTCCCTAAGGCAGCCTTTGACTCTTTCTTCATTGTTTTAGTGAGAACTAAGCTTTATCTGCCTGACCCAATGGCCATGTTCCCCAAATCTGCATTATTTTATGAATTTCACTTTTTCCAACAGTTTTCTGTTGATATCTTTTACATTTCAACTATTTATCTATCTGGAATTTATTTTGATTTAAGGAATTTGATAAGAATTGAATTTTAGTTGTTTTTTCCAGAAAGGGTGTTTTTAAATAGTTGCCTGATTATGTTTTAACCATTGATTTCAAATCCAAGTTCTCTAATCTGTGCCATTAATCTTTTTTTTTCAGTGTGTTGCTCATTATATATTTTTTATTATTATTTTTAAAAGATACTTAGATTGCATAAATGTTACAAAAAAGATTTAGGGATTCCCATATGCCCCACTCCCCACACCTCTCACAACCTCCCACATGAACATCCTTCATTAGTGTGGCACAATCATTGCAATTGATAAACACATCCTGGGATTTTGCCATTAAGCATGGACCATAGTTCACATTGTAGTCTACACTCTTTCCCACACAGTTCTGCATGCTGTTTGATGATATATAATGGCATATATTTGCCATTGCAACATCACTCAGGATGATTCCCAAGTCCTGAAAAATCCCCTGTATTACAATTATTTTTTCCTTTCCTTGCTCCGAGAGCCTCCAGTGGCCACTGGCTCCACAACAATGTTGTAATTACTTTCATTGATAGAATCACTATATTTCTATAGTAGAATACCATTAAGTCCACTCTAGTCCACAGTTCTTTGCCCTTTCCAAAGGATTCTGGGGTGATGACATCCATTCCACCTCCAATTGAGAGGGGGTTTATATTCTCTGGGGAAGATGGATGGGACTATCCTGCCTGCAGCTACAGACTCTTTCTCTTCCCTGGGATGGCCATTGTCCATCATCATCTCCCCAACACTTGTCCTGGGTGAGTCCAATAAGCTTCAGAGTAGATTTTGCAACTCTGCCGAGGTTCTGGGCCCAGCTGGGACATGGACAGCCCAAACACTCAAGCCTATGGATGTACACCTACAAACTCCTGCACAAAATATAGGTTTGAATAGAAGGGATGGATGAGGCATGTTCAGGGAAGACATAATTGAGTCCAACTCTGTCACTCTTAGGAGCACAAACTCTAAAGTAAGGCCCAGTGGCAAGGCACCAAAATCTGGAAATATCTACCCTGACCATAGGATCTGATTGTCTCCAGAGCCATCAGGGGCCCCACTATTTGGGGCAGTATCCACTTTGGCAGTCTATGAGATCCTGCTGAGATGTGCTTAAGCATTACTTCTGGGATGACCTGACCTTCTGACTCACTTTGAAGTCTTTTAGCCATATAGACTCATTTGTCTTTATCTTTTCCCCCTTTTATTCGAGGTCTTTTTCCAGTTGCATTGCCAGGTGGTGCTTGGTAGCAATCTGTCATTGCCAGGAAGGCTTATCCCCGGGAGTCATGCCCCATGCTTGGGGGAGGGTAATGCTTTCATATGCTGAGTTTGGCTTAGAGAGAAGCCAAATTTGAGCAACAAAGAGGCTCTCAGGAGGCAACCCTCAGGCACCCCATAACAGTAGTCTAAGATTCAATTTCTACAGCAAAGGATCATAAGCAGAGTCATCAATATCAAGGACTCATCAGTGGATCATCCTCCTTACCAGTCACTGTCCCTGGACTTGGGGGACTGTTGCTGCTCCCTTAGAGAATGTGGCAGAGCCCTCAACGGTGGGAGTTCAGTATTCTCTCAGTTATTTTGTGAGCCTTCACCCACTGTGACAATGTATTATGAACATTTGAACATTTTTGCATACCTTATATATGTGTTCAGGTGAACTTCCTCCCATGCATCTCCCATCCCTGACACCCCATACCAATGATCTTCCCCACCCCAGTTGTAACCGTTCTGTAATCTAAAGCTTGTTCAAAGATGAAGCCATTACAAAAGCCTAATACAATTAATAGGAAAATGAAATAAAATAATAACTATAATTTTAAGTATAAGAGAAAATACATAGAAATTTTAAAAAACTAAAAATAAAATAAAATTAAAAGATTGGGATATTAAAAAAATGAAAAATATTTCTTAAGACAGTATACAGACTTAAGACTTAAGACAGTATACAGACCCAGAGCCACTTGAATGAGGAGAAAGCCAGGTCCCCTTGGGGAAGAATTCTATTAAACTTCCAAAAATTTATACTGTTAATCTCCCTCCCACCTTTCCCCAAGGAGACTTACAGCCTTTTACCAGAGTAGGTGTGCATTGGGAAAAAGGAAATGATCAGATATTTTAGGGATTATTAGACAGTGGCTAATATGTGTCATTAATTCCAGGAGACCCAAAACATCACTGTGGTCCACCAGTTAGAGTAGTGGCTTATGGAGGTCAGATGATTGATGGAGATTTAGCTCAGGTCCATCTCACAGTGGATATAGTAGGTCCCTGGACCCATTCTGTGGTTATTTCCCCAGTTCCAGAATGTGTAATTGGAATAGACATACTCAGTAACTGACAGAATCCCCACTTTGGATTCCTGAATTGTGGAGTGAAGGCTATTATGGTTATAAAGGCCAAGTAGAAGCAACTAGAAATGTCCCTACCTAGTGAAATAGTAAATCAAGGCCAATGCTGGATTCCTGGGGGGGGGGGATTGCAGAGATTAGTGCCACCATCAAGGATTTGAAGGATGCAGGAGTAGTCATTCTCACCACATCCCCATTCAAGCCTTTTATTTGGCCTGTGCAGAAAACAGATGTATCTTGGAGGATGACAGTAGATTATCATAAACTTAACCAGATGGTGACTACAATTGCAGCTGCTGTCCCAGATGTGGTATCATTGTTTGAGCAAATCAACACATCCCCTGGTACCTGGTATGCAGATGCTGATCTGGCAAATGTTTTTTCTCAATTGCTATTAAGGATCACCAGAAACAGTTTGTTTTCAGCTGGTAAGGCCAGCAGTATACTTTCACTGTCTTGCATCAGAGGTATATAAATTCTCCATCCCTATTGAATAATATTGTCTACAGGGACCTTGATCATCTCTCCCTCCCACGAGACATCACTCTGGTCCATTATATTGATGATATCATATTGATAGGACCTAGTGAACAAGAAGTAACAAAGACTCTAGACTTATTGGTAAGGCATTTGCATGACAGAAGATGAGAGATAAAACCAATAAATTACAGTATCTTTCCACCTCAGTGAAATTTCTAGGTGTCCAGTGGTGAGGGGCATGCTGAGTTATCCCTTCTAAAGTAAAGGATAAGCTGCTGTTTATCTCCCTCCTATGACGAAAAAAGAGGCACAATGCTTAGTTTGTATCTTCAAATTTTAGAAACAACACATTCCACTCTGGGTTTGCTACTATGGACCATTTAATGAGTTACCAGAAAAGCTGCTACTTTTGACTGGGGATGGAACAATAAGAGGCTCTGTGACAGGCCCAGGCTGCTGTGCAAGCTGCACTACCACTTGGACCATATGATTCAGCAGATCCAATGGTGCTGGAAGTTTCAGTGGCAAATAGAGATGCTGTCTGGAGTCTTTGGTAGGCCCTATAAGAGAATAACAATGCAGACTCTTAGGGTGTTGGAACAAAGCCCTGCCATCTTCTGCAGATAACTATTTCCTTTTTAAGAAACAGCTTTTGGCCTGCTACTGGGCCTTAGTAGAGACTGAACATTTAAACATGAGCCATAAAGTTACCATGAGACCTCAGTTGCCTATCATGAGCTGGGTATTGTCTGTTCAACCAAACCATAAAGTTGGGCATGCACAGCAGCATTCCATAGTAAAGTAGAAATGGTGTATATGCCATCAACCATAGACCACTGTTCACATCGTAGACCACACACTCTCCCACACAGTTCTGAATGGTGTGTGCTGATTTAAAATGGCCTACATCCGTTGCCACAATGGCACTCAGGACAACCTCCAAATCCCAAAAAAGCCCCTGTATTTCAACTGCACATCCCCTCCCTGCCCCGAAAGTGTCCAGTGGCCACTGGCTCCACCTCACTGTTATAATTTCTTCCATTGCTAGAATCACATATGTATACAACAGAATACCATCAAGTCCACTCTAGTCCATAGTTCTTCCCCCAATCCTGGATGTGTAAGTCCTTTGAGGGTGATGGGCCACACTTGTGGGAGATGTTTGTGTGGGATGTGGTGGGAGGTGTGGGAGGTGGGGAACATGGGAATCCTCGTAGGTTCCGTGTAATATTTTAGGTAATCTAAGCACCTCTTAAAATATATATAACATTTTTGTAAGCAAATGCACATATATGCATATATATTTATATATCATTTTGCAAATGTTGGTATGTATTGTGAAAATTTTTATTTTTACCCACAATTAAAAAAAAAAAAGAAAGAAATGGTGTATATGAGATGGGCTTGAGTGGGTCCTGAAGGTACAAGTAAGTTACATAAGGAAGTAGCCCAAATGCCCATGGTGACCATCCCTGCCATGTAACCTTCTCTTTCCCAGCCCAAAGCTTTGGCTCCTTGGGGAGTCCCTTGCTATCAGTTGGCTGGGCATGAGAAAACTCAGGCCTGGTTTACAGCTGGTTCTGCAGCACTGCAGCCTTTTTCTGGTATTTCCCTGAAGCATAGAGGTGAGGGCAAATCCTCACAGTGGGCAGAACTTAATTATTCCTTTTATTTGGAAGAAGAAATGGTCAGAAGTGACTTTGTACACTGATTCATGGGCTTTTGCCAATGATTTGGCTGGATGGTCAGAGACATGGAAGGAACATGACTGGAAAATTGGTGATAAGGATGTCTGAGGAAGAGTTATGTGGATAGAATTTTATGAGTGGGCAAAAACAAGAACATATTTATGTCCCGTGTGAATGCTTACCAGAGTGTGACTTCAGCAGAGGAGGGTTTTAATTATCAAGGGAATAAGGTGACTCATTCTGTGGCTAATGTTCAGACTCTTTCCCCAGCCACTCCTGTCATTGCTCAATGGGCTCATGAACAAAGTGTCCATGAAGGTAGGGATGAAGGTTATGCATGGGCTTAACAACATGGACTTTCCCTCACCAAGGCTGACTTGGATACAGCCACTTTTGAATGCCCAGTCAACCAGCAGCAGAGACCCACTCTCAGTCCCTGATAGGGCACCATTCTTCAAGGTGACCAGCCTGCTATGTGGTGGGAGGTTGGCTACATTGAACCACTTCCACCATGGAAGGGACAGCAATTTGTTTTAACTGGAATAGACACATACTCTGGATATGGGTTTTCATTTTCTGCATGTAATGCTGCTTCCAAAACTACCATCTGTGGACTTACTGAGTGTTTTATCTACCACCATGGCATTCCACAGAGCATTGCTTCTGATCAAGGAACCCATTTCACAGCAAACAATGTGCTGGAATGGGCACATGCCCATGGAATTCACTGGTCTTACCATGTTCCCCATCACCCTTAAGCAACTGGTTTGACAGAACAGTGGAATGGCCTTTTGAATATTCAATTACATTTCCAACTAGGTGGCATTACTTTGTAGGACTGGGGCAATGTTCTCCAGGAGGCTGTGTATGCTCCATATCAGTGTCCACTCTTTGGTGCTGTTTCTCCCATAACCAGGATTCGTGGGTCTAGGAATCAAGGGATGGAAGTGGGAGTGGCACCACTAACTATTACCCCTAGTCACCCCCTAGAAACATTTTTGCTTCCTGTCACTGCAACCCTGAGCTCTGCTGGTCTACAGATTTTATTCCCAAAAGGAGGAGTACTGCCACTAGAGAACACAACAATGATTCCATTGAAGTGGAAGTTAAGACTGCCACCTGGCCACTTTGGGCTCCTCTTACATGTGAATCAACAGGCAAAGAAGGGAATTACTGTACTGGCTGGGTGACTCATCCTGACTATCAAGGAGAAATAGGACTACATCTATATAATGGGGGTAAAAAAGAGTTTGCCTGGAATACAGGAGATCCTCTAGACCATCTCCTACTACTGCCATGCCCTGTGACTAAAGTCAATGGAAAATTGCAACAAACCAACCCAAGCAGGACTAACAATAACCCAGAATCTTCAGGTACAATAGTTTGGATCACCTCACCAGGCAAAGGACCACAGCCAGCTGAAGGTAAAAGGAACATGGACTGGGTAGTGGAAGAAGGTAGTGATTAATATGAACTTCAACCAAATGACCAGTTACAGAAATGAAAACTATAATAATCATGAACCTTTCTTCCTTGTTTCATTATGAGTATGATTGTATATGTACACAAAATGAATTTTTTTGTTTTCTTCCCCAACCTTTTCCCCTATATAAGAAAAGCTGTATTAGTTTCATGTCATAATATTTAAGGATGTCAAGTTTAAGTGTGAATATTACCCAAGGACTTGCTCCCTATTCTGTAGGGAATTAATGTGTTACTGGTTGTACACAGGTGGGTTGAACATTGTTAGGCAGAAATATATATACATCCTTGTCTGTTGTTGTTTTTACTTAGAGACTAAGTATGGTTTAAGGTAATGTGTATTGTTGCCGAACTGACAAGGGGTAGACTATGATTGTTAGGCTAATGTGTCAACATGGCCAAGTAATTGTGTCCAGGAGTTTGGTAAAGCAAACACTGGGCTCATTGTAATACAGGGCATTTATGGACTTTGGTCACTAGTGAGCTTACTGCATGGATGACTAATTATATCTTTATCATTCAGGGAGATTGCCATCAGCAAAGGGTGATGCTTTATCCAATTAGTTGAATGCCTTAAAAGGGGAAGAGATTTCAACATTCAAAGAAATTTCCCAGCTCATCTTTGGGCATCTAAAGTCTCCCAGAAACTCATCAAGGACCTTCATTGAACTATCATCAAAGGCCCTGATTTGCAGCCTATCTGTGCAACCTGGACTTGTGCATCCCCATGGTCATGTGAGAGACTTATAAAATCTCACGTTATTGACAGATATCTCCTGTTTACTCTTCTTCCTTAGAAAACCCTGATTATTACAGAAGCTATGAAGAACTTTCAAAATTCTGAGAGCAAATCTTATAAAATTAATGCAAAATGGATGAGATTAAAGTCTAAAAAATTCACCTTAAAATGTGAATGCCCCCCGTGTCATAATGAACTTATAAAGACCACAAAATCTAATGAAATTTTTATGACAATTAAGAAAAATGCAGCATGAGAATTAATATTTTAAATAAAAGCTATTATTTATTTACTACTAATTGGAAAGTACTATAAAGTCATTGTCTTGTTTAATCCTCGTAAGAGTTTTTGAAGAATTTCTGTTTTCTAGAAGAATTAATTCAAGCATGGAAAATGTGAAAAATTTAACCAAGGTCTATTCTACTAGTGAAAGCCTGATGGTAGGCTTTAAACTTAGTATTTTGGATTTAGAACCTGCACTCTTAAGCACTATGTTATTTTTCTTATTAGTTGCATATATCAGTGTAAAGAACACTTTCTAGTTAAGACAGATAGGCATTAAATAAATAAACTTATTAAAACAAATACAATATAGATTCAGAGTGAATAGTACTAAAAAAGCGGAATTAGTGATATGCTAGAAAGTGATTTGTAAGCAGGGGTTCTCTTTAGAGTGTGCAAGTAGATTTCAAAAGTAAAAATGCAGTGTTTATCTGTCCATGTTCAGGGATGAGAGACATCAAGCTGAAATAACATGAATAAAACCATTAGACACATGTTTATGATTAAGGGGAGGGGGATTTTATTTGACCTGATTATCATCCACTCTCCTCTATTGCAACTTGAAGATTGCTAAGCAACTTTATCCATATTCTTATAAATTCAGATCATATAAAATCAGGGTGAGAAAGATAATGCATGTAATAAAACAAACCATCTTCACCCACAAACTTTGTCCTTTCCGGTGGTTGCTCTTTGTGGTGGCATTTGGGTTCTCTTTTCAGCTAGGAACATTGATCTCCACATTGTCTCTTCATGGTCTGCTTTTATTTTAATTTCCATTATTTTTTCCCATGTAAGAGCTTTTGCATTCACTTGAAGTAGCTGGAGTAAGGTGTTTTTTAGAAGGAAAGCTATCCACTTAGCTAAATTTACTCTAAATTATAACTAACCTTTTCTTGGCCTATAAGGCCCTGCTCAATTTCTCTCCATTCAAAGAAATATTTCCATGACCCCATCCAGTACTATTCTATTCCTTGTTCACAGTGCTCCAGTTACAATAGACTTCTTACCATCAGACCTTTTCTCTAGCTTTTCTTGCTTCCTGAATTGCTCCTCCAACTCTAGATCTTCAAATTGTTGGCTTGCTATCATCAGTCTACAGTTCAAATGCCCTATAGTTTGAGCAAATTTCCTTAAGCACTCATTCTAAAGCCATTCTTTATCTCCTTGAGTTTCTATCATATCACCTGTAACATTTTCTCTACAGTATTTTTACAATCTGATATATCTAATTTATTTGCGTAATTTCATCTCTCCCAGCCAGAGTGTGAACTCCATGAAAATAGATTCAGGGCATTTTTGTTCACTACTGCATCTTCAGCAACTAAACCAAGTTTGGGACAGAGTAAATTAAATGCTTAATAAATACTTATTAGCCATCATCTCCACTTAACCATTTTAAGAGTAATTGCGTTTGTTAAAGGATCATTGCTAGCTGGAATATTTCTGAATTTGATGGCATTCCAATCTTGGTGATACATTAAAATGGAGAATTCTTGGTTGGTTTGTTATAGCATCAAGATTCTTAGCTGAAGATGCAAAATCATCTGTAATTAATTTAATTGGGAATTGTTTATTAAATGGATAAGTACCTTAATAATCTTTAGAAAGATCACAGTCAGAGTCAAGCTTGAGCCACTAGGAGCCACATGCAGAAGCTCACCTGTAGAGGACTAGCAAGCTAAGGGAGCTACTGCCACTGCTGACACCAAACTCTGCTGCCACTGGCTCTCTTAGTCAAGGCTCTCTAGGTAAACAGGCTGACAGAAGGAGATGGACAAGCCCAAATGCCATAGGGCAGGCTGCAAGCTCGGACCTCTGATGAGGTTTTCAATGAATTCCTTTGAAAAACCTTGAGCTAGCCAGGAGAAACTGGCTGAAGTAGAGATGAAAATTCTCCCTTCTGTCTGCAGAAATCATCTCTTCTCCTTCAACTGATTGGATGAGACTTCTCTCATTTTGAAGGCAATCCCCTAAGATGATTGTAAATGTAATCAGCCATAGATACAATCAACTTACTGAAGATTTGAATCCACAAATTCTCCTCACAGTAATGATCAGTCCTGTACTTGTTTGATAAAACAACTGGACACAATAATCTAGCCAATTTGACGTAAGAACCTAATCATCACAATCCACTTTTTTGTCAGTTTGGCACCCATATATATCTCCTTAAACCATACTTAATCTCTAAATAAAAATAGAAACAAAAAGTTTTCGTTTCCTATGCTGCTCAAAGCAAATACAATGAAACAGGTACTGTTAAACAATGGGAATTTATTTGCTCATGGTTTTGAGTCCAGGAAAATGTCCAAATTAAGGCATCATCAAGGTGATGCATTCTCCTGGAAGACCAGTTGTCAGTGATCCTTGGCTACTCTGACACATGGCAATACACATGGCGGCATCCACTGGTCTCTTCCTTCTCCTCCAGGTTTTGTTGTTTTCAGCTTCTTACTTCCCTGGCTCTCTTTCACTCTGAATTTCATTCTGTTTATAAAGGATTCCAGTAATAGGATTAAGACCCTCCCTGACTTCATCAAAGGGTCTTATTCACAATGGGTTCACATCCACAAGTATGGATTTGATTTAAGAACATGTTTTTCTGGGGTACATACAGCTTCAAACTACCACACTAACATATTTTCAACTATATTCTCAGTTGTCCTGTGTACAACTGGAAATACATTAACTTTTTTCCCAGAAGATGATGTAAGTCCTAGTATAATATTAATTCTGAAACTTGATATACTATAACTTAAATACTATGACATAAAGGTAATGCAATTATGTTATATGATAAAGTGATAAGATAGGAAAGAAAAGAAAAATATTTGCTTTATTAATATATGCAAAAATATTCATAACAAAACAGAGACATGTATTCATGTCTATTTTAGTCCTTGTTTCTGTAAATGGATTGATATTTTGACTCAATCATAGGTTGTATTTATAACTGCCTTATTCTACTACCCATTCATTGCATGGTGTTTGTTTTGACAGTTAGGAAACTAAAACACTGGCCAAACAGGAAAGCTGCTATTGCTCTTCCTGACCTTAGCACCTCCCTGGCTCAGTTAAGCCCTCACCAGCACCAGCCTGGTATAACTAATTTCCAACACAACATTTTGAACATGAGTACCTGGTAGGAAGAACCCAAGTTACATGTCTATATCCTAGATGCAAGGATTTCTGGAAAATGTATGTTCTTGAATTTTAAGTTTGGAAACTGTATTCAGTATATGGGAAACAAATAAAATGTGCAGGGTGTGTTCGAAAGATTTGGGGGGCAGCCACACACCACTGATTTTTACTATACTTTGGGCATGAGTGCTCAGAATGCTTTTGTTTTATCCTATAGACATTTCTTTCTACAAAATTAAGGCATGTTTTTGTCTTTGTTTGCCCTATACATAGCCTAAAAAGCAGATATAAAGGACCACAAGAAAATGAGAAAGCAGGAAAATTATCCCAGTTGATATCCCAGTTATGCTTATAATCATTTGAATTTTACTGAATAATTTCTATGATAGACATTGTGCTTAGTTTTGACACATAAAAGAATAGGATAGTCTTTTACCTTCTAACACTGGCACAGTAGCACATATGATTCGGTAGCAATTCTTAAGAAGCTCTTCTCCCTCAAATTTGAGAGATTTGGTGAAGTGGAGGACTTCTTTAATTAAAAAATAAATGCCCTTATAATGTTATTTACTCCCAATTTGAAAGAACTTAAGATAAAACCCAAATTCCTTACCAGGCACTGTCATGTCCTGCAGTACAGTGCAGTGCATGTTTGCAACCCCTGCTATACTCTCCCTTTCCTATTTCTCTCCATTCACAGTGATCTTTCTGTGCCTTGATCTTTACAAAGTTGGAACAGTATTTTTATGATAGCAGCTTTTCATCCTTTGTATCTTAGCTTAAATATCATCTTTTAAAAATGGCCTTCTCTAACTACTTTATCCATTGTAGCATTCTCCCTCTTATTCCATCACAGTCCCCTGTTTTGTTGTCTTAATAGCAGTTATAGGAGACAGTATGTGTTTTAAATCACTTCCTTGTTCATTGCCTGGTTCTATTACAAGAATAAAAGGTAAATGTAGGCAGGTTATTTTTCCTGATTTTTTTTTGTTGTTGTTGTTAACTATTGTATAGCCAGCTCATAGCATAGCACCTGACACAATATAGATGTTCTATAATTTTTGAAAACATAATCAAGAATTGAACAAGGAATTCATTTTTACATGTAAATTGGAAATAAAGTTATAACATAACTAACAATATTTCAAGACAGAATAAATTAAGTATTAAGTAAAAATAAATACTTATTATGGCAAAATGGGGAAATAAATGATGAATTCATTGCCATGGAACAAAGTGATTATAATGATATATTGTTTTGTCTAACAATAATTTCACAATGGTTCTGAAATTAGTTTTCTTTCTGTGTTACATCTTCTTGACCCTAATTATGCAATTGTTCTAGCAGCATCTTTACATACAGATGTTCTTTTAAAATTTTGTGGACAATCCAAGTAAATATAATTAAGCAATTAGCAACTTTGAATACACTCCAATTGCAGGACTCAATGATAAATATTGTGGTTAGAAGGAATAAAATGTCCAGTGATGCTTGCCCTGTTAATGAGTAGATGCATTCTTTTAAGTACTTAAATAATTATTTCAGGGAATACTTAACTAGTTTTAGAGCATAATATTTAAAAGGCATTGAATGTCCATTCAAATTCTCAAGTAGAGCTAGTTAGTCCATATTGAACAGAATGAGATAGGCAAGAAATTGGAAAGGTAATTTTTTGAAATTACCTTAAAAAGAAGTTAGTAGGTTTTTTTTCCTTATTAGGTGGTATCTTATGTAGATATGGTATTTTTTTACATTAAGTGACATAATTGCCTATGAAATAGATATTCACACAATTGTACAATATGATTTCCCTTATTAATGTGTAATTGTGTGAATATCTAATTTATAGGCAATTATGTCACTTGAAAAGTTGAAAAAACTTACAGTTAACCCTAAGCAAGTATTAGGAAAGTCCAAGCATGAAAGTGCCATCCTTGCTTTAGAAGGAAATGATATACATGTGGAAATTGCAGGACCAGGCTAATTAATACAGACTATTCAAGGGAGCACTTCACATGGGAAGGGATCTTGAATATAAGTCTGGAGACTGAAGAATTTTTAATATGAGGGTATTCATCTGTAACTTGATGCTTGATGTTCTGACAAGGACATGTGGAGCTATGCACAGGATGGTAGTTGTATCCATTTTCTAATATTCCTGTAACAAATTACAACAAATTAATATTTTATAAATTTTTATAGATCTTTAAGTTGGAAGTGTGACACATGTCTTGCCAGGCTAAAATCAAATTATCATCAGGGCTAATTTATTTCCTGGAGGCTCTATGTGAGAATCATTTCCTTTGCTTTTCCATCTTCTAGAGGATGCCCACATCCCTTTAATCATGGCCCCATTCCTCCACCTTCAAATCCAGGAACGTTGCATACATTTTGACTTTTCTTCCACTGTAATCTCTCCCTCTGAATGTCTCTTCTGCTCTCCCATGTTTAAGGACTCTTGTGATTACATTACATCTACCTGGATAATCCAGGATAATCTCCCTATTTTATGATCACCTGGTTAACAACCTGAATTCCATCTGTAATCTTAATTCCCCTGTGCCATGTAAATTAATATATTCACAGATTCCAGGGATTAGATTATGGCCATTATTCTGTCTACTACACTAGCCCTCAATAAGTGAAATGAAGATGGAGGAATTTCCTTGATTTACTATTGAACAAGGGAGTGGAAGGCTCAGAGCATTGAGAATGTAGAATCTGAAGACAGAGAATCCATGAGCTGATTATGTTTTCTCAGAGACTCCAGAAGACACTCCTTTCACTTAATAAAATAAAGGATGCACTGGTGAGAGGGGCACAAATATTTTTTAGATACTCTTGGGAATGATAAATGAAGTGCTTCCCTAGAACTTTGTTCCCTGGTATCAATGAGAATTATGAGATTCTAGAATGGAAGATAGCAACAGTTAATAAATAGTAGAGACAAATTGGATATAATTATCACAATGACAGTCAGAAAAAAGTGCAGTCAGGTGCCTTTTTCTGCAGGGTTCTATGAAAATGGAAATGGATCATGGTATTTTTAGGAAAAAGATGGATGGACAACCAACTAGGATATGGCATGACCTGTTTCATAATAAAAGACCTGATGAGAAAAGCATTAATGTCATTTACTGCAGTGGAAAATTAGTCCCTCACCCAGATGCATAATTAAATATTTCAGACCTAAGTCCCAATGATTCAATGGGATGTTGGGTCCCCTTGAGGCAAGGCTAACTGAAATATATATAAATATCCATTTGATAATTTATAAAGGGATGTATAGTACCTGTGTAACTATGAGTAGGGAAAGAAGAATGCCTGTAATCTTCAAGGATTATTAGATATAAGTTCAGAGCTGACAATGATAGCAAAGGACCCAAATGCTATTATGGATTCTTTGGTTAGAATAGGATAGTACAGAGTCTGGGTAATAGAGTTCAGGCCAAGATCATCTTACAGTGGGAATAATGGGTCCATGGATCTAACTCAGGTTAGTTTCACCATCTCTGAAAATATTTAGTAGCGAATGCATCTTTATTGGTTCTTGTTCTGTGGAGTAAGTGCCCATTTGGTATAACTGGCCAAATGGAAGCACCTGGAACATTCTTTTACCTACCCCAGGAAAGATAACAAATGAGAAGAAATGTTTCATCTTGGGAGGTACTGCAGAGATTAATTAAATTACCAAAGGAATGAAGAATGCAGAGGCAACATTATCCATTATATTTCTGTCTTATTAACCTGTCTAGTTTATGAAATATATGGTGAATGATAGTGGGGCTCCAATCACAGCTTTTTTCCCTAAGCCTTTGACATTTAGTGTGATTCCATAAATATTTTCACTTGGGGAATGCATTTTTCTTAATGTCATGAATAGAGAGGATCAAAATCAGTTCATGTTTCTATTGAAACTACGAAAGTATACAGCCATTGTCTTTTTCTAGGGAAGTGTTATTTTCTCCTTTTTCTTAATTTTATCTTCAGGGAATTTTATCTTCCCTGTTACAATTGATGAGCACATTTTGGAGCAATGCACTGAGTGTGGATTATAGTTTATATTGTAGTTTACACTGTCTCCCGCACATTTTTTTTTTTCAATTATGGCAAGATATATAATGGCCTGTATCTGTCATTTCAATGTTATTCAGGACTATTTCCAAGTCCCAAAAATGCCCCCATATTACACCTATTTTTCCCTCTTACCCTCCTAAGAACCTCCAGTCTCCATGCCTCCACATCAATGATAAAAGTTCTTCCATTGCTAGAATCACAATAAGTGACTAGAGTAGTTCTAATCTAGTCTACTCTAGTCCATCATTTATTCCCCGCTCCTGAGGATTCTAGGATGTGATGCCCACTCTGCTCCTAATTGAGATGGGGCTTAGAACCCATGGGGCTGATGGATGGGACTATCTTGCTTGTGGTTGCAGACACTCTCTGTTTCTTGGGATGGTGTTGTCCATCATCATCTCCTTGTTAGTTGTCCTGGGTGAGTACAATGAACTGGAGAGTAGGTTTTGCAACTTTGTTGAGATTCAGGGCCCAAATGGTGCATGGACAGCCCAAATATTTAAGTTTCTTGGACATACACCTATCAACTCTAGTACTAAATATAGTTTCAAATAGAAGGGGCAAAAGAGTCATGGGTTGGGAAACCACAGCTAAGTCCAACTCTGTCACATTGGGAAGCATAACTTCCCAAGTAGGACCCACTGGCAGGGTGACAAATCTTGAGCTGTCTGCCCTGATTATATTGTCTAGATGTCTCTAGAGCCCTCAAGAGCCCCGCTATTTGAGGCAATATTTGCTTTGGCAGTCAATGGGGTCCTGCTGAAACGTGCATAACCTTAAACTCTGGAATGACTCCTGAATCATTTTTTTTTTTTAATTGCACCTTTCATTCCCATAAGGTCTGCTATTTTTCTATGTATGCTTTCAAATTCTTCTTTATATTCCCTCAGTGTCTTCTTAATCTCTTTAGCCATCACGTTGAATTTATAAGGAGATTTGTTTGAACATCTATCATTAGTTGTCTCAACTCCTTGGTGTCATCTGCAGGCTTATCTTGTTTCTTTAACTGGGCCATGTCTTCCCTGTTTCTTGGTATGGATTGTAATTTTTTGTTGGTGTTTTCGCATCTGGCTTGCTAGATGTATTTATTTTTGGTGTAGTTTAGGGCTTTCTTGTCTTTTCTTCCTTGCTTTTTGTGCAGTAGGAGTCGAAGATGTAGTTGGTGCTGTAAGCTATGGAGGCTGAGGCTGCCCGTGTTGCCCCAGGAACTGATGAAGCATCTTCCAACTTTCTCCTCTGTCAGGGGTAGGGACAGAGCTGCAGCTGTGTATAATAGGGCAAGTTGGGCAGGACAAGGCTGTCTCTAGTTGCCCACAGAGACTGATAAAACTTCACACCCCTTCTTTCCCTATCTTGAGCAGGGATGGAGCTATAGTTGTGGGCCACAATCTATGCTCTATGGATCTAAAATGATGACAGTTTCCCAGTAAATTGATCTAGCACCAGACCCCCTCCCTGCTGGGGATGGGGATGGACCCTCTGGAGTGTCCAACAATCTAATCCATGCGGGTTGAATATACCTGAAGTTGCCTTGATAGGCTGAGGGAATACTGTGCCTTCTGCCATTTAGAAAGTGGGAACAGAATCACCAATGACCAACATTTCAGTCCCTGTAGGCCCAAAAGTACCCAATATTGCTCAGAGAGACTGAGAAAACACCATCCCCCTCCTATCTTATTAGGGCATGGGGTTGGATCCACAGGCACCCAACAGTTCAGGCTCTGTAGGCCAAAAGTACCTGCCATTGTCTGGAGAGGCTGTGGAGGGGGTGGATCCATAGGCATCCAACAGTTGTGTCCATGCAGGCTGAAAGTCTGCCATTGCCTGGAAAGGCTGTGGAAACACCAGCCTCCTCCTTTTCTATTTGGGGTGGATCCACAAGTACCCACCAGTCCAGGATGTGTGGGCCAAAAGCACCTTCATTATGCAGAGAAGCGTGGCAAACACAGTTCAACTCTTGTCCAATTGGGGATGGCGGTGGAGTCACAGGTGCCCAGCAGTCAGGTTTGTGCATGTCAAAAGCACCTGCAATTGCCCTGAGAGGCTGAGGGAATACCTCCTATCCTATGGGGTGACAGAGGTGGAGATGGACTCGAAGGCACTCAACAAACCAGATCATGTGGGCTGAAAATTCCTGCCATTGCCCAGAGAGGCAAAGGATACCCGGCTCTTCTCCTATCCTATTGGGGTGCAGAGATGCAGCCCCAGGTACCTGACTATTTAGTCTGTGCTAGTGGAGAGCACCTGCAATTGCCTGGAGAGCCCAGTGAAGTTCCCACCAGCTTCCTCTCTGCTAGAGGTGGGGCTGGAGCCTAGATTAGGGCTGCAGTTTGATCTTGGTGGAACGAAGACAGTCCCTAACTTCACTGGATCTTCAGTCAGCCAGGCTTCCCCTCATGCAGGGGGTGGAGTCAAAATGGTAGCTACCAGACTCTTTAAAAGTTGGATAGGCTCAAGCCCTAGCTCAAACCCTAGGATTATACTTTAGCCAGCTGAGTCAACTAATCAGTAGCTGAAGTCTATTGACAACTGTCTCTTCCTCCACCATTTATGAGAAATAGAGCTTCTAATTCCAGCCATGGAATATCTCCTGAGGCCCCTTGCACTGCTGGAGTAGGATGGGCACAGGCCCCTGCAGAGTGGCTTGCAGTTCCCCAGAGAAGTGATGCAGTTCTCCGCCAGCTTCCTCCCTGTGAGAGGTGGGGCTGGGGTTTAGGCTAGACCTGCAATCTGATCTGGATGAAAAGAAGCCAGTCCTTACCAGCATGGTGATTTTCAATCAGCCCTGCTTCCCCTCAGGCAGGGGGTGGAATCAAAATGGCTACTGGCCTCCTTCTGACCTGGAGAGGCTCAAAGTTTAGCTATTCCTAACATTGTACTTTAGCTTGCTGAATTTACTAATCAGTAGCTGAAGTCATTGCCACATTGTATGTTTCTCTCCCATTTTTTTGGGAGATGGAGCTTCCAACTCCAGCCACAGAATAGCTCTCAAGGCAGTTTGCTCCGTGGGCACTGACCTCCGCTGCGTGGAGGGCACTATTCACGAATCCTCTCTGCAGATGGCAAGTCTCCTTCTTCCATACTTTCAAGGATGTTGCAGGATACTTTTCTGGTCTCCTGGGGCCCTCAAACAGGTGCTTTAGATAGCTTTGGGTGATTACTAACAGCCCTGTAGCACTAGCTGACTCCAGGAGCTCCTTACTCTGGCTCTATCTTGGTTTCGTCTTATTAATATCCTCAATCTCTTCCTTCACTTCATTGGTTTGATTAATGATATTTGTTTGGACAGCTTTGATTAGTTGTTCCATGGTCAGCATCTCCTCCTGTTCTTTAGTTAGTTTATTAGACTGGGTCATGTCGTCCTGTTTCTTGGTATGACTTGTAATTTTTTGTTGTTGTTTAGGCATCTGTCTTAAATGTTTGTATGTATTGTGAGAATTTTGATTTTTACCCACAATAAAAAAAAAAAAAAAAAAAAAAGTGTTTATTAGATTGGTTAGCTTCTTTTTCCACTCCAGGGTTTTATTTTGTTGTTTTTGTGTCTGTGGTAAGGTTTACCTTTGACACTTCTTTCCTCTTATTCTATTTCCTGGCTGTTGTCTAGGTTTCAGTTTTCCCTTAGCTTCTTCATATTTCCGGTACCTTCCTAGATAACTAGAGCACCCTCTCATTCTATATATATCCAAAGCAGTTCCTTTACATAGGTCCCTGATTTCTTTCCACTCTTCTTTGTGAGAGAGTCAGACTTTGCCTACCTATTTTGGCACCATTTTCACAGATGAGTCTGCTAATTATCTCTTACAATTATGTTTTTCTGTGTGAATTTAATGTATGGATTCTATAGGATTTCCCATAAATGAGATCATGTCACCTGTACATAGAGATATATATTTGAATGCCTTTTCTTTCTTTTTCTTCTCTAATGCCCTGGGTTAGCATTTCCAGTAAAATGCTGAATAGCGGTGAGAACAGACATCCTATACTGTTCCTGATTTTATTAGTAAAGTGTTCAGGCTTTCACTATTAAGTATGTTTTAGTTTTGAGGATTTTGTAGATTACCTTTATCACACTGAAGTAATTTTCCTATTTCCAAGTTTCTTGAATTTTTTTACTAAGAAAAAAGAGTTAGACATTTTCAAATTCTTTTCCATATAAACGAGTTGATAATGATGTTTCTTTTCTTTCGATCAATTAAAGGGGTGTATTGTACTGATTGATTTTCAAATTTGAATCACCCTTTCATGACTGTGATGAATCCCCATTAATCATGATGTACAATTATTTAAATATAATTCTGTATTGGGTTTCCTAGTATTTTGTTAAGAATTTTTGTGTGTATATTCAAATGATATTAACCCTAGTTTTAATTTCTCTGATTTAGGAACTTTTTCATAATTAGTTCTTTAAATATACATTTTGTCCCCTTCTCTCTTTCCTGTCTCTGACTCCCATTATGCATATGTTCAGAAACTTGAAGATGTCACATGATCTCTTAGGCTTTGTTGATTTTTCTGTATTTCATTTTCTCTCTGCTTCCCAAATGAGATCATCTTAATTGACTGAGTTATTAGTTCATTGATTCTTTCTTCTGCTTGCTGAAATCTTCTCTTGAATCCTTTTAGTGAATTTTTCATGTCAGTATTGTATTACACACCCTAGAATTTATATTAACATCCTTTATAATTTCTACATCTTTATTATTCCCTATTTTCCAGACATAATTCTCCTGATTTCCCATAGATTTTTTGCCTGTATTTTCAATTTTACTCTTTGACAGTATATAAACAGTTGTTTTAAGGACTTTTGCTAGATATATCAATAAGTGAGCTTCTTCAGGAGCAGATTTTATATATTCTTTGTTTTGCAGAAAATGGGACATACTTTTTACATCTTTTCAGGACTATAATTTTTAATTGAAAACTGGACACTTTGAATAATATAATGTGGTGTCACTGGAAATTAGATTCTCTCCTCTCCTCAGCATTTGTTGTTCCTCTTTGTTTTTGATGCATTTGGATATTTTTGAGTTACTATCTTTTTTGTAAATACTGTATTCTTTGTTGTATGTGGTCACTCAAGTTTCTATTCTGTTAGCTTTGTGTTTTGCTTGTGATATGAGAGTGATTTGTTAAAAGTGGGCAGCAAAAAAAAAAAAAAGTACTGTTCCATTCCTTGCTCTGTGTTGGGACACTCTTTGAACACTTAGTCAGGCTCTTTACAACTCTGCTTATACTCCCCTTATTGACTGGGCAGAGCCTAAACATCAGACTGAGACAAAAGTCTTCTCTGGACTTTTCTGAGAATGCGCTAGTCGTTGTACATGCATGTGGTCTTTTAGATTGCCAGTTATACAAAAGGGCTTTTCAAAGACTTTATTTCACCATGGATAACTTTCCATAGCCTCTTCCTAATCAGCTTTTTCAGTCTCTCTGCAGCTTTCCCATCTATCATTCATTGCTTAGGCAGCTTCAACCACTATATTTTCATTTGGTATTTTAAAAAATGTTAACCAGGAGGCATTGTCTAGAGGTTTGAGAAATTTCCAAGGCATGAGATTCTTAGGCAATCACCAGAGTCAATTTCTAAGGAAGCCACCAGACAGGTCAAAGGACATACTCACAATTCCTTTAGTCAATGTCTAAATTTTTCCCCATACACCAGGAACATGAGCTATCAATCCACATGGCTGTTACTAGGGTGGATGTGTGGAATAATTTTGGGGTCATTTAATATGTTACAATTCTCTAACTAAATTTATCAGTTTCCTTCTTCATTAATCATTGCCCTGGTATTGTATGCTATTTTTAAATACATATTTTTAAAAAGTTTTACAAAAAATTCATGTAGAAATACAGTGTTCTAAAGTACCCTCCTTTTAATAGTAATTTGCATTAGTGTAGAAATGTTGCTAAAAGTGATGAAAAAATATTTTCATAATTGTATTAGAGCCCATAGTTTACCTTAGAGTTCATTGTCTGCTTTGTACAGTCTTATGCCTTTTTAAACAAATTAACTATTAACATATACATTTTAATATTTCCCCTTTTAAACACATTCACATGTAAATTTAGTGATGCTAATTTCATTCACAATGAATTGCTACCATCAATCCCAACCATTACCACAACATTTCCATCACCCAAACAGAAATCATGTATCTATTAAGCATTAATTCTCCATTGCTCTTTGCCATCCTGACTCCAGGTAACCTGCATTCTATATACTTATTCTATGAGATTGCTTATTCTAATAATTTCATATCAATGATATGAAACAATATTTGTCTTTTTGTGTCTGGTTTATTTTTCACAAAATATTTCTTCAAGGTTCATTTCATCCATGTAGTTGCATGTATCAGAAATTCATTCCTTTTTATGGGTGAATCATATTCCATTGTATGTACATACCACGTGTGTTTATCATTTATTGATGGACACTTGGGTGGCTTCTATCTTTGATGTTTGTGCCACAGCATTGGTGTCTAAATACCCATTTAAATTCTGCTACTAACTATTGTGAGTATATACCAATAGGTGGGATTGCCTGGTCATATGATTATTCTTTTCATAACTTTCTGAGGAACTGCCAAATTATTTCCCACAGTGGTGGGCACTATTCTACATTTCCTCAATATTAAATGAATGTTCTGATTTCTTTATGCCCTCCACAGCACAAGAAGAGATTTTTTTTTTAATATAATTGGAATTCTAGTGGATTTGAATTTCTCTAATGGCTGATGGTGTTGAGCATCTTTCCATGTACTGTTTGGTTATTTGTATATCTTTTAAGAGAAATGTCTAAGAGTTTTTGTACATTTTTAAAATAGGTTTGTCTTTTTGTTGTTGACCTGCAGGATTTCATTATATATTCTAGAAATTAAACCTTTATTGGATATGTCATTTCCAAATATTTTCTCCTATTTTATACATTGTTTGTTTACTTTTCTAATGAAGTTCTTTGATTCACAAGTATTAATTTCAATGAAGTCTATATTTCTACTGATTTTCTTTTGATGTTCTTACTTTTGGTGTAAAGTCTAAGAAAGTATTGCTTACCACAAAGTATTGGATATTCTTCACTATGTTTTCTCTAGGATATTTAATTTTGGTTCTTCTATTTAGGCATTTGATCTATTTTGAGGGTTTTTTGTTTTTGTTTTTGTTTTGTATGCATTATGAGGTAGAAGCCCACCTTCATTCTTTTGCATATATATATTCAGTTTTAACAATATCATTGTTTGAAGAGAATAATCATAATCCATTGAATGGACTTGACAGTCAATTATCCATATATGTGAGAGAATATTTCTGAATTCTTAATTCAAGTGCATGGGTCTATACATCTGTCCTTGCACTATTGCCATGTGTTTTTTTTGTTTTTTTGTTTTTTTTTTTTTACTGGGAGGTACCGGGGATGGAACCCCGGTCTCCCCATATGGTAGACGGACGCCGAACCTCCTGAGCCACATCCGTTTCCCTGCCATGTTATTTTGATTACTAAAGATTTGAAATACATTTTAAAATCAGTAAGTGTGAGGCTTCCATCGTCATTCTTCTTTTTCAAGATAATTTCATGACTCAGGGACCCGAACCTTTCAATTTTATGATTGACTTTTCCGTTTCTGTGAAGAATGTCATTAGAATTTTGTTGGCGTTGGGTTGAATATGTAAAATACTTTTGATAGAATTGATATCTTAATATTTATTATTCTAATCCATGTACATGAATGTCTTTCCATTCTGTTAAATCTTTTTTATTTCTTCTAGAAATGCTCTGTGGTTTTCTGTGCATAAAAGCTTTATATACTTGGTTAATTTTATACTTATATATTTCTTTTCCTTCCTACTGTAAGTAGAATTTTTGAATTTATTACCACTTCAGAATGTTCATTATTGTGCATGGAAACACTACTGATTTTTTACTATTGAGCTTGTCCCCCTCCAATTATCTGATTTTTTTTTTTTATCTCTAGTAGCTTTATTGTGGATTTTTCAGAATTTTCTGAGTATAATATAATTTCACCCTCAAATAATGAAACTTTTATTTCTTCTTTTCTAATTCGGATACATTTTCTCTTGTCTTATTGCAGCGGCTAGAACTTTTAGTACAATGTTGAATAAATGTTGGCTGGGCATCCTTGTGACTTTCCTAATCTTAGAGGGAAACATTTCATCTTTCACATTTGAGTTTGTTGTTAGCTTTAGGTTTGTAATACAGGTCCTTTTTGTGTTGAGGATTTTAAATTCCATTCCTAGTTTTGTAAATGTTTTTATTAAAAGAGTGTGCTAAATTTGGTCAAATGACTTTTCTAAATCAATGGAGATGATTTTGCACTGTCTCTTCTACACTAGAGAAGAATGTATTTTGCTGCTGTTGGGTGAACTGTTCTGTATATGTCTGTTAGATATAGTTGGTATCATTCAAGTCTTCTATATCCTTTTTGATATATTTCCTAGAAGTTCTATCCATTATTGAAAGTAGTGGATTGAAATCTCCTAGTATTAGTGGAGAAACAACCATTTCTTCCTTCAACTCTTTCAATATTTGCTTCATATATTTTTAGTTCTGCCCTTATGTGCATATATATTTTATAGTTGTTATGTCTTCTTGAATTGACCACTTTATCAGTATATAAATATCTTCTTTGTCCTAACTATGATAACATACATATATACTTTTCCTATACCCCTCTGTCCTCCCACCTTTTTTTACTTGTTACCACTTATATCTTTGTACATTGTGTGTCTTAAACCAAAAATGTATTATTATTTTTATTTATTTGAATTTTTTACTTTTAAGAAGTAAGCTGTGAAGATACATACTAATCAATACACTACAATAATACTGGCATTTATTTCTTTATTTCTTTTTGCCACTTTGAACCACTGTCTAGTGTCTTTTCTTTCATTCTGAAGAATTTCTATTAGACTGCTTATAGGATGATGATCACCCTCAGCTTTTGTTTGACTGAGAATATTTTAATATTTCCCTAATTTTTCAATTATTATTTATTTTTATATCAATGTTGCAAGATAATAACTAAAATAACAATAACTCTACTTTATTGAGCAGTTACGCTCCACCCTTATTTTTATTCATTTCTCAAGCTTGAGGGATATGGCACAATTTCTAATCGGACTGTTTCAGGCTGAGAAGGAATATAGCTGTTATCAGGTAGAATAGAAATTGTTTTGCTTGCAGTTAAATACTCCTTGCTTTTAGGATGGGGCTGATCCATCATCATTATTTGTTAGTTGTCCAGGGCAGTCCAAGGAACTGGAGATTTACCAACCAGACACATCACTGGTTCTATTATCATTTAAATTGAAATGGCAGGCTGTTTCTCCACATTCTTCCATCCAACCTCTCAACATGGTGGACCACACCAGTCTACTGGATGTATGATCTAATGTCACAAAGGAACCACTGTATAGACAAGTATGATCAACTCTATTGGATGTGGGAGACATGTTTTTTGAAGGCCAAGGGATCCCTATAGGGAGTGTTCAAACCTTGGGGAAGAAATTCTATCTCTATATTAAAAACATAGGGAGCGATGTGGCTCAAGTGGTTGGGCTCCCACCTCCCACCTCCCACATGGGAGGTCTCAGGTTTGGTTCCCAGTGCCTCTGGAAAAAACTAAAAACACAACAAGTGAAACAAGTGAAAAAACCAACTCCAGGGAGCCAATGTGGCTCAGTGGTTGAGTACTGGCTTCCCACATACAAGGTCCTAGGTTCAATCCATGGATCCCGGTACCTTGAAAAACAAAACAAGCAAAAAACACAAAAGCTGTCTCTTATCTGGGAGAGATCCCTAGTGACTTTTATAACCAAATATTGTGGCTTGTTTCACTGGGACTGTTTCAACACAAGGTAGACAATGCAACAGTGATTGCCTTCCAGAATTGCAGAGTACTGGACATTCTGTCACCACAAGGTAGGGGTACATTTGCTATGATAGGAGAAAAATGCTGCTTTTATATAAATGACTCTAGTCATGTTGTGCATAACATAGAGGATATAAAAAATTCAGTTAAAATCCTCCACAGAATTGGAGAAATACAGCCCTTCAACCTATTCAGATACTTTGGGCTAAGCAAAGGGTGAGGTAATTGATTACAATCCCTCCTCTCCCAGCATAATTCATGTTTTTAATACAGAGGGAGAAATTCAAGTAGGCCTGCCCACCATAATGAAAGTATGACATTAAATGTCCTTCTCAACATTCACCTAAATAGTTTAGGAAAATGGTACTCAAAAATGATATCTATCACAGTTGTGTACCATGCCCCAGACATACAGACATACAGCTCACCATCCAAAATGGTAATAAGTATATCAAAATATTTTGTTTGTCTAGAGGTCCCAAGAAAAGTCAGGTGGTAGTCTCTGGTAAGGGTCAGTCCTAGTGTGTCCTGCCACCTTTCTCTGGGGACCACAAATACAGCATATGCTCTAGACCAGATGTGCCCACCTGGTAGATAAAACACAAACCCCTAGTGGATAAGATGACTGCCAGTACATTCCTTACCCTATTTTCCTGAGCATCTGTAAAGATTCACTGGAAACTGTGATTTTGGTAGGCATGTTTAATGACATACTGTTTATATTTTGATGGTATATCTGTCCCTGCTGGGGAGGTAGTGGCATTCCTTCACTCATGAACACACGAGAAGGATGCTGCATGTAGAACATTTGCCTGCCTCAGTTGCTGATTGAAACCTTCTGGCTATGGAAAATCAATGTCCACTAGTGAAGCTGAACTTTCTCTGTCTCTTCTCTATGTGAGTAAAACATCTTTCCACCAGAGCCTGTGTGATTTGTGCTTTGGCTGGCAACCCAGACACCTGTATTTGAGTGGTTTGACATTTATTTTGGTGTCATTTGCCTTGGCTGACAAACTCCTAGAAGAAAACATAGTAAAGTATCTTCAAGACCCTGTGATAAACAGTGGTATCTTAGACTTACACCAAAAGCATGAGTTACATTCAAAACAGTAAGTGAATGGGACATAAACATTAAAAACTTTAGTTGATCAAAGAATATCAAAAGAAAACTAAAAGTTCAACCTAAGGAGTGGGAGAAAATATTTGGAAACCAAATGTCAAGTAAATGTTTAATTTCCAGAATAGATAAAGAAATTCTAGAGCATAAAAATAAAAAGACAACCCTATTTTAAAAAATAGACAAAGGACTTGAATCAACATTTCTTCAAAATAGATATATAAATAGCCAAAAAGTACAGAAAAGTTGTTCAACATGATAAACCATAAGGCCTTGTTGATGCCTTGATATGGACATTTTCTTAGCTTTAAAACTGTAAGCTAATAAATTCTCTTTGTTTAAGTCAACCCATTTCATGATATTAGCTTGAGCAGTCTAGGAAACTAAAACAGACTTTGGTATAGGGAGAGTGGGGTGCTGCTATTGCAAATAACAAAAAGGTGTAAACTGCTTTGGAATAGGGTAAACATATAGAGGTTGGCATAATTGTGTGGTACTCTATAGAAGAGGCCTAGTTTCTTGAAGAGACTGTTAGTAGAAATATGGATGCTAAGTTACTTTTGATGAGGCCTTAGACTAAGAACATGCTCACTTTGTTATTAGAAAGTAGAGGAAAATCAATCTTTGTTTTAAAATGACAGAGAATTTGGAAAAATTGAGTTCTGATGTTGGATGGAAGGTGAAGTTTTAGAGTGATGAACTTTGACATTTAGCTGGGTTGATTTCTAAACTAAATATGGAAAGTTCAGTCTGGTTTCTCATTGCTGTTTATGGCAACAGGTGAGAAGAAAGGGATAAGCTGAGAACTGAATTCCTGGGCACAAAGAAACCAGAAATTGATGGTTTGGAAAATTCTGAGCTTTCCAAAAGCAAGTCACCAGAGAATAAGGCTCTTTATGAGGGTTTACCTGAAAATTAATCCATTCAGCCATTTCAGTGTGAGTCAGATTTGGAGATGCAGTTATCCAGGAATGATCTGTGGAATGTTCTTTGGTTTGATGGTTTGCATCACTGTGTAAAACCTGCAAACCAACAAGATTTTTGCAACATATGTATGAATGGAACCACTGCCAACCCGAATTAAAAGGGACAGAAAAGGAACAGATTAAAGGAGAAATCAAGCACAGAGCAATGGAAGCTGAGGACTGGACTGAAGACATATTCTTGGGCCAATAGATTAGGCCCATACATGTGTGTGGAAAATGTGAGTTTGCGACAGTGCTTAGAAAGGGCAGGCCTTTCACCAATTGCAGGAAGAATGCTGCCACTCTAGTCTTCAGAGGGTGTGTAACATAATACCCCAGGGACTACAGAGAGTCTGGCCAACACCCCAGTAATTGACAGAGCTGAGTCTGTGCCCTGGGGGTTTTGGAGAGTCTGGCCACCACCCCAGTGTTCTGAAAGTGCTGAGCCTGTGTCCTGGGGATTGAAGACATTCTGGCTGTCAGCACAATGCTTGGAGAGGGTGGAACCTCACCCCAGTGTTCAGGGAGAGCAATTGTTTGTGCAAGCTTTAAAGGGTGGTTGCTACTCCATCAGGCCTGGAGAACAAAACGTCATTCTGTAAATGACTCTCAAATCTTGAAATATAAGGGGATATGTCTTCCTAGATTTTGGAATGATTTGGGACCTGTGATCCTTGTATACCTTCCAGTTTTTCCTATGGGAATGGGAATGTTTATCTTATGCTGTCCTTCCATTGTATATCAGAAGCAGATAACTTGTTCTCTAGGTTTCACAGAAGCACAGAGGGGAAATACATTCCAGAATAGATCACACCTATAAGTGATTTTGGTGAGAATCAGAAATGATTTAATGGTTTTTAGATATTGTGAAGGAATGAATGCAAAAGGCATGTAGAAAGAGCATGGCTTCTTTGGAGTCTAGAGGTTGGTGTGTGGTTTTTGATGCTATATTTACCTCAGAGAAACATGTTCTTAAATCTAACCCATTCTTGTGGGTGTAAACCCATTGTAAGTAGGACCTTTTCATAAGGCTACTTCACTTAAGGTGTGACCCACCTTATTCAGGATTGGTCTTAATCCTACTATTAGAGATCGTTTATAAATTGAATGAATACAGACAGAGAAAAAGCCATGGGAGAAAAGCTGAAATTACCAAAACCTGAAAGAGAAGAGAGGGACTAGCATACAGTGCCATGTGTCTTGCCATGTGAGAGGAGCCAGGATTGCCAGCAGCCAGCCCAAGAATGCTGGTCTTCATGAAGAAAACATTGCCTTGATGATGTTTTTATTTGGACATTTCCCAGCCTCAAAATGGTAAGCTAATATATTTCCTTTGTTTAAGCCAATCCCTTCTATGATATTTGGTGGAGCAGCATAGGAAATTGAAAGAGCATACAAAGTAATACTATTCACCCATAGAAAAGGAATGCATTTCTGCAACAATATGGGTGGAACTTGAAGACATCATATTATGTGAAGTAAGGCAGCCATTTAAACGCAAATATTGATCTCTGAAATTAAATTATTAGAATAAACAATTTCATAGGCTCCAAATCTATAAAACAGTTTCCAAGTGCTGTGGTGAGTATAGAGACTGGGGAATTAATGCTTAATTGGTACAGAATTTCCATTTTGTTGACAGGAAAGTTTTGATTATGGATGGCAGTGATGATAGCACTATACTGTGATTGAAATTAACAACATTGAATTATGTATATGAATGTGATTAAAGGGGAAAACTTAAGTGTAATATGTAACCTGAATAAAATTTTAAAAATCCCGTAGGACTTTACAACATAAACAGTGCAACCTCAGGTAAACTGTGGATTATAATTATCAGCACAATTATAATAATATTCTTTCACCAATTATAATAAAGATACTACACTTATGTAAAGTTTTAGTAATTAGGGGGATTTAGGACTTTGCATGTCTGCATGATTTTTCTGTAAACTTATAACTTCTCTCATAAAAATTATTGAAGAAAGAATACATCACAGCCAGAGTAAAGCTTAATGATGAAGGAAGCTCATAAAATATATTCAGAGAACTGAGGAATTTTTTTTATTTTTATTGTGGGTAAAAATCAAAATTCTCACAATACATACAAACATTTGCAAAATGATACATAAATATATATGCATATATATGTGTATTTGCTTACAAAAATGTTATTTATATATATATATACATATATTTTAAGAGGTGCTTAGATTACCCAAAATATTACACGAAACCCACTGGGATTCCCATGTCTAGTGGCTAAGATGTGTGGAATTTTAACATACACAGAAATCAGTTCTCAATCCCGTCTCAGCATTAACCACGTGGCTTTGTGGCCCATCTTCCTAGTGTACTGGAAACAAATGCACCATTATCTTAAAAAATTGTGGGTATGTGTCTTGACTTGTCTGATGGCTATCTGAGGAATTGACTCTTGTGATTGCCTTCATTAATAATGTCTTGGAAATGTCTCAATCCTGGAAGCAATTGCTGGTTGGCTTTCTTAAAGAAATAAAGGCAAATATGGTGTCTGCAGCTGCCTATAACAAGTAATGACAGTTGAGGAAAGCAAGAGAGACTTAAAAATCTTATATGTAAGGGGCTATGGGGAAAAAAGAGAGGCTATGGAAAGATATACATTGGGAAGTAAAGTATTCGAAAAGCTTCCTATATAACAGGTACTCGAGAAATCCACATGAATCTTCTAAGATAGTGCATGCTGAGAAAGATCCTGAGAATATTCTAAGCTTTTATCATTACCTGATGTTTAGACTCTGCAATCAGGAAGAGAATGAAGTATATGCACAATTGTAAAGAACCTCATTAAGCATTCAAGGAGTGTCCTAATGCACAACATGGAATGGAACCACACATTTTTTGCTACAAGCATTTAATCAAATTATTATCAAATCACTAGCAAACCATAAAGCTAATGAATAAAGACTTCAGGGACCACATACAACTAAAAATACAGTCTTTGTAAAAAAAAAAAAAAAATTAGAAACATCAATAAAAAACAACTAAACCCACAAGTAGCAACAGCAAGCCCTGCAGAGAGGAGAGAGTCTGTTTCCGGAGATAGCACACTATAATAGTCAAAATATCCAGTTTTCAATAGAAATTTATGAAATATGGAAAGACAAAGAAATGTGTATCCCATGCACAGGAAGAATAGAGAAGAGCATAGAAACATGAGGAATTCCACATGTTGATATAACTAGAGAAAGATTTTAAAACAGCTGTTTTATATATGGTCAAAGAACAAAGTGTGTACTCTTATCACAAAACAGACATAAGAGTAGAGGTAGAAGTTATTTTTAAAAATATATCTAAACAGAAATTTTGTAATTGATAGTATAAAACTGACAAGAAGAATTCTCAAGAAAGACTCAACGAATAATTTCAGGAAGCAGAAGGAAACATTCAACTTAAAAAGGGTCAATTGATATTATCCAGCCTGAGGAGTAGAAGGAGAAAAAATAACAGAGCCTAAGAGATTGTGAGAAATTTTAAAGTGTCCCAACATTTGCATAATGGGAATTGCAGCAAGAGAGAAAGAGGAAAGAGAGAGAATAGGACAGAAATAATATTTGAGGGGAAAAATGGACAGAATCTTCTCAAATTTAATGAAAAACATGAATCTATACCTCCAAGAAGTGCAATGAATTCCAACTAGGATAAACTCAAATAGATCCACATTATTACACATTATAATCAAACTCTCAAAAAATAAAGGCAATAAGAGAATCATGAAAGCACCTGTAAATGATCTACTGGACACCTAAAAGTGTTCCTCACTAAGATTAAAAATTAAATTCTCTTCAGGAACCTTGTATGATAGAAGGCACTGGGGTATCATATTTAAGGTGCTGAAAGAAGAAAATTATCAACCAAGAATTATATTTGCCTATACTATCCTTCAAACAATGAACGATAATTAAGACATTCCTAGAGAAACAAAAGCTGAACGTGTTCATTTAGTAGCCCTGTTCTACAAGAAATGCTAAAGGGATTTATTTAGACTTAAAGGCAGTACTTATAAACCATACAAAAAGTAAAAATATCAGTAAATATAGTACATATGTAAGTGATTAATACTGTATTTTGTGTTTGCAGATCCTTTTTATTCTTATATTATTTAAAAGACATAGCACACAAATGGTAACAGGAAAAAACATGGAATGACTAAATTACTGTCTTACAAATTAAACTTTAAGACAAAAATATGACAGAATAAGTAGGACATTATATTATAATAAAACATCAATTCATCAAAATGATATGACGATTATAAACTTATGTGAACATGACAATAAAGCCCCAAACAACATGAAGCAAATATTGACAGAACTGAATGTAATAACAGACCGTTCTACAGTAAGACCTGAATTCACCAATACCCTACACCTGTTAATATATAGAACAATTAGACACATAATAATAAAGAAATAGAGGAGTTAAATATCACTATAAACCATGTAGCCCTAACCAACGTATACATCACACTCTGCTCCACAGCATAAGCGTAAGCATTCTAATCAATTTCATGTAGAATATTCTCCAAGATAGACTAAACAAAGTACAATACTTTGAAGAATATTGAAATCATAACTTTTCCCACCCAGTGCAATGAAATTAGAAAGCAATAACAAAATAAAAACTGTAAAATTCACAAATATATGGAAATTAAACAAAACACCTTTTACAATCAATGAGTGAAAGAAGTCAAAATAATATTAGAGCAGACTCTACTGCAGGTGGGCCAGAGCATCTATTGAACAAATGGTGCTGGAGAACTGGATAGCTATATCCAAACAAAAAGAAAGAGGAACCCTATCTCATACCTTATACAAAACTTAACTCAAAATGGATCAAGGACTTAAATATAAAAACAACAACCATTAAGCTCCTAGAAATAAATGTAGGAAACTATCTTCAAGATCTTGTGGTAGGTGTACGTTTCTTAAACCAGTATCATCAAATTTTATAAAAGTGTACAATCCAAAACGTAAACCATACTGCAAACCATTGACAATGTTTAGTAGCTATGTTTCACTGTCTGTATATCAGTTATAATGATGCTATCATCCACATACAAAAAGGTTTTAATATGGGGTGAGGAAAGAGGGAGGAAGTTGGGTATATGAGAGTGTCTTGTATTCGGTGTGTGACTTTGCTGTGACCTCAAACTTCTTTGAAAATTAAATGAAAAATAGTGAGACACTGGGGAGTGAAGTGCCATGGTACAGACTGGACACCAGAGTGTGCAGTGATAAAAGGCAAAATGTGAAAAAAAAATTTTTTTTTAATTTTTAAAAATTTTTTCTCATTTTCTGAATAACCCAATCCTTTAATTTTATTTTAGTTTTACTTTTTTTTTTTTTTTAAGTTTTCATGTATTCTAACTCTTATATTTAAACATCATTATTATTTTGTTTTCCTATTAATTGTATTTGGCTATTGTATTGGCTTCATCTTTAAAGAAGCTTTGGATCACAGAAGAGTTACAACTGGGGTTGGAGAGGATCATTGGTGGGGGGTGTCCGGGATGGGGGGGTGCATGGGGGGAAGTTCACCTGAACATACATAAAAGGTATATAAAATTGTTCAAATGCTCATGACGCACGATCACAGTGGGTGGAGAACCACTCGATAAATGAAAGAATACTGAATTCTCATCCTGGACAGCTCTGCCATATTCTCCAAGGGATTAGCAACAGTCCCCCAAGTGCAGAGGCAGTGTCTGGCAAAGGAGGATGATCCACTGATGGGCTCTTGTTATTGATGACTAACCCCTTGAGTCTTGGCTCTTGAAATTGAAACTTAGCCTTATTCATGATAGCCAAAAGTTGGAAACAACCCAAGTGTCGATCAACTGATGAATGAAAAAACAAATTGTGGAGTATACACACAATGGAATATTATGCAGTCGTAAGAAGAAATAAATTCGTGAAACATATGACAATCTGGATGAACCTGGAGGACATTATTTTGAGTGATGCAAGCCAGACACAAAAGGACAAATACTGTATGATTGCCCTATTATGAACTAAATATATTATGTGAAATATAAATATATGATGTAAAATATGAATATGGGTAGATTTGCGTATATAAGACCATGTTTCTTTGAAGATGAACAAATGTAAGTTAATACTACACAATGTTAATATCAGACCAAAAAAAATGAAACATTATACTAAGTGGAGAAAAAGTCAATCATCAAATTTACACAGGAGGGTAGGAACCCTGAGTCACTGGAAATATCTTGAAAAAGATAAAATGAAGATGGAAGCCACACACTCACTGATTGTAAAATGTATTAAAAAAACTTCGGTAATTAAAATAACAGGCAATGGTACAAAGACAGACATATAGACCCATGCACTCGAATTAAGAATTCAGAAATATTCTCTCATATTTACAGATAATTGATTGTCAGGTCCACTCAATGTGGTATGATTAGGCTCTTCCACAAATGATATTGTGAAAACTGAATATGTGAAAGAATGAAGATGGACCTCTACCTCATAATGCATATAAAAAACAAACAAACAAACAAACAAAACTCAAAATAGATCAAATGTCTATATAGAAGAACCAAAACTAAAACTTCTAGAAGGAAATGTAGTGAAGAATATTCAAGACTTTGTGGTAAGCAATATTTTCTTAGACTTTACACTATAAGCCTGAACTTCAAAAGAAAATCAATAGAGAAAGAGACTTCATTGAAATTAATACTTGTGAATCAAAGGACTTCATCAGAAAAGTAAACATAAAATGTTCAAAATAGGAGACAATATTTGGAAACCATGTATCCAATAAGGGTTTAATTTCTAGAATATATAATATATATATAGAATATATAATGACATTCTGCAGGTCAAAACCAAAAAGCCAAACACATTTTAAAAATGGACAAAACTTAGACATTTCTCTTAAAAGATATACAAATAACCAAAAAGTACATGGAAAGTTGCTCAACACCCTCAGCCATTAGGGAAATTCAAATCCACTAGAATGCCAATTATTTTTAAAAATCCTTTTTTGTGCTGGGGAGGACATAAAGAAATAAGAACACTCATTTATTGTTGAGGAAATGTAAAATAGTTCCACCACTGTCGGAAATAATTTGGCAGTACCTCAGAAAGCTATGAATAGAATTATCATATGACCAGTCAATCCCACCTATTGGTATCTACTCACAATAGTTAGTAGCAGAATTTAAAGAGATATTTAGACACCAATGTGGTGACAGCATTGTTAACAAACACCAAAGATAGAAGGGACCCAAGAGTCCATCAAGAAATGATGTATAAACACATGTTGTATATACATACAATGGAATATTATTCACCCATTAAAAGGAATGAAGTTCTGATACATTTAACCACATGGATGAAATGAACTTTGGAGACATATTTTGTGAATAAGCCAGACACAGAGAAATATTGTATAAAATTATTGATATGAAATTATTAGAATAATCAATTTCAAAGAATCAAAATGTAGAATACAGGTTACCTGGGGGCAGGATGGTGATAAGGAATGGAGAATTAATGCTTAATAGATACATAATTTCTCTTTGGGTGATGGAAATGTTGTGGTAATGGTTGGGATTGAAGGTAGAAATTCATTGTGAATGAAATTAGCATCACTAAGTTTACATTTGAATGTATTTAAAGGGGGAAATATTAAAATTTATATGTTAATAAATTAATTTGTTTAAAATTGCATAAGACTGTACATAGCAGACAATGAACTGTAATGTAAACTATGAACTCTAATTAATATTACAATTATGAAAATATTCTTTCATCAATTTTAACAAAGTTTCTACACTAATGCATATTACTATTAAAAGGAGGGTAATTTAGGACACTGTATTTCTGCATGAATATTCTGTAAAACCTTTTAAATTAAAAATCTATATTTAAACATAGCATACAATATCAGGACTATGATTAATGAAGAAGGAAACTGATAAATTTAGTTAGATAATTGTAGCATATTAAATTACCCAAAAATTACTCCACACTTCAACCCAGGAAGAAACATGTGGATTGGTGGCCCATATTCCTGGTGTATGGGGGAAAATTTAGACATTGACCAAAAGAATTGTGAGTATGTCCTTTGACCTGTCTGGTGGCTTCTTTAGGAATTGACTCTGGTGGTTTCCTAAGAAACTCATGCCTTGGAAATATCTCAGAGCTCTAGAGAATGACTCCTGTTTGACATTTTTTAAAATGCCAAATGAAGCTGCCTAAGCAATGAATGATAGATGGGAAAGCAGCAGAGAGACTGAACTATCTGATAAGAAAGAGACTATGGAAGGTTATCCATGGTGAAATAAAGTCTTTGAAAAGCCCTTTTGTATAACTGGCAATCTAAAAGACCACATGTGTGTACAAGGATAAGTGCATTCTCAGAAAAGTCCAGAGAAGATTTTTGTCTCTGTCTGATATTTAGACTCTAAATAGGGGGAGTATAAGAAGAGTTGTAAAGAGCCTGGCTAAGTGTTCAAGGAGTGTCCCAATGCAGAGTAAAAATGGAACAATACTTTTTTTTTATTTGCTGTACTCTTTTAACTGAGTCACTCTCATATCACAAGCAAACCACAAAACTAATGGAATAGAGACTTGAGTGACCACAAACAACAAAGAATACAGTTTTCACAAAAAAGATAGGAACTCAAAAATAACCAAATGCATCAATGTCAAAGAGAAGAGAGAATCTAATTTCCAGTGATACCACATTATATTATTCAAAGTGTTCAGTTTCAATTAAAATTTATAGTCATGAAATGATGCAAAAAGTGTATCCTATTTTCATCAAAACAAAGAATATATAAAAACTGTTCCTGAAGAAACACACTTAAAGATATATCTAGAAAAAGGCTTTAAAACAACTCTTTATATACTGTCAGAGAGTAAAATGAAAATATGGGCAAAGAACTAAGGAAAACCAGGAGAATTATGTCTGAAAATTAGAGAATAATAATAAAGATGTAGAAATTATAAGGAAGTTAATAGAAAACCTGGGGTGTAAAATACAATACTCTATGAAAAATTCACTAAAGGGATTCAACAGAAGATTCAGCAAGCAGAGGAAAGAATCAATGAACTTAAAACTTGGTCAGTTAAGATTATCTCATTTGGGAAGCAGAGATAAAAGTAAATACAGAAAAATCAACAGAGCATGAGATTATGTGACTAAAATCTTTAAGTGTTCCAAAATATGCATAATGAAGTCACAGACAGGAGAGACAGAAAGGAACAAAAAGTATATTTAAAGAAATAATGATGAAATGTTCCTAAATCACAGAAATTAAAACTAGAGATTAATTCCATATGAATGTATACACAAAACTCCTTAACAAAATACTAAGAAAAACAATACAGAATCATATTTAAATAATTGTACAAAATGACAAACTGGGATTCATCACAGTCATGAAAGGGTGTTTCAAATTTGAAAATCAATTAGTGCAATATACCACTTTTATTGAATGAAAGAAAAGAAATATCATTATCAACTCATTTATTTGAGAAGCATTTGACAAAGTCTAACTCTTTTTCTTATTAAAAAAAATTTAAGAAACTTGGAAATAGGGAAATTATTTCAATATGATAAAGAAAATCTACGAAATCCTCAAAACTAAAAACGTACTTAATAATGAAAGACTGAACACCTTACTAATAAAATCAGGAACAATATAGGATGTCTGTTCTCATAACTAATTATTCAGCATTTTACTAACCCAGTGTGGGAACACTTTGGTTACAATACCTTTGAAACACTTGTAACCTGCTTTGCTGTGCAAGCAAAATACTGCTGCTTGGGAAAAAGCTGTTATTAGTTCCTGCTGAAAACAATAAGAACTTTCTTAGTTTGCACTGCTACTTAGTTAGAACGTTCTGCCTCTCCATTATCTCCTGTGCAACCCAAAACTTTCTGAGCCCTTAGGCGTACAGCATATCCTTAGGCATGCCTCCTGATGTAGCTAACTGTTTATATATTGAAAGAGTTTCAATACACAGGGCCTCCCCCAAAGAATTCTAAGCTTCAGAGTGTTTTCATTTCATTCCTGCAGTAACTCAGGGCATTAGAGAAGAAAAAGATAGAAAAAGCATTCAAATAGAAGAAGTAAAAGTATCTTTATTTACAGGTGACCTGATCCTACGGAATCCATACATTAAATTCACACACAAACATACACACATATGCACACATATATATAATTGTAAGAGATAATTAGCAGACTCTTCCAAGAAAATGGCACCAGATTAGGTAGGCAAAGTCTGACCCTCTCACAAAAATAAGTGGAAAGAAGGCAGGGACCTATCTAAAGGAGCTGCTTTGGATATATATAGAACAGGAGTTTGTTCTGGTCCTCTAGGAAGGGTAATGGAAAGATGAAGAAGCCACTGGAAAATCGGAACATTGACAACAGGAAAGAAATAGAATAAGAGGCATGAAATGTCAAAGTGAAACCTAACCACACACACGAAAACAACAGCAAAGTAAAACCCTAGAGTAGAAAGGTGGGGAAGGCCAGGGCCCTGCCTCCCCTTCCCCACCCCCAGACTGCTCCTGGGGCCCTGCTCTCCCAGCAGCTGCCCAGCTGGATCCTTAAGCTGCCTCTGTCTTCCAGGGTGCTGTTCCTGCTGGGAAGAGGGATGGTGAGTCCAGCCTGGGCGGAGTCACCCAGC
>JAKSZT010051644.1:852993-866295 GCA_026826555.1 Tolypeutes matacus
GAGGACCTGAAACTGCTGATGGTCTGCTCCCTTGACCATATCTTCTACATGCTGGGCAGCCAGAGGTTGGGGACCTTGGGGGCCCAGGGCGGCAGGCCCTGGAGAGGGGGCATACCAGGCCCTGAGCCAATGCCTTGTGCCCACAGGAGAGCAACAACATGGTGGTCCTGGCTGTGCAGCTGGCCAACAAGATCCCGGACATGTTGATGCAGCTGTGGTCGTCAGCCCTGCTCAGAGATGGGGGCATCCCTGGGGGACGCTGCAGTGTCTGGGTGACTCAGGAGCCCTGAGAGTCACTGGCTCTGGGTGGGCAAGACTGAGCACAGAGTGGGGCAGTTCAGGGCAGTCTTACTGCTGCCTCGTGCTGCAGCCAAGGAAACAGGCCCCTCAGGGAGGCGGTGGCCCTGCACCCACTTGCCCATGGCAGAGCTGTGGGGGAGGCTTGGGCTGGCCCCCATTGGGCTCAAGCAAGCTCTGTGGGCCCCAGGCTGCCCAACATCCTGCTCCTCCCCAGAGCCACCCCCCCTGGGTCTGTCCCAAGGCCCTCCCTGCTCACCCACAGCCCCTCCAAGGATGGTGGCCCCAGGCCCAGTGTGGGTGCCTGTGGGGCTGGGGCTAGGGAACAAGGTGGCCCAGCACCATGCACGTGTCTCTCCAGACCTGAGCAAGTCATGCAGCAACACCATGGATGCCCATGGGGTTTCCCAGAGGCAACAGAACTTCTCACAGAGGCTGCTGCAGGACCACATCAAGGCCTACAGCCTCCCTGAGCACTGCTTCATCAAGGTAGGTAGAAAGGGAAAGACGTGAGGTGCGTACCCCTGTGCAACGAGCCCCCGTCAGGCCCTGCTGGGCCCTGGGGTCTTTAGTCAGGTCTCACACATCCCCATCTAAGGGGGTCTACAGCATCTGGGGCCCCAGGCTGCAGGTGTGAGGGTGGAGGGGGCCTGGTGGGAAGGGCCAGGTGAGGCTTCAGCTGTGTCCCTCCCCACCATGGATAGAGGGCCCACACCCCATGCAGTTTCAAGTTTAGAAGGGACCCAACACCAGCCTGTCCAGTGTCCTGTGAGGGCAGTTAGACAGTGATGCCCAGTCCTGATGGGCAACATCAGCCTTGGGGCCTGTACAGGGTCTCCATGGCCTCCACGGCCTCCTCAGGCTCCACAGGCTCCAATGCTGCACAGGACCTACACAGGCTGCATGGGACCTACACAGGTTCCACAGCCTGCATGGGATCTCCACGGCCACCACAGTCTCCACAGGCTCCAGTGCTGCACAGGACCTACACAGTTTCCACAGCCTGCATGGGATCTTCATGGCCTCCACAGTTTGCTCAGGCTCCATGGGCCTTCATGGGCCAGCACAGGATCTACAGGGGCCTCTGCAGGCTCTGACTTTCCCACCAGGAGGTGCTGGAGCTGTCGCATCTGAAAGGCAGGTCCCCGTGGGTGTCCCCAGTCTTCTCTCTTGACGGTTTCTTCTTCCATGTCCCTGGGGACCGCTGGGGGCTGCTGTCCTCGTGGGAAGGGGAACTCTGTGGTCGGACTTCAGGACCCACTTCTGGCACTGTCTCCTAGGTGGACGCTGCAGTTGGGGTTCCAATGCTGTCCCTTCTAGCAGACACTGCCTGCTGACCCCTGTCCTCCCAATCTGAGCCCTGCACACCAGGAAATACTCCTGGGGTGGGGGCAGCAGCAGGCCATGAGACGAGCCCTTGGTACTGACTCTGTGCCAGGTGCCCACTGCAGTGACCACCTACTCCCAAGCTGCAGTGTGTGCTGGTTCCTGCTCTGACCTCCACACACAGCACCTTCCAGAGACCAGAGATGATGAAAGTGTGTTTTCTCATTTTTTAATTGTTTATATTTCAATCATTAAATGTACAAAATAAAAATAAAAAAGATATTGTATTATTTCGTTTATATAAAATATAAATATAAATCAATTTATAAAGATGAACTTTGATTAGTGGTTATGTAGGGTTAGGGAAGGCATGCTAAGGGAAGTGGAGTTTTTCTTTTTGGAGTAATGAAATAATTCTCAAAGCTTTTCTTATGATGAATGCACAACATTGCAATTATACTAAAAGCCATTGATTATACACTTTAGATAGAGCGTATGGTATGTGAATATATCTGCATAAAACTATTTAATAAATAAATAATTGTGCTAGAATAGCCAGAAATAGCAGCTCTGTACAGCAGGAGTAACAGATTGAGGGGTGAAGAAGTTTCCTATTTATTATTATTATTATTGAAATAATGAAAATGCACTACTGATGATTAAAGTGATGAATGCATAGCAATGTGATATAATAAATACCATTGATGGTATCCTTTGGATGTATTGTATGATTTTTTTAATATGTATCAATAAACTCAATAACCACCAGCCTCCGTGGGAACGAGCTGGCCGGGAAATGACAGGATCCCCAGGCCCCGCCTTTCGCGGTGTTCCCACCCTGTCGTTGCTCCGCATTTCCGTTCGCAGGCGTCCTGTCAGTCACCGCACTCCACCCCCTTGTAACCACACAGCCTCGGATCGATCCCGTACGCCAGCCGGATCGCGTGTTGATTGGCTGTCCATCAAGGAGTGGGCCCGTGCCCTCCTTGGGGGCGGAGTCCTGAAACACTGGTCAGATGCCATTGGCCCGCGGAGCTCGTGGCCTTCCCGTTCCTTCCAGCCCTGGCCAGTCCACGGGGTGTTTTGGAGCTGCGGCGGCGCTGCCCTGGGGCGCGTGTTCCGGAGTGACGCGGAGCCACATCCAGAAGTGCAGCGAGGGCCCGAGTATCTGCCGCGAAGCGAGTGAGGCACTGGTTATCGGGACCCAAGTCCCCGAACCAGCGGTAGCGGTGAGTTTTGGGCACCACTTGGCGTCGGGGCTGGTGCGCTAGGTGAGGGGGACGCCCGCGGGCTCTGTGGGCGCGGGGCGTGGCACGGGGCCTGCGGGAACTCCCATAAGCGTGGAAAACTAGGGCGAGCCACCCTCCCTCTCCTGCGCTTCGGGAGCGCCGGTCCCGCGCCCCCTGTAAAGTCCCTGATCGCTCCCTCGCTGTAAGGGGATAAGGGCGCGCGAGGGTCCCGGAAAGTTGTGCGCGGCACCGGCCGCTGGTTCTGCGCGCCCTCCTGGCCGGTTGGGGACCTGGCCGCGCGGGGCTGGGGGCGCTGGTTCCCTGGGGGTCCTGCCCAGGGTCCCATCCTGGATGGCTGTGCCGCAGCGTGGGGCCTCACGTCAGAATAAGACTCCTGGGCCCACTCCGCAGGGCGGCCCCCCTCCCCCCACGGTCCTTCCCCTACCCCCCCACGGTCCTTACCCCTCCACGGTCCTTAACCCCTCCCCAGTCCTTACCCCACACGGTCCTTATCCCTCCACTCCAAGGGTTCCTCCCCCCCAACGGTCCCTCCCCTGTCCCCTCTATGGTCCCCCCCCACAGCTCCGCCCTCTGCCCTCCATCCTTCCCTCCTGACCCTCCGTGGTGCAGCAGGATTCTTCCCCTTGCTGGGCACCTCCTTCCCAGGCCCTAGGCTTCAGATTTGCCTTAGAGCCAGGCAGAGGCCCAGTCACTTTCTTTTCCTCCCACCTGGAAAGGGCCTGCTGGGTGACTGGTCTGCAGCAGCTGGCTCTTAAAGGGGTTATTGCGAGAGGTGAATTGATTATACCCAAGGGAAGGGCTCATGGGGGGAAGCTTGACTGACACTGGTGTGTGCCAGGAGGGCGGGCGGGGGGAGAACACAATGAATGGGGCCCCTCCCGGGAGGGGAGTAGGGGCACAGGTTTCTGCCCAGCCTGGAAGTTTTGCAGGGACCCCAGCACTTTGCAATTAAAAGTGTATATCCAACCCCAGAGATATTCATCTTAGGCACTTTGCTTTCTTTAGATCTAAGCCCTGGTGAGATACTTGAGCCTTTAATTTTCTCTCTTCCTCCCCCATTTTACCTCTTTCTGCTTTCTTGGAGTACAGGGCGGGTAAGGTCTGGGATCTAGGGGCCAATTCCCAGTGTGACTCCTCGTGGCTGTGTAACTTAACTTCTTTTTTTAATAAACTTTATTTTGATCATTTAATAATTGGATATATAAACAATAATTTAAAAATAAAAAGAAAACACTGTTGGATAAAAACAAACATTTCTGCTTTAAATGTATTGGATACATATAATTTTTTTTTGAATCATGCAATAAGTTACACAAAAGATTTGGTTCATAGTAACACAATCATACAGTGTTTGTCCTCTTGTGCCTGGCTTGCTTTGCTCAACATAATGTCCTCTAGATTCATCCATGTTGTCATGTGCTTTATGACTTCATTTCTTCTTACAACTGCATAATATTCCATTGTGGGTATACACCACAGTTTGTTTATCCATTCATCGGTTGGTGAACACCTGGGTTGTTTCCAACTTTTGGCGTTTGTGAATAATGCTATGAATATCGGTGTGCAGATGTCTGTTCATGTCACTGCTCTCAGTTCTTCTGGGTATATACCCAATAGTGGTATTACAGGGTCACATGGCAAATCTATATTCAACTTCTTTAGGAACTGCCAAACAGTCCTCCACAGTGGGTGTACCATTCTGCATTCCTTTCAGCAGTGACTAAGTTGTGTTCTCATTTTAATTTGTCTCAATACATTTACTGATTTCACTTGCAATTTCTTCTTTGACACACTGATTATTTAGGAGTTGTTTAGCCTCTACACATTTGTGAATTTACGTTTTTCATGTTTGTTATTGATTTCCAGTTTCATTCCCTTATGATCTGAGAAAGTGCTTTGTATAATTTCAGTCATTTTATATTTACTGAGAGCTGCATTGTGCTCTAACATGTGGTCTATCCTGGAGAAGGATCCATGGGCATGTGAGAAGAATGTATAACATGTATAACCCACTGAGTTAGGATGCAGCATTCTGTGTATGTCTTTTAGATTTAACTCGTTTATCATATTGTTTAAGTTCTCTATTTCCTTGTTGATCTTCTGTCTAGTTGTTCTGTCTAATGATGTGAGTGGTGTGTTGAAGTATCAACGATTATTGTAGAGGTGTCTATTTCTCCCTTCAGTTTTGCCAGAGTTTGTCTCATGTATTTTGAGGCACCCTGGTTAGGTGCATAGATATTTATGTCTGTTATATCTTTCTGGTCGATTGTTCCTTTTATTAATATTAAATGGCTTTCTCTGTCTCTTAAAATTTTTTGCATTTAAAGTCTTTTTTGTCTGATAATAGTATAGCTAGCCCTGCTCCTTTTTGATTACTATTTGCATGGAGTATCCTTTTCCAGCCTTTCACTTTCAGCCTATTTGCATCCCTGGGTCTAATGTGGGTCTCTTGTAAGCAGCATATGGAGTGCTCATGTTTTTTTATATACATTCTGTCAGCCTATATCTTTTGATTGATGAGTTTAATCCATTCACATTCATTGATATTACTGTAAATGCATTATTTATTTTCACCATTTCATTCTTTGGTTTTCATTTGTCATACATTTTGGTCTGTCTTTTTACTCTTTGGTTATCCTTTCTGCTCTTCTTTCTTCTGTACTGCCCTCCAGGCCTCTCTCTCCTGTCTTTTTCTTTCAGGCTCTAAGGCTTTCTTTAATATTTCCTGCAAGATGGATTCTTTATTACAAACTCTCCTAGTTTCTGTTTATTTGTGAATATTTTATACTCACCTTCATATTTAAAGGACAATTTTCTTTCTTTCTTTTTTTTTTTTTTTTCATTTTCAGACATTTCATTAAATGAGCTCAATAATTTGTTTTTTTTTTTATTTTATTGTGGGTAAAAATCAAATAATTCACAGTACAAACCAATATTTGTAAAATGATATGTAAATATATATGCATATATGTGCATTTGCTTACATAAATATTATTTTTTAAAATACATTTTAAAAGATGCTTAGATTACACAAATGCCACACAAAAACCACAGGAATTCCCATGTCCCCCACCTCCCACACCTCCCACAACATCCCACATAAACATCTTTCATTAGTGTGGCACATCACTTGCAATGGATATACACATCCTGGGGCTTTGGCCCTAAGCATAGACCACAGTTCACATCGTAGACAACACACTCTCCCACACAGTTCTCCATGGTATATGCTGATGTGAAATGTCCTATATCCGTCGCCTCAATGTCACTCAGGGCAACCCCCAAGTCCTGAAAAAGCCCCTGTGTTATAACTGTCCTTCCCCTCCCTGCCCTGAAAGCATCTAGTGGCCACTGGCTCCACCTCACTGTTGTAATTTCTTCCATTGCTTGAATCACAATATGTCTACAACAGAATACCATTAAGTCCACTCTAGTCCATAGCTCTTCCCTCAGTCCTGAGGGGACTGGAATGGTGATGTCCACTCCACCTCCAAGTGAGAGTGGGCTTATATCCCATGGATATGGTGGATGGGATTATCCTGCCTTCAGCTGCAGGCTCTCTCCATTCCCTGGGATGGCTGTCGTCCATCATTGTCTCCTCACCAGGTGACTTGGGTGAGTCCATTGAGCTGTAGAGTAGGAGTTGCAGCTCCACCGAGATCCCAGGCACAGCTGGCACATAGGCAGGCCATAGGTTCCAGTCTCTGGAAGTACACCTACAAACTCCAGTGTCACATATAGGTTTGAAGAAAAGGGACTGATGGACCATGTGCAGGGAGGACTTATTTGAGTCCAACTCTGTCACTCTCAGGAGCACAGATTCCAAAGTAGAGCCCACTGATAAGGCATCAATCTCTGGGGCTATCCCCCCTTATATAGGACCTGGGTGTCTCCAGAGCCCTCACGAGCCCCTCTGGGTGGGATGATATCCACTTTGGTATTCTGTGAGATCCTACTGAGGTGTGTGTAAGCGTTACCCCTGGGATGACCTCCCGCCTCTCTTTGAAGTCTCTTAGCCACATAAACTCATTTGTCTTTACCTTTTTCCCCTTTATTCAAGGTCTTTTTCCAGTCATATTGCCAGATGGCACTTGGTATTAATCCCTTGTTGCTAGGAAGGCTTATACCCAGGAATCATGACCCACGCTGGGGGGAAGGTAATGAAATCATATGCTGAGCTTGGCTTAGAGAGAGGCCACATTTGAGCAACAAGAAGGCTCTCAGGTGGCAACCCTTAGGCACCCCATAACAGTAGGCTAAGTTTCAATTACAAGAGCAAAGACTCATAAGGCTAGTCATCAATAACAAGAACCCATCACTGGGCCATCCTCTTTTGCCAGACACTGCCCCTGCACTCACAGGACTGTTGCTGCTCCCTTGGAGAATGTGGCTGAGCTCTCCAGGCTGAGAATTCAGTATTCCTTCATTTATTGAGTGATTGTCTACCAACCGTGACCATGCCCCAAACCTTGATCATATGAACAATTTTATATGTCTTTAATGTATATTCAGATGAACTTATTCCCATGAATCCCCCATCCCAGACACCCCCCACCAATGATCCTCTGCAGCCCCCATTGTAACCCTTCTGTGATCTAAACCTTCCTTGAAGATGTAGCCCATATAAATACCAAATACAATTAATAGGAAAATGAAATAATGATAAGCTTAAATGCAAGAGATAATATACAAGAAAACTCCGGGAAAAAAAAACTAAAAATAAAATATAATGAGCGGATTGGGACATTAAAAAAAATGGGAAAAAACAAAAAAATATATTATTTTTTAAATTATTATTATTTTTCCTTTTATCACTGCATTATCGGATGTCCAGTGTGTACCGTGACACCTTCCCCCTCTCATTCCCCGGTATCTCCAAAATTTTCATTTAATTTTCAAAGAAGTTTTAGGTCACAGCAAAGTCACACATGGAATACTAGAGATTCCCACATACCCAACCTCCCTCCCCCTTCCCCACCCCATATTAAAACCTTGTTTTTTTTTGTGGGTTGTAGCATTGTTATAACTGCTATACAGATAGTGAAACACAGCTACCAACCATTGTCAATGGTTTACAGTATAGTTGACAATTTAGGCAGTACAGTTTAATAATTTTTATGATATTTACCATGTCCTCTGCCCATTACTGTAAGGTAATGAAAAACATTTCCACTGACCACTAAATATCCCGTTTGATCTTTTCTGTCCCTTCCTCCCCATCCCCCTGGGGCATATGACACTCCCCTATCTTGACTCATGGGATGACAAGATTCATAGTTACATATCCTGGGTATTCTGACCTGCCCTTCCTAATCTACCCACCTGTTAACCCTGCACCACCAAACCCAGTAATACCACTACCCACCTGTCCTGTCCTTCAATATGCAACTATACTCTATCACTTTATCATAGAACATGTCCATATGGGTATTTTCTGAATGCAGAATTCTTGCCTGGCAGTTTTTCTCTTTCAGTCTCCTAACTGTATCATCCCGCTGTCTCCTTGCTTCCATGGTTTCTGATGAGAAATCTGCACTAAGTCTTACTTGGTGTCCCTTGTAAGTGATGGTTTGTTTCTCCCTTACTGCTCTCAGAATTCTCTCTTTATCTTTGACATTTGACATTCTGAGTAGTATAGTTCTTGGAGTATGTCTATTCAGATTTATTCTGATTGGGGTAAGCTGGGCTTCTTGAACATGTGGGTTCATTTCTTTTGTGTGAGTTCGGAAATTTTCAGCTATTATTTCCTCAAATATTCTTTTTGCCCCTTTTCCCTTCTTTTCCCCATCTGGAACTCCTATGACATGTATATTGTTGCTTTTTGTGTTGTCAATGCCCTGAGCCCCTGCTCAATTTTTTTCAATTTTTTCCTCCTCTGTTCTTTTTTCTCTTCAAATTTAGCTCTTCTGTCATATGCTTTTCAACTCCATATCTTCTTACAGCTGCATAATATTCCATCGTTTGAGTAAATACATACATTTCTCAATTAAAAACTGGATACATATAATTTTATTTGAATCAAACAATATGTTATATAATATATTTGGTTCATAGTAACGCAGTCATACAATATTTGTCCTTTTGTGTCTGGCTTGCTTCACTCAACATAATGTCCTCCAGGTTCATCCATGTTGTCATATGCTTTACGACTTCATATCCTCTTACAACTGCATAATATTCCATTGTGTGAATAGACCAGTTTGTTTATCCATTATCGGTTGATGGACACCTGGGTTGTTTCCAACTTGTGGCAATTGTGAGTAACACCACTATGAACATAGGTGTGCAGATATTTATTTGTTTCACTGCTCTCAGTTCTTCTGAGTATATATACAGTAGTGCTATTGCAGGGTTACATGGCAAGTCTATATTCAACCTCTTTAGGAACTGCCAAACAGTCCTCTACAGTGACTGTATCATTCTGCATTCCCACCAAGAGTGAATTCCTATCGCTCCACATCCTCTCCAACACTTGTAGTTCTCTGTCTTTTTAATAGTGGCCATTCTGATAGGTGTGAAATGAGAACTCATTGTAGTTTTGATTTGCATTTCCCTAATATTAGCAATGTTGAGCATTTTATCATGTGTGGTTTTTTTTGTTATTTGTATTTCTTCTTTGGAAAAATGTCTATTCAAGTGTTTTGCCCATTTTTTACTTGGGTCATTTGTCTTTTTATTGTTGAGTTGTAACATCTCTTTATGTATCATGGATATTAAACCCTTATTGGACATGTAATTTCCAAGTGTTTTCTCCCATTGAGTTGACTGCCTTTTCACCATTTTGACAAAGTCTTGTGAGGTGCACTTGTATTCAGTTTTGAGGAGATCCCATTTATCTATTTATTTCTTTTATTGCACGTGCTCTGGGTGTAAGGTCCAAGAAACCATCATTTGCCACAAGATCTTGAAGATGTTTCCCTACATTTTCTTCTAGTAATTTTATGGTCCCAGCTCTTACATTTAGGGCTTTGATCTATTTTGAGTTATTGTTAAGGGAGTGAGATAGGGGTCCTCTTTCATTCTTTTGGTTATAGATATCAAGTTCTCCCAGCACCATTTGTTGAAGAGACTGTTTTTTCCCATTAACATGCCCTTGGTATGTTTGTCAAAAACCAGTTGACCATAGGGGTAAGGGTTTATTTCTGGGTTTGCAGTTCTATTCCACTGATCAATGTGTCTGTCTTTATGCCAGTACCATGCTGTTTTGACCACTGTAGCTTTGTAATATGTTTCAAGGGTAGGCAGTGAAATTCCTCCCATGGCACTCTTCTTTTTTAGAATGCTTTTGGCAATTTGGGTACACTTTCCCTTCCAAATGAATTTGGTAATTGTCTTTTTTTTTTTTTTTTGAAATTAATTTCTTTTTATTTTTTAAAATATACTCAAATTACATAAATGCTACACACAAAAATATAGGGACTCCCGTATGCCCTATTCTCCACACCTCCCACACCCTCCCACATGAACATCCTTCGTTAGTGTGGCACATTCATTGCAATTGATAAATGCATCCTGGGTCATTGCCACTGAGCATGGACCATAGTTCACATTGTAGTTTACACTCTCTCCCACATGATTCTGCAGGTTATGGGAGGATATAGAATGGCCTATATCTGTCATTGCAATGTCTTTCAGGATGATTCCCAAGTCCCAAAAAGGGCCCCATATTATATCTGTTTTTCCCTGTCTCTGCCCCCAGAGCCTCCAGTGGCCACTGCCTCCACATCAATGTTGTAATTTCTTCCGTTGTTAGAATCACAATAAGTATATAGTGGAATACCAGTAAGTTCACTATAGTCCATAGTTTATTCCTCAATCCTGAGGATTTTGGTGTTGGTGATGTCCACTCCACCTCTAACTGAGAGGGGGCTTCAATCCCATACAGACGATGGATGAGATTCTCTTGCTTGCACTTTCTTGATATGGTGGTTTTCAATCCTCACCTCCTTGCTAGTTGTCCTGGGTGAGCCCAATGAACTGGAGAGTAGGTATTGCAATTCTGCTGAGGTTCAGGGCCCAGGTGGCACATGGGCAGCCCAAAGATTCCAGTTTCTTGGATGTATACCTACACTCTCCAGCACCAAATATAGGTTTAAATAGAAGGGACAGATTAGCCATGTGTAAGGAAGCCATAACTGAGTCCAACTCTGTCACTCTCAGAAGTACAAACTCCAAAGTAGGGCCCGCTGGTAAGGCACCAAACTCTGGTGCTATCTGCCTTGATCATGGGACATGGGTTTCTCCAGAGCCCTCAGGGGCCCCACTATTTGGGGTATTATCCACTTTGGCAGTCTTTGAAATCCTGCTGAGATATGCATAAGTGTTACTTCTGGGTTGACATCTTAACTCACTTTGAAGTCTCTTAGCCATATAAGCTCATTTGTCTTTACCTTTTCCCCCCTTTTTTCGAGGTCTTTTTTCCAGTTGCAGTGCTAGTTGTTGCTTGGTAGTAATCCCTTGGTGTCAGGGAGGCTCATCCCTGGGAGACATGTCCCACACTGGGGGGATGGTATTGTATTTATATGCTGAGTTTGGCCTTTAGAAAGGCCACATTTGAGCAACAAAGAGGCCCTCATGAGGCAACTCTTAGGCACACCACAACACTGGGCTAAGTTTTAATTTCAAGAGCAAAGGCTCACAAGTATAGTCATCAATATCAAGGACCCATCAGTGGACCATCCTCCTTTGCAAGTCATTGTCCCTGCACTTGGGGGACTGTTGCTGCTCCATTAGAGAACATGGCACACAGCTTTCCAGGATGGTAATTCAATATTAACTCAATTATTATGTAAATCTCCACCTACTGTGACAATGCCCCACCCATGAACATTTGAATACATTTATATACCTTATATGTATGTCCCGGTGAACTTCCTACCATTTATCACCCATCACTGACATCCCACACCAATGATCCTCCCCTGCCCTAATTGTAACTCTTCTGTGATCCAAAGCTTCTTCACAAATGAAGCTCTGGAACATCCTTGAAAGAATAGGAGGAGGAGACTGCCCATCTGCAGAGAAGATTCATAACTAGAGCACTCCTTGCCATGGAGGCCGGTGCCCATACTCCACTGGAGGCACAAGCCACCTTGAGAGCTGTTCCACAGCTGGAATTGGAAGCTCCACTTCCCAAAAATGGGGGAGGAAGAGACAGCTGGGCACCAACCTCAGCTACTGATTAGTAAATTCAGCGGGCTAAAGTAAAATCCTAACAGCCAAAGTTTGAACCTGTTCAAGTCAGAAAGAGGCCGGTAGTTGCCATCTTAACTCCATGCCTGACTTGAGGGGAAGCGGGGCTGATTGAAAATCACAGTGCTGGTAGGGACTGGCTTCTTTCATTCTAGACCAGATTGCCACTCTAGCCTAAGCCCCAGACCCACCTCAGGCAGGGAGGAAGCTGGGGGGAGCTGTGCCAGCCTCTCTGGGAAACTATAGGCCGTGCTGCGGAGGCCAGTAATCATCCTACTTTGGCAGTGCAGGCCACCCCAGGAGCTATTCTGTGGCAAGAATTGGAAGTTCCATTTCCCAAAAATGGAAGAAAGAGACAGTTGGCCACTGATCCTAGCTACTGATAGTAAATTCGGCTGGATAAAGTATAACCCTAAGAACAGCTAAAGTTTGAGCTTATCCAAGTTAGAAGGAGGACAGTAGCTGCCATTTTGACTCCACCCCCAGCATGAGGGGAATCGGGGCTGACTAAAAATCACAGTGATGGTAGAGACTGGTTTCTTTATAGTTGAAGTGCAGCCAGTCTGTTCAGTATTAAAGTCCCAGTTAGGCTTAGTTTCCAGTGCCAGCACCTGTGCCCAGTCCTCCGGGTCTAGGACACCAGTAAGGGCCTGCTCTTGTCCTGAGGCCGGGGTAGACTCTGCGTCTCATGGAGGGGAATCTACAATGTGGAGTCTCCTTGCCAGTGGGGTTGCAGGACTCTCCTCTGGTGGGGTCATTGGTTCTTCAAGGGATGGGATGATGTCGCTGCGTGATTTGCCTGTACCTCTGGGCCGGGAGGGGAGACTGAAGGAGGAGGCATCTCTGGGAGACCCGCCGGTGCTCCTAAGCCAGGAGGAAGGGCTGGGCAGTTGGCACATATGGCAGTGGGGCAGTGGTGGGTCTTCTTCCGAGGACCCCTGATAAATGACTGGTTTCTAGTGCCGCACTTCTTGTGAAACTAAGACCCTGCTCTGTCCCTTCTTCCCAGTGCACAAGTGAACCCAAGGGGCCAGAGTCTGTGCTATTTCTAACCAGGAGTCAACATAGGGGAACTGATCTGGGTGGCTAGGGGTTCCGGTGACTACTGGCCATACTGCACAGACCTTGGTTACATCTAGGGTCCCTTCCGAGGGCCAGTTGACATTAAAAGTGGGCTACTCCAACTCACATAGAGTTCGGAGGGTGCTGGGGTTCATCCGGATACCATAATTTCCGG
>JAKSZT010051644.1:869293-889694 GCA_026826555.1 Tolypeutes matacus
GAGGACCTGAAACTGCTGATGGTCTGCTCCCTTGACCATATCTTCTATATGCTGGGCAGCCAGAGGTTGGGGACCTTGGGGGCCCAGGGCGGCAGGCCCTGGAGAGGGGGCATACCAGGCCCTGAGCCAATGCCTTGTGCCCACAGGAGAGCAACAACATGGTGGTCCTGGCTGTGCAGCTGGCCAACAAGATCCCGGACATGTTGATGCAGCTGTGGTCGTCAGCCCTGCTCAGAGATGGGGGCATCCCTGGGGGACGCTGCAGTGTCTGGGTGACTCAGGAGCCCTGAGGGTCACTGGCTCTGGGTGGGCAGGACTGAGCACAGAGTGGGGCAGTTCAGGGCAGTCTTACTGCTGCCTCGTGCTGCAGCCAAGGAAACAGGCCCCTCAGGGAGGCGGTGGCCCTGCACCCACTTGCCCATGGCAGAGCTGTGGGGGAGGCTTGGGCTGGCCCCCATGGGGCTCAAGCAAGCTCTGTGGGCCCCAGGCTGCCCAACATCCTGCTCCTCCCCAGAGCCACCCCCCCTGGGTCTGTCCCAAGGCCCTCCCTGCTCACCCACAGCCCCTCTAAGGATGGTGGCCCCAGGCCCAGTGTGGGTGCCTGTGGGGCTGGGGCTAGGGAACAAGGTGGCCCAGCACCATGCACGTGTCTCTCCAGACCTGAGCAAGTCATGCAGCAACATCATGGATGCCCATGGGGTTTCCCAGAGGCAACAGAACTTCTCACAGAGGCTGCTGCAGGACCACATCAAGGCCTACAGCCTCCCTGAGCACTGCTTCATCAAGGTAGGTAGAAAGGGAAAGACGTGAGGTGCGTACCCCTGTGCAACGAGCCCCCGTCAGGCCCTGCTGGGCCCTGGGGTCTTTAGTCAGGTCTCACACATCCCCATCTGAGGGGGTCTACAGCATCTGGGGCCCCAGGCTGCAGGTGTGAGGGTGGAGGGGGCCTGGTGGGAAGGGCCAGGTGAGGCTTCAGCTGTGTCCCTCCCCACCATGGATAGAGGGCCCACACCCCATGCAGTTTCAAGTTCAGAAGGGACCCAACACCAGCCTGTCCAGTGTCCTGTGAGGGCAGTTAGACAGTGATGCCCAGTCCTGATGGGCAACATCAGCCTTGGGGCCTGTACAGGGTCTCCATGGCCTCCACGGCCTCCTCAGGCTCCACAGGCTCCAATGCTGCACAGGACCTACACAGGCTGCATGGGACCTACACAGGTTCCACAGCCTGCATGGGATCTCCATGGCCACCACAGTCTCCACAGGCTCCAGTGCTGCACAGGACCTACACAGTTTCCACAGCCTGCATGGGATCTTCATGGCCTCCACAGTTTGCTCAGGCTCCATGGGCCTTCATGGGCCAGCACAGGATCTACAGGGGCCTCTGCAGGCTCTGACTTTCCCACCAGGAGGTTCTGGAGCTGTCGCATCTGAAAGGCAGGTCCCTGTGGGTGTCCCCAGTCTTCTCTCTTGACGGTTTCTTCTTCTTCCATGTCCCTGGGGACCGCTGGGGGCTGCTGTCCTCGTGGGAAGAGGAACTCTGTGGTCGGACTTCAGGACCCACTTCTGGCACTGTCTCCTAGGTGGACGCTGCAGTTGGGGTTCCAATGCTGTCCCTTCTAGCAGACACTGCCTGCTGACCCCTGTCCCCCCAATCTGAGCCCTGCACACCAGGAAATACTCCTGGAGTGGGGGCAGCAGCGGGCCATGGGACGAGCCCTTGGTACTGACTCTGTGCCAGGTACCCACTGCAGTGACCACCTACTCCCAAGCCGCAGTGTGTGCTGGTTCCTGCTCTGACCTCCACACACAGCACCTTCCAGAGACCAGAGATGACGGCCACCCTCTCTCCGGCCTCCAGTCCCGTGGTGGCCAGGCTCTGCCCAGGGCCTTCAGACATCTGTCCCGGCTGCTCCCCACTGGCCGTTACCCTTTAGCCAAGATTCACAGGGGGTAGGCGGGTGCCAAGGTGTGATCTCTGCCCCTTCAGCAGCCACTTCTGGGGGCTGTGGGGCAGGCTTTGGGCTGTGGGGCAGGCATTAGGCAGGCATTGATTTGATTAGGGAAATGCAAATCAAAATTACAATGAAATAATAAAACAGAAAAACAAAGAGAACAACAAATAAAAAAAGAAACAAAAAAAAAAAAAAAAGGAAAAAAAACTACAATGGTGTGTCATTTCACACCTATCAGAACAGCCACTATTAAAAAAACAGAGAACTACAAGTGCTGGAGAGGATGTGGAGAGATAGGAACACTCATTCACTGTTGGTAGGAATACAGAATGGTACAGGCATTGTGGAAGACTGTTTGGCAGTTCCAAAAGAAGTTGAATATAGACTAGCCACGTGACCGTGACCCCACAATACCACTACTAGGTATATACCCAGAAGAACTGAGAGCAGTGACGTGAACAGATATCTGTACTCCTATATTCACAGCAGCATTGTTCATGATTGCCAAAAGTTGAAAACAACCCAGGTGCCCATCAACCGATGAATGTATAAACAAACTGTGGTATATTCTTATGATGGAATATTATGCAGCTGTAAGAAGAAATGAAGTCGTAAAACATTTGCCAACATGCATGAACCTGGAAGACATTATGTTGAAGAAAGCCAGACGCAAAAGAACAAATACTGTATGATTGTGTTATGATGAACCAAATATAATGTGCAACATATTGTATGATTCAAAAAAAGTTTATACATGTTCAGTACATTTGAGAAATGGATGTTTTTATTCAAATGTTTTTTTTTTTGATATTTTAAAATATTTTCTGTGTTGTTTTTAGAAGTTACTTTTAAAAAATTAATTTTTTAATCTAAATGATACTTAGATTACATAAATATTACACAAAAGATATAGGGATTTCCATATGCACCACTCCCAACACCTCCCACATCCTCCCACATAAACATCCTTCATTTGTGTGGCACATTCATTGCAATTGATAAGGACATCCTGGGGCTTGTCATTAAGCATGGACTATAGTTCGCATTGTAGTCTACACTCTATCCCACATAGTTCTGCATTATATGTGATGATATAAAATGGCCTATATCTGTAATTGCAACATCACTCAGGACGATTCCCAAGTCACAAAAAAGCCCCCATTTTACAACTGTTTTTACATCCCCCTGTCCCCAGAACCTCCAGTGGCTACTGGCTCCACATCAATGTAGTAATTTCTTCCATTGCTTGAACCACAATATGTCTATAGTAGAATACCAGTAGTTCACTCTAGTCCATACCTCTGTCCCCAATCATGAGGATTCTGGGATGGTGACATCCACTCCATCTCCAATTGAAAGGGGGCTTATATCCCATGGGGAAAATGGATGGGGCTATCCTGCCTGCAGCTGTAGACTCTTAACGTTCCCTGGGATGGCCGTTGTCCATTGTCATCTTCCCACCAGTTGTCTTGGGTGAGTCCAATGAGCTGTAGAGTAGGTGTTGCAACTCTGCCGAGGTTCCAGGCCCAGCTGACACATGGACAGCCCAAAGACTCGAGTCTCTGGACGTATACCTACAAACTCCAGCACCAAGTATAGGTTTGAATAGAAGGGACAGATGAGACACGTGCAGGAAATACATAATTGAGTCCAACTCTCTCACGCTCAGGAGCACAAACTCCAAGGTAGGGCCTACCAGCAAGACACCAAACTCCGGAGCTTTCCACCATGACCATAGGACCTGGGTGTCTCCAGAGCCCTCAGGAGCCCCAATATTTGGGGTCATATCCACTTTGGAAGTCTATGAGATCTTGCTGAGATGTGCGTAAGTGTTACCTCTGGGATGACCTCCTGACTCACTTTGAAGTCTCTTAGCTATATAAACTCATTTGAGGGCTTTTTCCAGTTGCATTGCTAGTTGGTGTTTGGTAGCAATCCCTTGGTGCCAGGGAGACTCATCCCTGGGAGTCATGTCCCACGCTGGGAGGAAGGTAATGCAGTCATATGCTGAGTTTGGCTTAGAGAGAGGCCATATTCCACATTTGAGCAACAAGGAAGTCTCAGGAGGCAACCATTAGGCACCCCATACCAATAGGCTAAGTTTCAATATCAAGAGCAAGGGCTCATAAGCCTAGTCATCAATATCAAGGGCCCATCAGTGGATCATCCTCCTTCACCAGTCACTGCCCCTGTACTTGGGGGACTGTTGCTGCTCCCTTAGAGAATGTGGCAGAACTCTCCAGGATGGGACTTCAGTATTCTCTCAGTTATTATGTGAATCTCCACCCACTGTGACAATGCCCCGTGAACATTTGAACGTTTTTACATATCTTATATGTAAGCTCAGGTGAATTCCTTCCCACGCATCCCCCATCAATGACACCCCACACCACCGATCATCCCCCGCCCCAGTTGTAACCTTTCTGTGATTCAAAGCATCCTCAAAAATGAGGCAATTACAATAGCCAAATATCATTAATAGGAAAATGAAAGAATAATGATAAGTTTAAATATAAGAAATAAAATACATAAAAATTTTTTAAAAAACTAAAAATAAAATTAAAAGATTGGGGTATTAAAAAATGAAAAATATAAAAAAAAATTTTTTTTGACATTTTTGCGTTTCATCTTCACATTATCTGGTGTCCTGTCTGTACCGTGGCACCTTCCCTCATTCATTCCCCAGTGTCTCACCAAATTTCATTTTGTTTTCTAAGAAGTTTTAGATCACAGCAAAGTCACACACAGAGTACAGGAGACTCTCATATACCCAACATCCTCCCCCTTTCCTCCCCCATATTAATACCTTTTTATATGTGGATGGTACCTTTGTTATAACTGATATACAAATAGTGAAACTTAGCTACTTTACATGGTCAATGGTTTACATTATGGTTTAAATTTTAGACTGTACACTTTTATAAATTTTGATGATATTTACCATGTCCTGTGTCCATCATTTTAAGACCATGTAGAACACCTCCACTGCCCACTAAATGCCCCCTATTTGATCTATTCTATTCCTCCCTCTCCCTCCCCTCAGGGCTCACAGCGACCCCTTGGTTTCACTCCTTGGATGACAAGATTCATCCAGTTACATGCAACAAGACTAAGGTCTTGACACACTGGTTTGTCCTCTCCTATTAGGAACTGCCCATGCTCTCAAGAGACCCCCACCTGTCTATTTGTGAACAAATCCATCCTTCTGAGGATGGGAGTCCAACTTTTTCCTGCTCATTATGTGGGTCTCCACCCACTGATAGAACATATAATGACAGAATGTTTACTCACACACTCCCTAGAACCCTATTCCAGGTGTGCCTAGTCCTGAATGCCCCCCCATCCAACACCCTAAACCAGTAACCCTTCCTTGTCATATTGCCATAAGAGTATCCCCAACTTTGTACTTTCAGCCACATACCCGCAAATCTCCAGTGTTCACCTGGTCCTCTTCACAACCCTATCCCCAGTACACTGGACAGTCCAACCCACCCTTCCCAATCTACCCACCTGTCAACCCTGTACCACCCAACCCAATAATATCACTACCCTCCTGTCATATTCCTTCAATATGTGACTACACACTTGAGGAGACTCAGATAGGTGGAAGTGTGTTTTCTCATTTTTTAATTGTTTATATTTCAATCATTAAATGTACAAAATAAAAATAAAAAAGATATTGTATTATTTCGTTTATATAAAATGTAAATATAAATCAATTTATAAAGATAAGCTTTGATTAGTGGTTATGTAGGGTTAGGGAAGGCATGCTAAGGGAAGTGGAGTTTTTCTTTTTGGAGTAATGAAATAATTCTCAAAGTTTTTCTTATGATGAATGCACAACATTGCAATTATACTAAAAGCCATTGATTATACACTTTAGATAGAGCATATGGTATGTGAATATATCTGCATAAAACTATTTAATAAATAAATAATTGTGCTAGAATAGCCAGAAATAGCAGCTCTGTACAGCAGGAGAAACAGATTGAGGGGTGAAGAAGTTTCCTATTTATTATTATTATTATTGAAATAATGAAAATGCACTACTGATGATTAAAGTGATGAATGCACAGCAATGTGATATAATAAATACCATTGATGGTATCCTTTGGATGTATTGTATGATTTTTTTTAATATGTATCAATAAACTCATTAACCACCAGCCTCCGTGGGAACGAGCTGGCCGGGAAATGACAGGATCCCCAGGCCTTTCGCGGTGTTCCCGCCCTGTCGTCGCTCCGCATTTCCGTTGGCAGGCGTCCTGTCAGTCACCCCACTCCACCCCCTTGTAACCACACAGCCTCCGATCGATCCCGTAAGCCAGCCGGATCGCGTGTTGATTGGCTGTCCGTCAAGGAGTGGGCCCGTGCCCTCCTTGGGGGCGGAGTCCCGAAACACTGGTCAGATGCCATTGGCCCGCGGAGCTCGTGGCCCTCCCGTTCCTTCAAGCCCTGGCCAGTCCACGGGGTGTTTTGGAGCTGCGGCGGCGCTGCCCTGGGGCGCGTGTTCCGGCGTGACGCGGAGCCACATCCAGAAGTGCAGCGAGGGCCCGAGTATCTGCCGCGAAGCGAGTGAGGCACTGGTTTCGGGACCCAAGTCCCCGAACCAGCGGTAGCGGTGAGTTTTGGGCGCCACTTGGCGTCGGGGCTGGTGCGCTAGGTGAGGGGGACGCTCGCGGGCTCTGTTGACGCGGGGCGTGGCACGGGGCCTGCGGGAACTCCCATAAGCCTGGAAAACTAGGGCGAGCCACCCTCCCTCTCCTGCACTTCGGGAGCGCCGGTCCCGCGCCCCCTGTAAAGTTCCTGCTCGCTCCCTCGCTGTAAGGGGTAAGGGCGCGCGGGGGTCCCGGAAAGTTGTGCGCGGCGCCGGCCGCTGGTTCTGTGCGCCCTCCTGGCCGGTTGGGGACCTGGCCGCGCGGGGCTGGGGGCGCTGGTTCCCTGGGGGTCCTGCCCAGGGTCCCAGCCTGGATGGCTGTGCCGCAGCGCGGGGCCTCACGTCAGAATAAGACTCCTGGGCCCACTCCGCAGGGCGGCCCCCCTCCCCCCACGGTCCTTACCCCACACGGTCCTTATCCCTCCACTCCAAGGGTTCCTCCACCCCAAAGGTCCCTCCCCTGTCCCCTCCATGGTCCCCCCCCACGGCTCCGCCCTCTGCCCTCCACCCTTCCCTCCTGACCCTCCATAGATAGTGCAGCAGGATTCTTCCCCTTGCTGGGCACCTCCTTCCCAGGCCCTATGCTTCAGATTTGCCTTAGAGCCAGGCAGACGCCCAGTCACTTTCTTTTCCTCCCACCTGGAAAGGACCTGCTGGGTGACTGGTCTGCAGCAGCTGGCTCTTAAAGGGGTTATTGCGAGAGGTGAATTGATTATACCCAAGGGAAGGGCTCATGGGGGGAAGCTTGACTGACACTGGTGTGTGCCCGGAGGGCGGGCGGGGGGAGAACACAATGAATGGGGACTCCTCCCGGGAGGGGCGTAGGGGCACAGGTTTCTGCCCAGCCTGGAAGTTTTGCAGGGACCCCAGCATTTTGCAATTAAAAGTGTATATCCAACCCCAGAGATATTCATCTTAGGCACTTTGCTTTCTTTAGATCTAAGCCCTGGTGAGATACTTGAGCCTTTAATTTTCTCTCTTCCTCCCCAGTTTTACCTCTTTCTGCTTTCTTGGAGTACACAGGGCGGATAAGGTTTGGGATCTAGGGGCCAATTCCCAGTGTGACTGCTCGTGGCTGTGTAACTTCACTTCTTTTTTTAATAAACTTTATTTTGATCATTTAATAATTGGATATATAAACAATAATTTAAAAATAAAAAGAAAACACTGTTGGATAAAAACATACATTTCTGCTTTAAATGTATTGGATACATATAATTTTTTTTTGAATCATGCAATAAGTTACACAAAAGATTTGGTTCATAGTGACACAATCATACAGTGTTTTTTTTGCTTTGCTCAACATAATGTCCTCTAGATTCATCCATGTTGTCATGTGCTTTATGACTTCATTTCTTCTTACAACTGCATAATATTCCATTGTGTGTATACACCACAGTTTGTTTATCCATTCATCGGTTGGTGAACACCTGGGTTGTTTCCAACTTTTGGCGTTTGTGAATAATGCTGCTATGAATATCGGTGTGCAGATGTCTGTTCATGTCACTGCTCTCAGTTCTTCTGGGTATATACCCAATAGTGGTATTACAGGGTCACATGGCAAATCTATATTCAACTTCTTTAGGAACTGCCAAACAGTCCTCCACAGTGGGTGTACCATTCTGCATTCCTTTCAACAGTGACTAAGTTGTGTTCTCATTTTAATTTGTCTCAATACATTTACTGATTTCACTTGCAATTTCTTCTTTGACCCACTGATTATTTAGGAGTGAGTTGTTTAGCCTCTACACATTTGTGAATTTACGTTTTTCATGTTTGTTATTGATTTCCAGTTTCATTCCCTTATGATCTGAGAAAGTGCTTTGTATAATTTCAGTCATTTTATATTTACTGAGAGCTGCATTGTGCTCTAACATGTGGTCTATCCTGGAGAAGGATCCATGGGCATGTGAGAAGAATGTATAACATGTATAACCCACTGAGTTAGGATGCAGCATTCTGTGTATGTCTTTTAGATTTAACTCGTTTATCATATTGTTTAAGTTCTCTATTTCCTTGTTGATCTTCTGTCTAGTTGTTCTGTCTAATGATGTGAGTGGTGTGTTGAAGTATCCAACGATTATTGTAGAGGTGTCTATTTCTCCCTTCAGTTTTGCCAGAGTTTGTCTCATGTATTTTGAGTCACCCTGGTTAGGTGCATAGATATTTATGTGTTATATCTTTCTGGTCGATTGTTCCTTTTATTAATATTAAATGGCTTTCTCTGTCTCTTAAAATTTTTTGCATTTCAAGTCTTTTTTGTCCGAAAATAGTATAGCTAGCCCTGCTCCTTTCTGATTACTATTTGCATGGAGTATCCTTTTCCAGCCTTTCACTTTCAGCCGATTTGCATCCCTGGGTCTAATGTGGGTCTCTTGTAAACAGCATATGGAGTGCTCATGTTTTTTTATATACATTCTGTCAGCCTATATCTTTTGATTGATGAGTTTAATCCATTCATATTCATTGATATTACTGTAAATGCATTATTTATTTTCACCATTTTATTCTTTGGTTTTCATTTGTCATATATTTTGGTCTGTCTTTTTACTCTCTTGGTTATCCTTTCTGCTCTTCTTTCTTCTGTACTGCCCTCCAGGCCTCTCTCTCCTGTCTTTTTCTTTCAGGCTCTAAGGCTTCCTTTAATATTTCCTGCAAGATGGATTCTTTATTACAAACTCTCCTAGTTTCTGTTTACTTGTGAATATTTTATACTCACCTTCATATTTAAAGGACAATTTTCTTTCTTTTTTTTTTTTTTTTTTCATTTTCAGACATTTCATTAAATGAGCTCAATAATTTGTGTTTTTTTTTAAATTTTATTGTAGGTAAAAATCAAATAATTCACAATACAAACCAATATTTGTAAAATGATTTGTAAATATATATGCTTATATGTGCATTTGCTTACATAAATATTACTTTTTAAAATATATTTTAAAAGATGCTTAGATTACACAAATGTCACACAAAAACCACAGGAATTCCCATGTCCCCCACCTCCCACACCTCCCACAACATCCCACATAAGCATCTTTCATTAGTGTGGCACATCACTTACAATGGATATACACATCCTGGGGCTTTGGTCCTAAGCATAGACCACAGTTCACATCGTAGACAACACACTCTCCCACACAGTTCTCCATGGTATATGCTGATGTGAAATGTTCTATATCCGTCGCCTCAATGTCACTCAGGGCAACCCCCAAGTCCTGAAAAAGCCCCTGTGTTACAACTGCCCTTCCCCTCCCTGCCCTGAAAGCATCTAGTGGCCACTGGCTCCACCTCACTGTTGTAATTTCTTCCATTGCTTGAATCACAATATGTCTACAACAGAATACCATTAAGTCCACTCTAGTCCATAGCTCTTCCCTCAATCCTGAGGGGACTGGAATGGTGATGTCCACTCCACCTCCAAGTGAGAGTGGGCTTATATCCCATGGATACGGTGGATGGGATTATCCTGCCTTCAGCTGCAGGCTCTCTCCATTCCCTGGGATGGCTGTTGTCCATCATTGTCTCCTCACCAGGTGACTTGGGTGAGTCCATTGAGCTGTAGAGTAAGAGTTGCAGCTCCACCGAGATTCCAGGCACAGCTGGCACATAGGCAGGCCATAGGCTCCAGTCTCTGGAAGTATACCTACAAACTCCAGTGTCACATATAGGTTTGAAGAAAAGGGACTGATGGACCATGTGCAGGGAGGACTTATTTGAGTCCAACTCTGTCACTCTCAGGAGCACAGATTCCAAAGTAGAGCCCACTGATAAGGCATCAATCTCTGGGGCTATCCCCCCTTATATAGGACCTGGGTGTCTCCAGAGCCCTCACGAGCCTCTCTGGGTGGGATGATATCCACTTTGGTGTTCTGTGAGATCCTACTGAGGTGTGCGTAAGCGTTACCCCTGGGATGACCTCCCGCCTCTCTTTGAAGTCTCTTAGCCACATGAACTCATTTGTCTTTACCTTTTTCCCCTTTATTCAAGGTCTTTTTCCAGTCATATTGCCAGATGGCACTTGGTATTAATCCCTCGTTGCTAGGGAGGCTTATACCCGGGAGTCATGTCCCACATTGGGGGGAAGGTAATACAATTATATGCTGAGTTTGGCTTAGAGAGAGGCCACATTTGAGCAACAAGAAGGCTCTCAGGTGGCAACCCTTAGGTACTCCATAACAGTAGGCCAAGTTTCAATTACAAGAGCAAAGACTCATGAGGCTAGTCATCAATAACAAGAACCCATCACTGGGCCATCCTCTTTTGCCAGACACTGCCCCTGCACTCACAGGACTGTTGCTGCTCCCTTGTAGAATGTGGCTGAGCTCTCCAGGCTGAGAATTCAGTATTCCTTCATTTATTGAGTGATTGTCTACCAACCGTGACCATGCCCCAAACCTTGATCATATGAACAATTTTATATGTCTTTAATGTATATTCAGATGAACTTATTCCCATGAATCCCCCATCCCAGACACCCCCCACCAATGATCCTCTGCAGCCCCCATTGTAACCCTTCTGTGATCTAAACCTTCCTTGAAGATGTAGCCCATATAATTACCAAATACAATTAATAGGAAAATGAAATAATGATAAGCTTAAATGCAAGAGATAATATACAAGGAAACTCAGGGAAAAAAAAAACTAAAAATAAAATATAATGAGCGGATTGGGACATTAAAAAAATGGGAAAAAACAAACAAAAATTATTATTATTTTTTAAATTATTATTATTTTTCCTTTTATCACTGCATTATCGGATGTCCAGTGTGTACCGTGACACCTTCCCCCTCTCATTCCCCGGTATCTCCCAAATTTTCATTTAATTTTCAAAGAAGTTTTAGGTCACAGCAAAGTCACACATGGAATACTAGAGATTCCCACATACCCAACCTCCCTCCCCCTTCCCCACCCCACATTAAAACCTTTTTTTGTGTGTGGGTGGTAGCATTGTTATAACTGTTATACAGATAGTGAAACACAGCTACCAACCATTGTCAATGGTTTACAGTATAGTTGACAATTTAGGCAGTACAGTTTAATAATTTTTTATGATATTTACCATGTCCTCTGTCCTCTGTCCATTACTGTAAGGTAATGAAAAACATTTCCACTGACCACTAAATATCTCGTTTGATCTTTTCTGTCCCTTCCTCCCCATCCCCCTGGGGCATATGACACTCCCCTATCTTGACTCATGGGATGACAAGATTCATAGTTACATATCCTGGGTTTTCTGACCTGCCCTTCCTAATCTACCCACCTGTTAACCCTGCACCACCAAACCCAGTAATACCACTACCCACCTGTCCTGTCCTTCAATATGCAACTATACTCTATCACTTTATCATAGAACATGTCCATATGGGTATTTTCTGAATGCAGAATTCTCGCCTGGCAGTTTTTCTCTTTCAGTCTCCTAACTGTATCATCCCGCTGTCTCCTTGCTTCCATGGTTTCTGATGAGAAATCTGCACTAAGTCTTACTTGGTGTCCCTTGTAAGTGATGGTTTGTTTCTCCCTTATTGCTCTCAGAATTCCCTCTTTATCTTTGACATTTGACATTCTGAGTAGTATATTTCTTGGAGTATGTCTATTCAGATTTATTCTGTTTGGGGTAAGCTGGGCTTCTTGAACATGTGGGTTCATTTCTTTTGTGTGAGTTCGGAAATTTTCAGCTATTATTTCCTCAAATATTCTTTTTGCCCCCTTTCCCTTCTTTTCCCCATCTGAAACTCCTATGACATGTATATTGTTGCTTTTAGTGTTGTCAATGCCCTGAGCCCCTGCTCAATTTTTTTCAATTTTTTCTCCCTCTGTTCTTTTTTCTCTTCAAATTTAGCTCTTCTGTCATATGCTTTTCAACTCCATATCTTCTTACAGCTGCATAATATTCCATTGTGTGAATAGACCAGTTTGTTTATCCATTCATCGGTTGATGGGCACCTGGGTTGTTTCCAACTTGTGGCAATTGTGAATAACACCACTATGAACATAGGTGTGCAAATATTTATTTGTTTCACTGCTCTCAGTTCTTCTGAGTATATATACAGTAGTGCTATTGCAGGGTTACATGGCAAGTCTATATTCAACCTCTTTAGGAACTGCCAAACAGTCCTCTACAGTGACTGTATCATTCTGCATTCCCACCAAGAGTGAATTCCTATCGCTCCACATCCTCTCCAACACTTGTAGTTCTCTGTCTTTTTAATAGTGGCCATTTTGATAGGTGTGAAATGAGAACTCATTGTAGTTTTGATTTGCATTTCCCTAATATTAGCAATGTTGAGCATTTTATCATGTGTGGTTTTTTTTGTTATTTGTATTTCTTCTTTGGAAAAATGTCTATTCAAGTGTTTTGTCCATTTTTTACTTGGGTCATTTGTCTTTTTATTGTTGAGTTGTAACATCTCTTTATGTATCATGGATATTAAGCCCTTATTGGACATGTAATTTCCAAGTGTTTTCTCCCATTGAGTTGACTGCCTTTTCACCATTTTGACAAAGTCTTGTGAGGTGCACTTGTATTCGGTTTTGAGGAGATCCCATTTATCTATTTATTTCTTTTATTGCACGTGCTCTGGGTGTAAGGTCCAAGAAACCATCACTTGCCACAAGATCTTGAAGATGTTTCCCTACATTTTCTTCTAGTAATTTTATGGTCCCAGCTCTTACATTTAGGGCTTTGATCTATTTTGAGTTATTGTTAAGGGAGTGAGATAGGGGTCCTCTTTCATTCTTTTGGTTATAGATATCAAGTTCTCCCAGCACCATTTGTTGAAGAGACTGTTTTTTCCCATTAACATGCCCTTGGTATGTTTGTCAAAAACCAGTTGACCATAGGGGTAAGGGTTTATTTCTGGGTTTGCAGTTCTATTCCACTGATCAATGTGTCTGTCTTTATGCCAGTACCATGCTGTTTTGACCACTGTAGCTTTGTAATATGTTTCAAGGGTAGGCAGTGAAATTCCTCCCATGGCACTCTTCTTTTTTAGAATGCTTTTGGCAATTTGGGTACACTTTCCCTTCCAAATGAATTTGGTAATTGTCTTTTTTTTTTTTTTTGAAATTAATTTCTTTTTATTTTTTAAAATATACTCAAATTACATAAATGCTACACACAAAAATATAGGGACTCCCGTATGCCCTATTCTCCACACCTCCCACACCCTCCCACATGAACATCCTTCATTAGTGTGGCACATTCATTGCAATTGATAAATGCATCCTGGGTCATTGCCACTGAGCATGGACCATAGTTCACATTGTAGTTTACACTCTCTCCCACATGATTCTGCAGGTTATGGGAAGATATAGAATGGCCTATATCTGTCATTGCAATGTCTTTCAGGATGATTACCAAGTCCCAAAAAGGGCCCCATATTATACCTGTTTTTCCCTATCTCTGCCCCCAGAGCCTCCAGTGGCCACTGCCTCCACATCAATGTTGTAATTTCTTCCATTGTTAGAATCACAATAAGTATATAGTGGAATACCAGTAAGTTCACTATAGTCCATAGTTTATTCCTCAATCCTGAGGATTTTGGTGTTGGTGATGTCCACTCCACCTCTAACTGAGAGGGGGCTTCAATCCCATACAGACGATGGATGAGATTCTCTTGCTTGCACTTTCTTGATATGGTGGTTTTCAATCCTCACCTCCTTGCTAGTTGTCCTGGGTGAGCCCAATGAACTGGAGAGTAGGTATTGCAATTCTGCTGAGGTTCAGGGCCCAGGTGGCACATGGGCAGCCCAAAGATTCCAGTTTCTTGGATGTATACCTACACTCTCCAGCACCAAATATAGGTTTAAATAGAAGGGACAGATTAGCCATGTGTAAGGAAGCCATAACTGAGTCCAACTCTGTCACTCTCAGAAGTACAAACTCCAAAGTAGGGCCTGCTGGTAAGGCACCAAACTCTGGTGCTATCTGCCTTGATCATAGGACATGGGTTTCTCCAGAGCCCTCAGGGGCCCCACTATTTGGGGTATTATCCACTTTGGCAGTCTGTGAAATCCTGCTGAGATATGCATAAGTGTTACCTCTGGGTTGACATCTTAACTCACTTTGTAGTCTCTTAGCCATATAAGCTCATTTGTCTTTACCTTTTCCCCCCTTTTTTCGAGGTCTTTTTTCCAGTTGCAGTGCTAGTTGTTGCTTGGTAGTAATCCCTTGGTGTCAGGGAGGCTCATCCCTGGGAGACGTGTCCCACACTGGGGGGATGGTATTGTATTTATATGCTGAGTTTGGCCTTTAGAAAGTCCACATTTGAGCAACAAAGAGGCCCTCATGAGGCAACTCTTAGGCACACCACAACACTGGGCTAAGTTTTAATTTCAAGAGCAAAGGCTCACAAGTATAGTCATCAATATCAAGGACCCATCAGTGGACCATCCTCCTTTGCAAGTCATTGCCCCTGCACTTGGGGGACTGTTGCTGCTCCATTAGAGAACATGGCACACAGCTCTCCAGGATGGTAATTCAATATTAACTCAATTATTATGTAAATCTCCACCTACTGTGACAATGCCCCACCCATGAACATTTGAATACATTTATATACCTTATATGTATGTCCCGGTGAACTTCCTACCATTTATCACCCATCACTGACATCCCACACCAATGATCCTCCCCTGCCCTAATTGTAACTCTTCTGTGATCCAAAGCTTCTTCACAAATGAAGCTCTGGAACATCCTTGAAAGAATAGGAGGAGGAGACTGCCCATCTGCAGAGAAGATTCATAACTAGAGCACTCCTTGCCATGGAGGCCGGTGCCCATACTCCACTGGAGGCACAAGCCACCTTGAGAGCTGTTCCACAGCTGGAATTGGAAGCTCCACTTCCCAAAAATGGGGGAGGAAGAGACAGCTGGGCACCAACCTCAGCTACTGATTAGTAAATTCAGCGGGCTAAAGTAAAATCCTAACAGCCAAAGTTTGAACCTGTTCAAGTCAGAAAGAGGCCGGTAGTTGCCATCTTAACTCCATGCCTGACTTGAGGGGAAGCGGGGCTGATTGAAAATCACAGTGCTGGTAGGGACTGGCTTCTTTCCATCTAGACCAGATTGCCACTCTAGCCTAAGCCCAAGACCCACCTCAGGCAGGGAGGAAGCTGGGGGGAGCTGTGCCAGCCTCTCTGGGAAACTATAGGCCGTGCTGCGGAGGCCAGTAATCATCCTCTTTTGGCAGTGCAGGCCACCCCAGGAGCTATTCTGTGGCAAGAATTGGAAGTTCCATTTCCCAAAAATGGAAGAAAGAGACAGTTGGCCACCGATCTCAGCTACTGATAGTAAATTCGGCTGGATAAAGTATAACCCTAAGAACAGCTAAAGTTTGAGCTTATCCAAGTCAGAAGGAGGACAGTAGCTGCCATTTTGACTCCACGCCCAGCATGAGGGGAATCGGGGCTGACTAAAAATCACAGTGATGGTAGAGACTGGTTTCTTTATAGTTGAAGTGCAGCCAGTCTGTTCAGTGTTAAAGTCCCAGTTAGGCTTAGTTTCCAGTGCCAGCACCTGTGCCCAGTCCTCCGGGTCTAGGACACCAGTAAGGGCCTGCTCTTGTCCTGAGGCCGGGGTAGACTCTGCATCTCATGGAGGGGAATCTGCAATGTGGAGTCTCCTTGCCAATGGGGTTGCAGGACTCCCCTCTGGTGGGGTCATTGGTTCTTCAAGGGATGGGGATGATGTCGCTGCGTGATTTGCCTGTACCTCTGGGCCGGGAGGGGAGACTGAAGGAGGAGGCATCTCTGGGAGACCCGCCGGTGCTCCTAAGCCAGGAGGAAGGGCTGGGCAGTTGGCACATATGGCAGTGGGGCTGTGGTGGCTCTTCTTCCGAGGACCCCTGATAAATGACTGGTTTCTAGTGCCGCACTTCTTGTGAAACTAAGACCCTGCTCTGTCCCTTCTTCCCAGTGCACAAGTGAACCCAAGGGGCCAGAGTCTGTGCTATTTCTAACCAGGAGTCAACATAGGGGAACTGATCTGGGTGGCTAGGGGTTCCGGTGACTACTGGCCACACTGCACAGACCTTGGTTACATCTAGGGTCCCTTCCGAGGGCCAGTTGACATTAAAAGTGGGCCACTCCAACTCACATAGAGTTCGGAGGGTGCTGGGGTTCATCCGGATACCATAATTTCCGGGAAATCCCTTCCTGAAGTTCTTAAGCATGCAGTTCAAGACAGTGGGTGTTGACTGTGATGAGCCCATATATTGTGTCGGTAGCGCAAGATAGACAAAGGTGGGGTGCCTCTTTCAAGGCCACTCAGATGCCCGCCTGTCCGCGTCCCTCATGGTAACTTAGGCTCGTCTTAGCTAAGGCATCCAGACAATTTTCCGGGTGCGCCGTTTTGCCAGATGACATAGCCGCGGAAACGGTTTGGGGCCTACTCTGACTCCGTGGCACAGGCCGTGGGGCCACAAACTGGTACGATAGGCGCAAGCCCCTTCCATCCACATTCACTCACACAGTCACTCAGAGGTTAAACAATCCCTCCCACAGGAATTGCCCTATACTGGAGTCTCATCACGCGAGTCCTTAGGAGGTGATCAGTTTCCTCTTCCGTCCGGAGATGGGCCTGACTGGGGCTTGGCACCCAGGTGCTTACCTTTCTGAAATCTTCTGATATCGTTCAGTCCGTCTTGCTCCCTTGAGTCTGACTGGGATGTGGGGACGTGGCCCACGGGTGTCTGCCTCGGAATGAGGTCCCGTCAAGACGACAGGAGGCACAATGGGCCTGCTCGGTTGGATTTCCTGGTCAGGGAACCAAATGTTGCGGCTGTCACGATGAAAAACCCAAACCGGCATTTGGAGAGAGCGGAGGAACCAGGCTTTATTACGTGCGCGGGCCCAGAATTTGGAAACTGAACTTTCCTCTGGGTCCGCGTGCATAATAAAACCTGGTTCCTCCACTCTCTCCGAGTGCCGGTTTGGGTTTTTCATCATGACAGCTGCAACAATACTTCATTTAATGTTCATATTTTTAAGTTCTAAAGATAATAGGGGAGGACTTCCGGGAAGATGGCAGACTAGTAAGACACAGGAATCTCTTCTCCAGAAAAATAGCTAGAGGACAAGCTGAAACAGCCCTGAAAAAGATCTTCTAGGGTTTAGGTCAGCAGGTGAAGGCTACACACCACCCAGAAGAGAGAGGGACAGAAGAGGGAAATCGCGACTACAGAACTGTGAGTTGCAAGTAGCAGCTTCTGCTGCTGCCGGCACCCTCCCCCACACTCTTCAGAATTCTCGGGCCCCTGGGCCTGTGACCACAGACAAAGGGGGCTTCAGGGATCTGCCACTCCTGGAAAGGGGAGAGAGAGTGACACAGCCTTAGGCTGACTCAGGTTCGGACTTGAAATTTGGGCTGCAGAGCCCCACCGACCCTTCCACACGGCGGTTTGCCCTGGGAGCCCGGAAAGGACTGGAGAAATCCAATCGTTGCAACCTCCCTCTCTTCTAGCCTGGACTAATTGTTGAGGACACCACGGGAGAGGGGAGAGAGAGCCTGGGGCTGACCCTGCTTTGGACTCCCAGGTTTGGTCTGCCCTGTCCCGAGAGCCCTTCCAGGCTGGGTGGGGCTGCGCCATTGTTTGCCTTGGAGCCTGCAAGGGGCTAAAGTTATACAAACCTCCCAATCGCATCCTCTACTAACAGGGACTGATTGTTGAGGATTCAAAAGGGAGTGGAAATATTTCCTAGCTGGGAAAAGGGGGGCGCTGTGGGAGAAGTCTGGAGAACTGTCTCGGAAAGTTTGAATCACAGGGCTCCTGGCCCCCAGGCAGGAAGCTCTATCACATTGATCTGGTCTGTGTCACAACAAATACGCTCCGACCAGGCATTGAATTGAGAGCAGCCAACAAGCGCCATCTCCTGGTAGACCAAAGAAGTACACATAAGAAAATTAATAAGTAAGAGAGTCTTTTCCTGGCCTCTCTAGCCTCCCTGCCCAAGGCCCTAGGAAACGACTCTACAACCAATTACTGGGTCCAGTGCCCAGTTTTGAGCAACCAGCTGAACAATCCTAACAATCAAGGTTGAGCCAAAAATCAAAGAGCGGTGGTAACTCACAGCCTCCTGCCACTAAAACCTCATAAAAGAAAAAGAGATAGAGCATCTAAGTAAAATACAAGCTAAACAGATGCCTAAGCACCAACAAAAAATTACAGGCCATACTAAGAAAATAGAAGACATGGCCCAAGAAAAGGAATACAGTAAAGTCCCAGAAGAGATGCAGAATTTGAGAGAACTAATCAGTGATATGAGCACACATTTCCAAAATCAAATTAATGAGATGAAAGAGAATATAGTTAAAGAGATCAATGACATCAAGAAGTCATTGCGCGAACGTAAAGAAGAATTTGAAATCATGAACAGAAAAGTAACGGAGTTCATGGGAATGAAAGACACAATAGGTGAAGTAAAAAATACATTTGAAGCATACAACAGCAGACTCGAAATGATAGAAGAAAGAATAAGGGATACTGAAGACAGAGCAGCTAAAATTGAAAGAGAAAAACTGCCAGCCGAGAATTCTTTACCCAGCAAAATTGTCCTTCAAATATGAAGGTGAATATAAAGTATACACAAACAAACAGAAACTAAGTTTGCAAAAAAGAATCCACCTTTGCAGGAAATATTAAAGGAAGCCTTAGAACCTGAAAGAAAAAGACAGGAGAGAGAGGCTTGGAGGAGAGTATAGAAGAAAGAAAAGCAGAAAGGATCACCAAAAGAGTAAAAAGAAAGACAAAAATAAGATGACATATGAAAACCAAAGAATAAAATGGAGGAAATAAATAGTGCATTTTCAGTAATATCATTGAATGTGAATGGATTAAATTCCCCAATCAAAAGATACAGGCTGACAGAATGGATAAAAAAACATGAGCCATCCATATGCTGTTTACAAGAAACATCTCAGACACAAGGATACAAGCCGGCTGAAAGTAAAAGTTTGGAAAAAGTTACTCCACGCGAATAGTAAACAGAAAAGAGCAGGGGTAGCTATATTAATATCAGACAAAACAGACTTCAAATGCAAAAGAGTGATAAGAGATGCGGAAGGTCATTATATATTAATAAAAGGGATGATCCTCCAGGAAGATATAACAATCATAAATATCTACGCACCTAACCAGGGTGCCCCAAAATATATGAGACAAACTCTGGCAAAACTGAAGGGAGAAATAGACATTTCTACAATAATCATCGGGGACTTCAACACCCCTCTCACATCATTAGATAGAACAACTAGACAGAAGATCAACGAGGAAACAGAGAACTTGAACAATATGATAAACAAGTTAGACCTAACAGACATATACAGAACACTGCATCCAAACTCAGCGGATTATACATTCTTCTCAAGTGCCCATGGATCTTTCTCCAGGATAGACCACATGTTAGGTCACAATACAGCTCTCAATAAATATAAAAAGATTGAAATTATACAAAGCACCTTCTCAGATCATAATGGAATGAAACTAGAAATCAATAACAGACAGGAAAAAAGGAAATTTGCAAATGTGTGGAGACTGAACAACACACTCCTAAATATTCAGTGGGTCAAAGAAGAAATTGCAAATGAAATGAGTAAATATATTGAGACAAATGAAAATGAGAACACAACATATCAAAACTTATGGGATACAGCAAAGGCAGTCTTGAGAGGGAAATTTATAGCCCTAAATGCCTATATTAAGAAACAAGAAAGAGCTAAACTCAAAGATTTAAGTGAACAACTTGAGAAACTAGAGAAAGAACAGCAAACCAATCCCAAAGCAAAAAGAAGGAAA
>JAKSZT010051644.1:889704-900292 GCA_026826555.1 Tolypeutes matacus
AACCAACCTACACTGACACAACAAGAAATACAAGAACTTAACAAACCAATCACAATTAAGGAGATTGAATCCGTCATCAAAAATCTCCCAGCAAAGAAAATTCCAGGACCAGATGGCTTCACAGGTGAGTTCTACCAAGCATTTCTAAAAGAATTAACACCAATTCTGTTTAAACTCTTCCAAAAAATTGAAGAAGACGGAAAATTACCCAACACATTTTATGAAGCCAACATCACCCTAATACCAAAGCCAGATAAAGATTCCACAAGAAAAGAAAATTACAGACCAATCTCTCTCATGAACATAGATGCAAAAATTCTCAACAAAATACTTGCAAATCGAATCCAACAGCTTATCAAAAGACTTATACATCACGACCAAGTGGGATTTATTCCTGGTATGCAAGGCCGGTTCAACATAAGAAAATCAATCAATGTAATACACCACATTAACAAGTTGAAGGAAAAAAACCACATGATCATCTCAGTAGATGCAGAAAAGGCATTAGACAAAATCCAACATCCTTTTTTGGTAAAAATACTTCAAAAGATAGGAATAAAAGGAAAATTCCTCAATATGATAAAAGGTATATATGAAAAACCCACAGCCAACATCATACTCAATGGGGAAAGGTTGAAAGTTTCCCGCTAAGATCAGGAACAAGACAAGGATGCCCACTGTCACCATTGTTATTCAACATTGTAATAGAAGTTCTAGCTAGGGCAATTAGGCATGACAAAAATTAAAGGCGTCCAAATAGGAAAAGAGGAAGTAAAACTCTCACTGTTTGCGGATGACATGATCCTGTATTTAGAAAATCCTGAAGTATCCACAACAAAGCTACTTGAACTAATAAATGAGTTCAGCAAAGTGGCAGGATATAAGATCAACACGCAAAAATCAGTATGTTTTTGTACACTAGTACTGAACAATCTGAGGAGGAAATCAGGAAGAAAATTCCATTTTCAATAGCAACAAAAAGACTCAAATACCTAGGAGTTAATTTAACCAAGGAAGTACAGGACCTATATGCAGAAAACTACAAAACAATGCTAAAAGAAATTTAAAAAGACCTAAACAAATGGAAAGGCATTCCGTGTCATGGATTGGAAGAATAAATATCGTGAAGATGTCAATCTTGCCCAAACTGATTTATAGATTCAGTGCAATACCAATCAAAATCCCAACAGCTTACTTTACAGAATTAGAGAAGGCAATTACCAAATTCATCTGGAAGGGTAAGTGCACCCGAATAGCCAAAAGTATTCTAAAAAAGAAGAGCAATGTGGGAGGAATTTCACTGCCTGACCTTGAAACATATTACAAAGCTACAATGGTCAAAACCATATGGTACTGGCATAAAGATAGACATATCGATCAGTGGAATAGAATTGAGAATCCAGAAATAAACCCTCTCCTATACAGTCATCTGGTTTTTGACAAACCTACCAAGCCCATGCTGATGGGAAAAAAGTCTCTTCAACAAATGGTGTTGGGAGAACTGGATATCTATAACCAAAAGAATGAAAGAGGACCCCTATCTCACCCCCTATACAAGAATCAACTCAAAATGGATCAAATATCTAAATGTAAAAGCCAGGACCATAAAACTACTGGAAGAAAATGTAGGGAAACATCTTCAAGACCTTGTATTAGGTGGTGGTTTCTTGGACCTCACACCCAAAGCACGTGCAACAAAAGAAAAAGTAGATAAATGGGACCTCCTCAAAATTAAACACTTTTGCACTTCACAGGAATTTGTCAGAAGGGTGAAAAGGCAGCCAACTCAATGGGAAAAAATATTTGGAAATCACATATCTGATAAGGGTTTAATATCCAGGATATACAAAGAGATGTTACAACTCAACAATAAAAAGACAAATGACCCAATTAAAAAATGGGCCAAAGACTTGAATAAACATTTCTCCGAAGAAGAAATGCAAATGGCAAAAAAACACATGAAGAAATGCTCAACATCACTCATGATTAGGGAAATGCAAATCAAAACTACAATGAGATATCATTTCACACCTATCAGAATGGCCACTATTAAAAAAGACAGAGAACTACAAGTGTTGAAGAGGATGTGGAGAGGTAGGAACACTTCTTCACTGTTGGTGGGAATGCAGGATGGTACAAACACTATGGAGGACTGTTTGGCAGTTCCTAAAGAAGTTGAATATAGACTTGCCACGTGACCCTGCAATACCACTACTGGGTATATACCCAGAAGAACTGAGAGCAGTGACACGAACAGACATCTGCACACCGATGTTCATAGCCACATTATTCATCATTGCCAAAAGTTGGAAACAACCCAGGTGTCCATCAACAGATGAATGAATAAGCAAACTGTGGTCTAGTCACACGATGGAATATTATGCAGCTGTAAGAAGAAATGAAGTCATAAAGCATATGGCAACATGGATGAATCTGGAGGACATTATGTTGAGTGAAGCAAGCCAGACACAAAAGGACAAATACTGTATGAATGCATTACTATGAACCAAATATATTGTGTAATATATTGTTTGATTCACACACACACACACAAAAAAAAAACAAAAAACAAAACAACAAAAAATTTACATGTATCCATTACATTTAATTGAGAAATGTATATATTTATTCATCTGTGTTTACTTTTTAGTTTTTAATTCCTTATGTTTTCAATTATTAAATGTACAAAATAAAGTTGAAAAAAAATAAAAATAATATGGACTTCAAGGGAAAAGCCAATTCATGGGGTTGGTAGTTCCCCATAGGCACACCAACCAATGGAACCAAATTGAGAGTTCTGATAAATATCATCACATATACAGTCATCTGATATTTGACAAGGTCACCAAGCCCACTCAACTGGGAGAGAATGGCCTCTTCAACAAATGGTGCTTAAACAACTGGATATCCATATCCAAAAATGAGAGAGGAACACCATCTCACACCTTGTACAAAAATCAACTCTAGATGGAGCAAAGATCTAAATATAAGAGCCAAGACCATAAAGATTTTGGAAGATAACGTAGGGAAGCATCTACAGGACCTTGTAATGGGAAATTATTTCATGAACTTCACACCCAAAGCATGAGCAGTGAAAGAAAAAATAAATAAATGGGATCTCCTCAAAATTAAAAGCTTATGCACTTCAAAGGAGGTTATCAAGAAAGTAAAAATGCAGCCTACCCAATGGGAGAAAATATTTGGCAACCATATATCTGATAGGGGCCCAATAGCCAGCATATATAAAGAAATCCTACACCTCAAAAATATAAAGACAAACAACCCATTTAAAAAATGGGCAAGCAACTTGAAAAGACACTTCTCTAAGGAAGAAATACAAATGGCTAAAAAGCACATGAAAAGATACTCAACATCACTAGCTATTAAGAAAATGCAAATCAAAACTACAATGAGATACCATCTTACACCCATTAGACTGGCACCTATTGAAAAAAACAGAGGACTACAACTATTGAAGAGGATGTGGAGGAATAGGAACCCTCATCCTCTGCTCATGGAAATGTAGAATGGTCCAGCTATTGTGGAGGACAGTTTGGCAGTTCCTCAGAAAACTAACTGTAGATCCAGTAATTCCAGTGCTGGGTATATGCCCAGAAGAATTGAAAACAAGGTCACAAACAGATATATGCACACTAATGTTCACAGAGGCATTATTCACTAATGCCAAAAGTTGGAATCAACCCAAATGCCCATCACCAGACGAATGGATAAACAAAATGTGGTACATGGATTCAATGGAACATTACTCAGCTGTAAGAAGGAATACAGTGCTAACATATGGGATAGCATGGATGAATCTCAAGGACCTTATATTGAGTGAAGCAAGCCAGGAATTGACGGACAAATAATTTCATGACCTTACTGATATGAATTAAGCAAATTGAGCAGATTTAGAGATCTATTGTCTAGAAGATAGGTTTACAGGAAATTTAGAGGGAGAAGGTTGTAAGCCAATGTCCATACGGGCTGAAATCTATGATAAGGTGGAAGTGGGCGGTTGGGCATTGAAGGGATATGATAGGAGTGTAGTGAAAGTATTTACTTGGGTGGTACAGGTTTGACAGCTGGGTAGAGTGGGGAAGATGGGTTGGATGTTCTATGGAACTTGGAGGAAGGTTGGGGGAGGACCAGGTGAAGGGAGATGGGTAGGTATATGGTTTAAAGTACAAAGTTGGGAACAGTCTTATGGCAACATGACAAGGAAGGGTTACTGGTTTAGGGTGTTGGACCAGGGGGCGCACTTAGGACAGGGCATATGTGGGGTGGGTTTTTAGGGAGTGTGCGAGTGATCATTTTGTCCTATGTGTTGTATCAGTGGGTGGAAGCCCACATAATGAGTGGGAAGGAGTTGCACTCCCATCCTGCAGAGGACCGATATGTTCTCAGAAGTGCTAGAGTCTCTCAAGAGCATGGGTGGTTCCTAATAGGGGAGGAGAAACCATTATCACAACTTCAGTGTTGCCGCAAGTAACTATGAACCTTGTTGACCAAGGAGTGAAGCTGGGTGGTCACCATGGGCCCTGAGGGGAGAGGAGGAAGGAATAGAATAGATAGAACAGGGGCTATATAGTGGGCCATGGAAGTGTTCTACATGATCTCACAATGATAGACACAGGCCATGTTAAATACCATCAAAATTTATAAAAGTGTACAGTTTAAAATGTAAACCATAATATAAACCAATGACTGTGGTTAGTAGCTAAGTTTCACTATATGTATGTCAGTTGTAACAAACATACCATTCATTTATAAAAGATATTAATTTGGGATGGGGGAAGGGGGGAGGATATTGGGTATATGGGAGTCCCTTGTATTCTATATGTGACTTTACTGTGACCTAAAACTTCTTTGAAAACAAAATGAAAAAAGTAAGTCAGCGGAATAAATTGAAGAAAATGTCACTGTACATACAGGAGAACTGATAGTACAGTGATGAAAGGCAAAATGTCAAAAAATTATTGGAAGGTTTGTGTCCAAGAGACTTGAATCTTTGGGCTGTCCATGTGCCGTGTGGGCACTGAACCTCAGTGGAGTTGCAGCACCTACTCTCCAGTTCATTGGACTCACCCAGGACAAGTAACAAGGAGGTGAGGATTGAAAACCACCATAGCAAGGAAATGAGAGTGTACAACTACCAGCAAGAGAGTCCCATCCATTGTGTGTAAGGGATCGAAGCTACCTCTCAATTAGAGGTGGAGTGGACATCACCGTCCCAGGATCCTGAGGATTGGGGAATGAACTATGGACTAGAATGGACTTACTGGTATTGTACTATAAACTTATTGTGATTCTAGCAATAGAAGAAATTACAACAATGATGTGGAGCCAGTGGACACTGGAGGCTCTGGGAGTAGGGAGAGGGATAAACAGATGTAATATGGGGATTTGGGAGTCAGATATTGCAATGACAGGTAAAGGCCATTATATATCTTCCTATATACTACAGAATTGTGTCAGAGAGAATGCAAACTACCATGTAAACAATAATCCATGCTCAGCCGCAATGCCCCAAAGTGCATTTATCAATTGCAAGGGAACCTCAACAAGATTAAGGGCTGACCTTTCATCAGAAACCATGGAGGCAAGAAGAAAGTGGCATGCTGTATTTAAGGCACTGAAAGAGAAAAACTGCTAGCCACAAGTTATCTGTCAAAACTGTCCTTCAAAACTTAGGGTGAGTTTAAAGTCCTCACAGACAAAACTGAGAGAATATATTACCAAAACACCAGAGTTAGAAGAGATACAAAAGTGAATGCTGCAGCCTGAAAGAAAAAAAAACGAGGGTAAGACACTTGGAGAAGAGTGTAGAAATGAAGATTATTAGGAAGAGTAAATTAAAGGGCAAAAAGACAGCCAATAGTAAGATATGACAATGGAAAGCCAAAGGTCAAAATGGATGAAATAATCAATGCATTTACAGTTAATAACATTGAATATTAATAGCTTGAACTTCCCACTCAAAAGACAGAGACTGATAGAATGGATTAAAAAAAATCAGCCATTTATGTGCTACCTACAAAAGACTCACCTCAGACATAAGTACACAACCAGGTTGAAAGTGAAAGGTTGGAAAAAGATATTCCACGCAAATAATAACCAAAAAAGAACTGGAGTAACAATACTAATATCAGAAAAAATAGATTTTAATGCAAAGCTGTTCTAAGGGATAAAGAAGGTCATTATTTTATAAAAGGGGCAATTCACCTATAAGAAATAACTATACTAAATATTTATGCACCTAATCTGCATGCCCTAAGACACATGAGGCACAAACTGGCAAAACTGAAGGGAGAAATAGATATCTCTGTAATAATAGTTGGAGAATTCAATACACTGCTCTCAGTATCGGATAGAACATCTGGGCAGAGGATAAGTAAAGAAATAGAGTGGAAAAACAATAAGAAACAGTGCTTGAATAATATAAAAAATGAACTAGACCTAACAGATATTTATAGAGCATTACACCCCCAAACAGCAGGATATACATTATTTTCATGCACTCATGGATCCTTCTCCAGGATAGATCATATGTTGGGTTACATGACAGGTCTCAATAAATTAAAAAGATGGGAATTATACAAAACACTTCTCTGATCATAACAGAATGAAGCTGTAAATAATAATGGATGGAAAAGGGGGAAATTCAACAATATATGGAGGTTAGAAAACATGCTCTTAAATCAGTGGGTCAAAGAAGAAATTGCAAGACAATTCAGTTAATATCTTGCAGTGAATGAAGATGAGAACAGTACATATCAATCTCTGGGACACTGCAAAGACTATGCTGAGAGGGAAGTTTATAGTCATCAATGCTTACATTTAAAAAGAAGAAAGAGCTAAATTGAAGATGTAACTGCACACCTTCAAGAACTAGAAAAAGAACATCAAGCTAATCCAAAACCAAGCCAAAAGAAAGAAATATTAAAGGTCAGAGCAGAAATAAATGAAATCAAGAACATATAAACAATAGAGAAAATCAACAAAATCAAGTCAGTTCTTTGAGAAGATCAACTAAATTGCTAAACCCTTAGCTAGAATAACAAAGAAAAAAGAGAAGACACAAAGAAATAAAATCAGGGGAAGAGATCACTGACCCTGCAGAAATAAGATAGATCCTAAGAGAATAATATGAACAACTGTACATCAAAAAACTAGAAAATGTAGACAAGATGGACAAATTCATGGAAACACATGAACAACCTACACAGACCCTGAAAGAAATAGAAGACCTCAAGAAACCAATCACAGGAGATTGAAACAATCATCAGAAACCTCCCCAAAGATGAAGAGTCCATGACCCGATGCCTTCTCAGGTGAATTCTACCAACTATTGAAAGGTAATCTAATACCAGTGTTTTTCAAGCTCTTCCAAAATATTGAACAGGAAAGAATGCTACCAAACACATTCTATGAAGCCAAAATCACTCTAGTACCAAAACCAGATAAAGATATTATGAAAAAAACAAACAAACAAAAACTACAGAACAATTTCTTTAATGAATATAGATGCAAAAATCCTCAGCAAAATAATTGCAAACCAAATCCAGAAGCACATTAAAAAAATTATACACCACGATCAAGTGGGTTTTATCCCAGGTATACAAGTGTGGTTCAACACAAGAAAATCAATTTATTTAATAACTACATTGGTAAATTGAAGAAGAAAAATCATATGATCCTCTCAATTGATCCAGAAAAGATATTTGTCAAAATACAGCATCCTTTCTTGATAAAAACACTCAAAATAAAGGAATAGAAGAAAGCTTTCTCAATATGGTAAAGTGCATATATGAAAAACTTAACGGCTGGCATTGTATTCAATGGTGAATGACTGAAAGATTTCCCACTGAGATCAGGAATAAGACAAGGATGCCTATTGTCCCCACTGTTATTCAATATTGTGCTAGAAGTTCTAGCTAGAGGAATTAGGCTAGATAAAGAAATAAAAGGCACCCAAATAGGAAAGGAATTAAAACTTTATTCCCTAAAGATATGATCCTATATCTAGAAAATCCTGAAAAATCCACAACTAAGCTTCTAGAGGTAATAGATGAAGTTCAGCACAGTGGTGGGATACAAGATTAATACACAATAATAAATAGTGTTTCTATACACTACTGATGACCAACCAACCTGAGGAGTAAATCAGGAGGAAAATTCCATTTATAATAGCAACCAAAAGAATCAAATATTTAGGAATAAATTTAACCAAGGATATAAAGGACCTGTATTCTGAAAACTACAAAACATTGTCAAAGGAAACTGAAAAGGAAATTGGATAGGAAAGTGCAAAGGAAACTGAAGAAGACAGTTTCCTAGAAACAATGAGTAGAAGAACATTCTTTGTTCATTGGCTGGAAGACTAAACATGGTTAAGGTGTCAATTATACGCAAACTGGTTTACAGATTCAGAAGAATTCCAATATATATACCAATAGCCTTTTTTGCTAAATGGAAAATCCAATTATCAAATTTATTTGGAATGGTAAGGGGCCCCAAATACCTGACAATGTCTTATAAAAGAAGAATGAAGTTGGAGGACTTTCACTTCCTTCTTTAAACCATCTTAGCTACTGAGGTAAAAAAAAAAAAAAAAAAAAAAAGCATTGTACTGGAGTACAGACAGACAGATTGACCAATGGAACTGAATCACAAACTCAGAAATAGATCCTCACATCTACAGTGTATTGATTTTTGATGGGGCTGTCAAACCCACTCAGCTGAGCCAGAACAGTCTATTCAACAAATGGTGCTGGGAGAATTGGATAGCCATATCAAAAGGAAAGAAAGAAGACCCCTAGCTCATACCTTATACAAACAAATGTATCAAAGACCTAAATATAAATGCAACAACCATAAATTCCTAGAAGAAAATGTAGGAAAATATCTTCAAGATCTTGTGGTATGTAGTGGTTTCTTGGACCTTACACCCAATGCAAGAGCTAGAAAAGAAAAAGCAGATAAATGGGACCCCCTTAAAATTAAATGCTTTTGCACCTCAGAGAACTTTTTCAAAATGGTGAAAAAGACAGCCAACTCAATGGGAGAAAATATTTGGAAATCACTTATCTGATAAGGGTTTAATTTCCATAATATGTAAAGAGATACTACAACTCAGCAATAAAAAGAGAAACTTCCCTATTAAAAATGGGCAAAAGACTTAAATAGACAGCTGTCCAAAGAAGAAATAAAAAATGGTGGAAAAACTCATGGAAAAATGTTCAGCATCACTAGAGATTAGGGAAATGCAAATCAAAACTATGATGAGATATTTCACACCTATTAGAATGGTCACTATTAAAAAAAAGTCAGAGAAACTATAAGTGTTAGAGAAGATATGGAGAGATAGGAACCCTTATTCTCTATTGGTGGGAATCTGCAATGATACAGCCAATGTGGAGGACTGTTTGGCAGTTCCTAAGGAATTTGAATATAGACTTGCCATGTGACCTGGTAAAACCACTGCTAGGTATATCCCCAGAAGACCTGAGAGCAGTGATAGAAATAGACATCTGCACACTGATGTTTACAGCGGTGTTATTCATAATTCTGAAAAGATGGAAACAGCCCAGATGTCCATCAATACTGTATAATTGTGCTATTATGAACTAAATATATTATATAAACTCATGGAGTTAAAAACTGGAATATGGTTCACCAGAAAATAGAATGAAGGTAGAGAGTGAAAATCTGAAGGTGAACAGTGCATAATTGGTAAAAAGGCTGTTAGTCTTTGAAAATGAATAGAAAATGGTGAAAGCACATCATAGTGTTCTTAACTAGCAGAACCACTACATTGGTGTGCCAGTGGTTGAAAGGAAAAGTCTAAGGACATGTATATTACTAGAAGGAGAGCTAAAAAATGTAACATGGGACTGAAAACCTCATGTGAAATATGAATATAGGTAATATTGCACATATAAACCTTTTTTACAAAATATAAATTCAAATAAATTAGATGGCAGGGGAAGTATAGAGAAATTGAGAGGTGATTAGGATTTTTTTATTATTGGAATAATGAAAATGCACTAATAATGATTGAAGTGATGAATACACAACTAGGTGATTATACAAAATACCTTTGATTGTACACTTTGGATGGAGTTATGTTTTATTAATGTGTATCAAATTTGATATGTATGAAAATATATATGACGATATTTATGTGTGTCTACATTCTAGAAACATGAGTTTTTAAAAAATGTTTAATCAATACTATTTTAAATTAAAAACAATTTTAATATGAAAAAAATTATATAAACCCTTCATTTAGTGTGTAGTTAAAAAATAGCAAGTTCTCAACAAGTAAGGTTGAGGGTGGGGAACAAAGTATCTCATTTCCTTGTTCCCACAGTATATGGTATATTTTCTCTTTCATGTTTATTTTACTTTGAGACTGTTCATAACAATTGACTATTTTTAAAGAACAATCATGCATATCATACAAGATTTCCAAACACTGTCCCACCACAACACCTTACATTGTTGTGACATTTATTACAAATGATGAAAGAATGTCGTCATAATATTACTGTGATCTATACTCCATAGCTTATATTTGGTGTAT
>JAKSZT010051644.1:900392-912188 GCA_026826555.1 Tolypeutes matacus
ATACACCAAATATAAGCTATGGAGTATAGATCACAGTAATATTATGATGACATTCTTTCATCATTTGTAATAAATGTCACAACAATGTAAGGTGTTGTGGTGGGACAGTGTTTGGAAATCTTGTATGATATGCATGATTGTTCTTTAAAAATAGTCAAATGCAAGGCAAAAAAATAAGGCAATGAGAAGCACATTTACAAGGTGTGTTCTAGGTTTTATACATGCCTTAATAGTAAGAAGCTCGAGGACAGGAATGCTTTATTAATTCAGTGGGCCCAGAGTATTGGGAGATGTACTGATCACCTGATAATTGCAACATATCTCTTTAGAATTCTAGATTCCTTTTTTACAAAGTCTTTAATTATACTCTCCATTATCCTCAAACAACTGGACTCAGATTTTTAAGTTCAGATTCAATAGTTAGTTAACACATTCTACATTTTACATTGAAAATAAAACTCAGCCATCCAATGAACCTCCCCATTGCCTCAAATGGAACTCAACCAACATCTTTTCCTTCTCACTCTGGCCATGGCATTTTCATCACTAGCAACCTTCAAAAGCATGTCACTTAAATATTTACCTCTTTTTTCTTTCCATTACAAATTATACCTTTCAGTTTGTTCTTCACATTAGCATTTTAAAATTTTACTGTTGGTGTCAGCACTATTTAGTGTGAGTGTCCACCTAAATTTATAAAAAGCTAATTTTGACCTGGAGACATCTATATTCCCCTTTGGGGTGAGCAGACCATAGCAAATCATCCTAACAATATTTCACTAGCACCATGATTTATTAACTTCACCACACTGGCAATTATATGCAAAAAGGTTTTCTTCCCCATTAGACTGTGAACTTCATGTGGTTAGGAAACTTGCCTGCTGTTCATTGCTGTACTAGGTGCCTGGATCAGAGGGGGAACTCAACAAACATGTGTTGAATTCATTTATGAATTTATCAAAAGTAAAATGGAAAAAGGTAAGGCAGGGGACCTCTAGAAATTTTCTTTGTCTGACTCTTCATACAAAGGAAAAATAGCAAAACTGAGGCAGCACAATGGAACTGACATGGACCAAGGGAAAATAAAACAGATAATGCCCAAAGCAGAACATAAAGAAAAAGTTTACCTTGTTACAATAATGTACAAAAGTACTATTCATAATGCATAAATGTGGTTTCTAGGTACCCTCGGCTTGCAACATCCTCTTCTGCTCAAAGGCAGGATTTGATTCCCCAAACCCATTACCCATCAGCAATTTAGCACCTAAAATATTTCTCTGCAATAAACATTTTTCATCATTAGTCTAAATATCAATTGCTATGAACAGTCTCAAAGTAAAATAAACATGAAAGAGAAAATATACCATATACTGTGGGAACAAGGAAATGAGATACTTTGTTCCCCACACTCAACCTTACTTGTTGAGAACTTGCTATTTTTTAACTACACACTAAATGAAGGGTTTATATAATTTTTTTCATATTAAAATTGTTTTTAATTTAAAATAGTATTGATTAAACATTTTTTAAAAACTCATGTTTCTAGACTATAGACACACATAAAATCGTCATATATATTTTCATACATATCAAATTTGATACACATTAATAAAACATAACTCCATCCAAAGTGTACAATCAAAGGTATTTTGTATAATCACCTAGTTGTGTATTCATCACTTCAATCATTATTAGTGCATTTTCATTATTCCAATAATAAAAAAAATCCTAATCACCTCTCAATTTCTCTATACTTCCCCTGCCATCTAATTTATTTGAATTTATATTTTGTAAAAAAGGTTTATATGTGCAATATTACCTATATTCATATTTCACATGAGATTTTCAGTCCCACGTTACATTTTTTAGCTCTCCTTCTAGTAATATACATGTCCTTAGACTTTGCCTTTCAACCACTGGCACACCAATGTAGTGGTTCTGCTAGTTAAAAACACTATGATGTGCTTTCACCATTTTCTATTCATTTTCAAAGACTAACAGCCTTTTTACCAATTATGCACTGATCACCTTCAGATTTTCACTCTCTACCTTCATTCTATTTTCTGGTGAACCATATTCCAGTTTTTAACTCCATGAGTTTATATAATATATTTAGTTCATAATAGCACAATTATACAGTATTGATGGACATCTGGGCTGTTTCCATCTTTTCGGAATTATGAATAACACCGCTGTAAACATCAGTGTGCAGATGTCTATTTCTATCACTGCTCTCAGGTCTTCTGGGGATATACCTAGCAGTGGTTTTACCAGGTCACATGGCAAGTCTATATTCAAATTCCTTAGGAACTGCCAAACAGTCCTCCACATTGGCTGTATCATTCCAGATTCCCACCAATAGAGAATAAGGGTTCCTATCTCTCCCTATCTTCTCTAACACTTACAGTTTCTCTGACTTTTTTTTAATAGTGACCATTCTAATAGGTGTGAAATATCTCATCATAGTTTTGATTTGCATTTCCCTAATCTCTAGTGATGCTGAACATTTTTCCATGAGTTTTTCCACCATTTTTTATTTCTTCTTTGACAGCTGTCTATTCAAGTCTTTTGCCCATTTTTAATAGGAAAGTTTCTCTTTTTATTGCTGAGTTGTAGTATCTCTTTACATATTATGGAAATTAAACCCTTATCAGATAAGTGATTTCCAAATATTTTCTCCCATTGAGTTGGCTGTCTTTTTCACCATTTTGAAAAAGTTCTCTGAGGTGCAAAAGCATTTAATTTTAAGGGGGTCCCATTTATCTGCTTTTTCTTTTCTAGCTCTTGCATTGGGTGTAAGGTCCAAGAAACCACTACATACCACAAGATCTTGAAGATATTTTCCTACATTTTCTTTTAGGAGTTTATGGTTGTTGCATTTATATTTAGGTCTTTGATACATTTGTTTGTATAAGGTATGAGCTAGGGGTCTTCTTTCTTTCCTTTTGATATGGCTATCCAATTCTCCCAGCACCATTTGTTGAATAGACTGTTCTGGCCCAGCTGAGTGGGCTTGACAGCCTCATCAAAAATCAATACACTGTAGATGTGAGGATCTATTTCTGAGTTTGTGATTCAGTTCCATTGGTCAATCTGTCTGTCTGTACTCCAGTACAATGCTTTTTTTTTTTTTTTTTTTTTTTTTTACCTCTGTAGCTAAGATGGTTTAAAGAAGGAAGTGAAAGTCCTCCAACTTCATTCTTTTTTTATAAGACATTGTCAGGTATTTGGGGCCCCTTACCATTCCAAATAAATTTGATAATTGGATTTTCCATTTAGCAAAAAAGGCTATTGGTATATATATTGGAATTCTTCTGAATCTGTAAACCAGTTTGCGTATAATTGACATCTTAACCATGTTTAGTCTTCCAGCCAATGAACAAAGAATGTTCTTCTACTCATTGTTTCTAGGAAACTGTCTTCTTCAGTTTCCTTTGCACTTTCCTATCCAATTTCCTTTTCAGTTTCCAGGAAACTGTCTTCTTCAGTTTCCTTTGACAATGTTTTGTAGTTTTCAGAATACAGGTCCTTTATATCCTTGGTTAAATTTATTCCTAAATATTTGATTCTTTTGGTTGCTATTATAAATGGAATTTTCCTCCTGATTTACTCCTCAGGTTGGTTGGTCATCAGTAGTGTATAGAAACACTATTTATTATTGTGTATTAATCTTGTATCCCACCACTGTGCTGAACTTCATCTATTACCTCTAGAAGCTTAGTTGTGGATTTTTCAGGATTTTCTAGATATAGTATCATATCTTTAGGGAATAAAGTTTTAATTCCTTTCCTATTTGGGTGCCTTTTATTTCTTTATCTAGCCTAATTCCTCTAGCTAGAACTTCTAGCACAATATTGAATAACAGTGGGGACAATAGGCATCCTTGTCTTATTCCTGATCTCAGTGGGAAATCTTTCAGTCATTCACCATTGAATACAATGCCAGCCGTTAAGTTTTTCATATATGCACTTTACCATACTGAGAAAGCTTTCTTCTATTCCTTTATTTTGAGTGTTTTTATCAAGAAAGGATGCTGTATTTTGACAAATACCTTTTCTGGATCAATTGAGAGGATCATATGATTTTTCTTCTTCAATTTACCAATGTAGTTATTAAATAAATTGATTTTCTTGTGTTGAACCACACTTGTATACCTGGGATAAAACCCACTTGATCGTGGTGTATAATTTTTTTAATGTGCTTCTGGATTTGGTTTGCAATTATTTTGCTGAGGATTTTTGCATCTATATTCATTAAAGAAATTGTTCTGTAGTTTTTGTTTGTTTGTTTTTTTCATAATATCTTTATCTGGTTTTGGTACTAGAGTGATTTTGGCTTCATAGAATGTGTTTGGTAGCATTCTTTCCTGTTCAATATTTTGGAAGAGCTTGAAAAACACTGGTATTAGATTACCTTTCAATAGTTGATAGAATTCACCTAAGAAGGCATCGGGTCATGGGCTCTTCATCTTTGGGGAGGTTTCTGATGATTGTTTCAATCTCTTGTGATTGGTTTCTTGAGGTCTTCTATTTCTTTCAGGGTCTGTGTAGGTTGTTCATGTGTGTTTCCATGAATTTGTCCATCTTGTCTACATTTTCTAGTTTTTTGATGTACAGTTGTTCATATTATTCTCTTAGGATCTATCTTATTTCTGCAGGGTCAGTGATCTCTTCCCCTGATTTTATTTCTTTGTGTCTTCCCTTTTTTCTTTGTTATTCTAGCTAAGGGTTTAGCAATTTAGTTGATCTTCTCAAAGAACTGACTTGATTTTGTTGATTTTCTCTATTGTTTATATGTTCTTGATTTCATTTATTTCTGCTCTGACCTTTAATATTTCTTTCTTTTGGCTTGGTTTTGGATTAGCTTGATGTTCTTTTTCTAGTTCTTGAAGGTGTGCAGTTACATCTTCAATTTAGCTCTTTCTTCTATTTAAATGTAAGCATTGATGACTATAAACTTCCCTCTCCGCAGTCTTTGCAGTGTCCCAGAGATTGATATGTACTGTTCTCATCTTCATTCACTGCAAGATATTTACTGAATTGTCTTGCAATTTCTTCTTTGACCCACTGATTTAAGAGCATGTTTTCTAATCTCCATATATTGCTGAATTTCCCCTTTTCCATCCATTATTATTTACAGCTTCATTCTGTTATGATCAGAGAAGTGTTTTGTATAATTCCCATCTTTTTAATTTATTGAGACCTGTCATGTAACCCAACATATGATCTATCCTGGAGAAGGATCCATGAGTGCATGAAAATAATGTATATCCTGCTGTTTGGGGGTGTAATGCTCTATAAATATCTGTTAGGTCTAGTTCATTTTTTATATTATTCAAGCACTGTTTCTTATTGTTTTTCCACTCTATTTCTTTACTTATCCTCTGCCCAGATGTTCTATCCGATACTGAGAGCAGTGTATTGAAGTCTCCAACTATTATTACAGAGATATCTATTTCTCCCTTCAGTTTTGCCAGTTTGTGCCTCATGCGTCTTAGGGCATGCAGATTAGGTACATAAATATTTAGTATAGTTCTTTCTTCTAGGTGAATTGCCCCTTTTATAAAATAATGACCTTCTTCATCCCTTAGAACAGCTTTGCATTAAAATCTATTTTTTCTGATATTAGTATTGTTACTCCAGTTCTTTTTTGGTTATTATTTGCGTGGAATATCTTTTTCCAACCTTTCACTTTCAACCTGGTTGTGTACTTATGTCTGAGGTGAGTCTTTTGTAGGTAGCACATAAATGGCTGATTTTTTTTAATCCATTCTATCAGTTTCTGTCTTTTGAGTGGGAAGTTCAAGCTATTAATATTCAATGTTATTAACTGTAAATGCATTGATTATTTCATCCATTTTGACCTTTGGCTTTCCATTGTCATATCTTACTATTGGCTGTCTTTTTGCCCTTTAATTTACTCTTCCTAATAATCTTCATTTCTACACTCTTCTCCAAGTGTCTTACCCTCGTTTTTTTTTTCTTTCAGGCTGCAGCATTCACTTTTGTATCTCTTCTAACTCTGGTGTTTTGGTAACATACTCTCTCAGTTTTGTCTGTGAGGACTTTAAACTCACCCTAAGTTTTGAAGGACAGTTTTGTCAGATAACTTGTGGCTAGCAGTTTTTCTCTTTCAGTGCCTTAAATACAGCATGCCACTTTCTTCTTGCCTCCATGGTTTCTGATGAAAGGTCAGCCCTTAATCTTGTTGAGGTTCCCTTGCAATTGATAAATGCACTTTGGGGCATTGCGGCTGAGCATGGATACCATGTATCGTTTACATGGTAGTTTGCATTCTCTCTGACACAATTCTGTAGTATATAGGAAGATATATAATGGTCTTTACCTGTCATTGCAATATCTGACTCCCAAATCCCCATATTACATCTGTTTATCCCTCTCCCTACTCCCAGAGCCTCCAGTGTCCCCTGGCTCCACATCATTGTTGTAATTTCTTCTATTGCTAGAATCACAATAAGTTTATAGTACAATACCAGTAAGTCCATTCTAGTCCATAGTTCATTCCCCAATCCTCAGGATCCTGGGACGGTGATGTCCACTCCACCTCTAATTGAGAGGTAGCTTCGATCCCTTACACACAATGGATGGGACTCTCTTGCTGGTAGTTGTACACTCTCATTTCCTTGCTATGGTGGTTTTCAATCCTCACCTCCTTGTTACTTGTCCTGGGTGAGTCCAAAGAACTGGAGAGTAGGTGCTGCAACTCCACTGAGGTTCAGTGCCCACACGGCAAATGGACAGCCCAAAGATTCAAGTCTCTTGGACACAAACCTTCCAACAATTTTTTGACATTTTGCCTTTCATCACTGTACTATCAGTTCTCCTGTATGTACAGTGACATTTTCTTCAATTTATTCCGCTGACTTACTTTTTTCATTTTGTTTTCAAAGAAGTTTTAGGTCACAGTAAAGTCACATATACAATACAAGGGACTCCCATATACCCAATATCCTCCCCCCTTCCCCCATCCCATATTAATATCTTTTATAAGTGAATGGTATATTTGTTACAACTGACATACATATAGTGAAACTTAGCTACTAACCACAGTCATTGGTTTATATTATGGTTTACATTTTAAACTGTACACTTTTATAAATTTTGATGGTATTTAACATGGCCTGTGTCTATCATTGTGAGATCGTGTAGAACACTTCCATGGCCCACTATATAACCCCTGTTCTATCTATTCTATTCCTTCCTCCCCTCCCCTCAGGGCCCATGGTGACCACCCAGCTTCACTCCTTGGTCAACAAGGTTCATAGTTACTTGCGGCAATGCTGAAGTTGTGATAGTGGTTTCTCCTCCCCTATTAGGAACCACCCATGCTCTTGAGAGACTCTCGCACTTCTGAGAACATATCGGTCCTCTGCAGGATGGGAGTGCAACTCCTTCCCACTCATTATGTGGGTTTCCACCCACTGATACAACACATAGGACAAAATGATCACTCGCACACTCCCTAAAAACCCGCCCCACATATGCCCTGTCCTAAGTGCGCCCCCTGGTCCAACACCCTAAACCAGTAACCCTTCCTTGTCATGTTGCCATAAGACTGTTCCCAACTTTGTACTTTAAACCATATACCTACCCATCTCCCTTCACCTGGTCCTCCCCCAACCTTCCTCTGAGTTCCATAGAACATCCAACCCATCTTCCCCACTCTACCCAGCTGTCAAACCTGTACCACCCAAGTAAATACTTTCACTACACTCCTATCATATCCCTTCAATGCCCAACCGCCCACTTCCACCTTATCATAGATTTCAGCCCGTATGGACATTGGCTTACAACCTTCTCCCTCTAAATTTCCTGTAAACCTATCTTCTAGACAATAGATCTCTAAATCTGCTCAATTTGCTTAATTCATATCAGTAAGGTCATGAAATTATTTGTCTGTCAATTCCTGGCTTGCTTCACTCAATATAAGATCCTCGAGATTCATCCATGCTATCCCATATGTTAGCACTGTATTCCTTCTTACAGCTGAGTAATGTTCCATTGAATCCATGTACCACATTTTGTTTATCCATTCATCTGGTGATGGGCATTTGGGTTGATTCCAACTTTTGGCATTAGTGAATAATGCCTCTGTGAACATTAGTGTGCATATATCTGTCTGTGACCTTGTTTTCAATTCTTCTGGGCATATACCCAGCACTGGAATTACTGGATCATATGGCAGTTCTACAATTAGTTTTCTGAGGAACTGCCAAATTGTCCTCCACAATAGCTGGACCATTCTACATTCCCATGAGCAGAGGATGAGCGTTCCTATTCCTCCACATCCTCTTCAATAGTTGTAGTCCTCTGTTTTTTTCAATAGGTGCCAGTCTAATGGGTGTAAGATGGTATCTCATTGTAGTTTTGATTTGCATTTCCTTAATAGCTAGTGATGTTGAGTATCTTTTCATGTGCTTTTTAGCCATTTGTATTTCTTCCTTAGAGAAGTGCCTTTTCAAGTTGCTTGCCCATTTTTTAAGTGGGTTGTTTGTCTTTATATTTTTGAGGTGTAGGATTTCTTTATATATGCTGGCTATTGGGCCCCTATCAGATATATGGTTGCCAAATATTTTCTCCCATTGGGTAGGCTGCATTTTTACTTTCTTGATAACCTCCTTTGAAGTGCATAAGCTTTTAATTTTGAGGAGATCCCATTTATTTATTTTTTCTTTCACTGCTCATGCTTGGGTGTGAAGTTCATGAAATCATTTCCCATTACAAGGTCCTGTAGATGCTTCCCTACGTTATCTTCCAAAATCTTTATGGTCTTGGCTCTTATATTTAGATCTTTGCTCCATCTAGAGTTGATTTTTGTACAAGGTGTGAGATGGTGTTCCTCTCTCATTTTTGGATATGGATATCCAGTTGTTTAAGCACCATTTGTTGAAGAGGCCATTCTCTCCCAGTTGAGTGGGCTTGGTGATCTTGTCAAATATCAGATGACTGTATATGTGATGATATTTATCAGAACTCTCAATTTGGTTCCATTGGTTGGTGTTCCTATGGGGAACCACCAACCCCATCAATTGGCTTTTCCCTTGAAGTCCCTATTATTTTTATTTTTTTTTTTTACTTTATTTTGTACATTTAATAATTGAAAACATAAGGAATTAAAAACTAAAAAGTAAACACAGATGAATAAATATATACATTTCTCAATTAACTGTAATGGATACATGTAAATTTTTTTGTTGTTTTGTTGTTTGTTTTTTTGTTTTTTGTGTGTGTGTGTGTGAATCAAACAATATATTACACATATATTTGGTTCATAGTAATGCATTCATACAGTATTTGTCCTTTTGTGTCTAGCTTGCTTCACTCAACATAATGTCCTCCAGATTCATCCATGTTGCCATATGCTTTATGACTTCATTTCTTCGTACAGCTGCATAATATTCCATCGTGTGACTAGACCACAGTTTGTTTATCCATTCATCTGTTGATGGACACCTGGGTTGTTTCCAACTTTTGGCAATGATGAATAATGTGGCTATGAACATCGGTGTGCAGATGTCTGTTCGTGTCACTGCTCTCAGCTCTTCTGGGTATATACCCAGTAGTGGTATTGCAGGGTCACGTGGCAAGTCTATATTCAACTTCTTTAGGAACTGCCAAACAGTCCTCCATAGTGTTTGTACCATCCTGCATTCCCACCAACAGTGAAGAAGTGTTCCTATCTCTCCACATCCTCTTCAACACTTGTAGTTCTCTGTCTTTTTAATAGTGGCCATTCTGATAGGTGTGAAATGATATCTCATTGTAGTTTTGATTTGCATTTCCCTAATCATGAGTAATGTTGAGCATTTCTTCATGTGTTTTTTCGCCATTTGTATTTCTTCTTCGGAGAAATGTCTATTCAAGTCTTTGGCCCATTTTTTAATTGGGTCATTTGTCTTTTTATTGTTGAGTTGTAACATCTCTTTGTATATCCTGGATATTAAACCCTTATCAGATATGTAATTTCCAAATATTTTTTCCCATTGAGTTGGCTGCCTTTTCACCCTTCTGAAAAATTCCTGTGAAGTGCAAAAGTGTTTAATTTTGAGGAGGTCCCATTTATCTACTTTTTCTTTTGTTGCACGTGCTTTGGGTGTGAGGTCCAAGAAACCACCACCTAATACAAGGTCTTGAAGATGTTTCCCTACATTTTCTTCCAGTAGTTTTATGGTCCTGGCTTTTAACTTTAGATCTTTGATCCATTTTGAGTTCATTCTTGTATAGGGGGTGAGATAGGGGTCCCCTTTCATTCTTTTGGTTATAGATATCCAGTTCTCCCAACACCATTTGTTGAAGAGACTGTTTTTTCCCATCAGCGTGGGCTTGGTAGGTTTGTCAAAAACCAGTTGACTGTATAGGTGAGGGTTTATTTCTGGATTCTCAATTCTATTCCACTGATCGATATGTCTATCTTTATTCCAGTACCATGCTGTTTTGACCATTGTAGCTTTGTAATATGTTTCAAGGTCAGGCAGTGAAATTCCTCCCATATTGCTCTTCTTTTTTAGAATACCTTTGGCTATTCGGGTACACTTACCCTTCCAGATGAATTTGGTAATTGCCTTCTCTAATTCTGTAAAGTAAGCTGTTGGGATTTTGATTGGTATTGCACTGAATCTATAAATCAGTTTGGGCAAGATTGACATCTTCACGATATTTATTCTTCCAATCCATGACACGGAATGCCTTTCCATTTGTTTAGGTCTTTTTAAATTTCTTTTAGCATTGTTTTGTAGTTTTCTGCATATAGGTCCTGTACTTCCTTGGTTAAATTAACTCCTAGGTATTTGAGTCTTTTTGTTGCTATTGAAAATGGAATTTTCTTCCTGATTTCCTCCTCAAATTGTTCAGTACTAGTGTACAAAAACATTACTGATTTTTGCATGTTGATCTTATATCCTGCCACTTTGCTGAACTCATTTATTAGTTCAAGTAGCTTTGTTGTGGATACTTCAGGATTTTCTAAATACAGGATCATGTCATCCGCAAACAGTGAGAGTTTTACTTCCTCTTTTCCTATTTGGACGCCTTTAATTTTTGTCATGCCTAATTGCCCTAGCTAGAACTTCTATTACAATGTTGAATAACAATGGTGACAGTGGGCATCCTTGTCTTGTTCCTGATCTTAGCGGGAAACTTTCAACCTTTCCCCATTGAGTATGATGTTGGCTGTGGGTTTTTCATATATACCTTTTATCATATTGAGGAATTTTCCTTTTATTCCTATCTTTTGAAGTATTTTTACCAAAAAAGGATGTTGGATTTTGTCTAATGCCTTTTCTGCATCTACTGAGATGATCATGTGGTTTTTTTCCTTCAACTTGTTAATGTGGTGTATTACATTGATTGATTTTCTTATGTTGAACCAGCCTTGCATACCAGGAATAAATCCCACTTGGTCGTGATGTATAAGTCTTTTGATAAGCTGTTGGATTCGATTTGCAAGTATTTTGTTGAGAATTTTTGCATCTATGTTCATGAGAGAGATTGGTCTGTAATTTTCTTTTCTTGTGGAATCTTTATCTGGCTTTGGTATTAGGGTGATGTTGGCTTCATAAAATGTGTTGGGTAATTTTCCGTCCTCTTCAATTTTTTGGAAGAGTTTAAATAGAATTGGTGTTAATTCTTTTAGAAATGCTTGGTAGAACTCACCTGTGAAGCCATCTGGTCCTGGAATTTTCTTTGCTGGGAGATTTTTGATGACGGATTCAATCTCCTTAATTGTGATTGGTTTGTTAAGTTCTTGTATTTCTTGTTGTGTCAGTGTAGGTTGGTT
>JAKSZT010051644.1:912288-931992 GCA_026826555.1 Tolypeutes matacus
AATCACTATGTTATACAGTCCCTAGATTATACTGTAGCATTTTTAGGCTACCCCTTTCACCCATATTTACATTTATAAATTGGCAGTGTTAGTTATACTCTCTATAATTTGTTACCATCAATTCTATCCATTTCTACACATTTACAGTCCACCTTATTAATTACATTCTATAAACATTCAGAGTCAGCTCCCTCTTCTCAACCCTTATTCTCTCTTCTAGTACCTATACTTCATAGTTTAACTCCATGTGTTTACTCATCATATATACTTCATATTAGTAAGACACAGTATATGTCCTTTTGTATCTGGCTTACTTCACTGAACATAATGTCCTCAAGGTTAATCCATGTTGTCCTGTGCATTCTATCTACATTGCTTCTTACAACTGAATGTATGTACCATCATATGTATATACCACACTTTGTTATCTGTTCATTGGTTGATGGACGTGGATTGATCCCATATTTTAGCAATTGTGAATAATGCCACTGTGAATATTGGTGTGCACATGTCTGTTCATGCTCTTTATTTCAGTTCTTCTGAATATATTCCTAGAAATGGGATTGCTGGATCACATGGCAGTTTAGTATTTAGCTTCTTGAGGAACTGCCAAACTGACTTCCACAGAGGCTTCACAATTTTATATTCCCAATAGTGAAGGAATATTCCTATTTCTCCACATCCTCTCCAGAACTTGTAGTTTTTCTGTCTTTTTATTAATGGTCAGTCTGTAAGGAGTGAAATGGTATATCATTGTCGTTTTCATCTGTATTTCCCTAATAGCTAGTGATGTGAGAATTGTTTATTTACTTTTTGGCTATTTTTAGTTCTTCTTTGGAAAAATGTTCAATTATTTGTCCATTTTTAAACTGGGTTGCTTGTCTATTTTCCTTTTCATATATATTAATCTTTATTTTAGATATATTTTAGATTGCAGAAAAGGTCCAATGGAAATATAAGGGATTCCTATATGATATCTCCCTTGCCCCCCCTTTTTTCTTTTGAGGTACCAGGGCTTGGGATTGAACCTGGGACCTCGTGTGTGGAAAGCCAGCACTCAACAACTTAGCCACATCAGCCTCCCTGAGTTGGTTTTTTCATTTCTTTGCTTGTCGCTGTTTTTTTTTTTTTTTTTCCAGGAGGCACTGGGAACCAAACCTGGGACCTCCTATGTGGGAAGCAAGACCTCAACTGTTTAGCCACATCTGCTCCCCCTCCCTTGTCTTTTTATCATTGAGTTGTGTGATATGTTTATATAAAATTGAGATCAAACCATTATCTTATATGTGGAATCCAAAAGTTTTCTCGGATTGAATAGGCTCTGTTTTAGTCAGCCAAAGGTGCACTAATGCAATATACCAGAGATTGGTTGATCTTTATAAAGGGTATTTATTTGTGATAGAATTCCACAGATACTAGGCCATAAAGCGTTAAGTTTCTTTTCTCACCAAAGTCCATTGTCACGTGTTGGAGCAAGACAGCTGCTGACGTTTGCCAGGGTTCAGGCTTCTTGGGTTCCTCTCTTCCTGGGGCTGCTTTTCTCTCCAGGCTTAGCTCTTCTGGTTCCTCCACAAGGTCAGCTGTAGACTGTCAGGCGAACAGCTCACTTCTCTTCTCCTGGGGCCACCTTTCCAACATCAAAACTGCTTCTCAAAAAACTGCTTCCTCTGTCCTTTGCCTGGCCTTTTATATTCGATTCCCCCACCCACCAAGGGGTGGGGCTCAATGCCTACTGATGTGGCCCAGTCAACGCCCTAATCATAACTTAATCATGCCCAGATTAACAGATCAGTTTACAAGCATGATCCAATTATATTTTTGGAATTCATAATTACATCAAATTCCCAGGTGGCCGCAGGCTCCCTTTTCACTTTCTTACCAAATTTATTTGAAGCACGAGAGTGTTTAATTTTTATGAAGTCGTGCTTAGCTCTTTTTTCTTTCTTTGCTTATCCATTGGGTGTAAGGTTTAATAAAGCAGCACATAACACAAGTTTTTGAAGTTGTTTCCCTATAATTTGTTCTAGGAGATTTCTGGTGCTAGTTTTTATATTAAGGTCCTTGATCCATTTTATGTTAATTTGTGTAAGTTGTGAGACAGGGGTCCTCTTTCTTTGTTTTATCTATGATACACAGTTCTCCCACGTCCATTTATTGAATAGACTACTCCATCCCAGCTCTGTGGTTTTGAGACTTTGACAGTATCACTGAGCAGTAGAAGGGGTCTATTTGTTAATACTGAATTTGATTCCACTGGTCAGTATGTCTACCTTTATGCCAGTACCCTGCTGTTTTTTACCAATGTAGCTAAGTCAGGAAGTAAGAGTCCTCCAACTTCAATCTTTTTTAAAGGTATTTTTATCTTTCCTGTCCCCTTACTTTTCCAAATAAATTTGATAATTGGATTTATCATTTCTGCAAAAAATGGATCTTTGGGATTTTTCTTGGAATTGCATTTGAATCTGTAAATGAGTTTGGGTGGATTAGACATCTTAATGATAGGTAGTCTTCCAACCAATGAAGAAGGAATGTCATTCTAGTTATTTAGGTCTTCTTTTATTTATTTCAGCAATGTTTTGTTGTTTTCTAAAGGTATATCCTTTATGTCTTTGTTTAAGTTTATTTCTAAATATTTGAGTCTTTTAGCTACTATTGTAAATGAAATTATTTTTTTTTCTGATTCCTCCTCACATTGCTCATTTGTATGTATTGAAACACTTCTGATTTTTATGTATTAATCTTTTCTCCAACTTGATGGACTTGTCTCTTTGTTCTAGTAACTTTGAGGTGAAGTTTTCAATATCTTCTGTGTAGAAGATCTAAATCTCAGCAGAGTTGCAGGCAACACCTACTCTCCAGTTCATTGGACTCACCCAGGACAACTAACAAAAGGATGATGATGGACAACTCACATTCCTAAAAACAAAGAGTACCCACAACTGCCAGCAAGACCGTTCCATCTGTCTGCCCCAATCGGATCCAAGCCCCGTCTCAAGAGTAGGGAACACCATCACCAAATCCTCAAGATTGCGGAATGAACAAAGTTAAGGGTGGACTGCAACCATGGACTAACATAGATTTATTATTTTTCTAGTAATGGACAAACTTGTAACACTGATATAAAGACATTGGTCACGAGAAGTTCTGAGGGAAAGAATGGGAAAAATAGGTGTATCATGGGACATTTTTGATACATTGGATTTGTTCTGCAAGATAATGCACTTACAGATACAGGCCATTATACAGTCTGTCAAAACCTAAAAAAAAACCTAAGTGAAGAAATAGATGCCTCTAAAATTATAGTGGGGGAGTTTATTGATCATTATCACCATTATACAGAGCATCTTGACAGAGGGTTAAATAATAATAGAGACTTGGAAAAATATATTAGAGGATCTAGACCTAATAGACATACATTTACAGAATATTACACAAAAACACAGCAGGATATATATTCCTCTCAAGTGCATGGATCATTCTCCAGAATAGACCACATGCTAGGTCACAGAAAAGCACTCAGTGAATTCAGGAAGATTGAGATGGTACAAAGTAATTTTCCTAGTCACAACAGAATGAAGGTGGAAATTATTAAACAGTAGAGAACCAGAATAGGCACAAAGATATGGAAGTTAAACAATACACTCTTAGACAATCAATTGGTGAAGGAAGAAATTGCAGAGGAAAACAGTAACAACCTTGGAATGAATGAAAATGAGAACACATCAATATCAAAACCTATAGGATGCAGCAAGAGCAGTAATAAGAAGGAAATTTGTAGCAATAAATGTCTACATATTTAAAAGAATAAAGAGCTAAAATCAAAGACCTAACTGTACACCTGGAGGAACTAAAAAAAAAGAACAACAAACTAATCCCAAAGCAAGAAGAAAGAAGGAAATAACAAAGATTAAACAGAACTACATGAAATTGAGAATTACAAATACTAGAAAAAATTAACAAAACCAAAAGCTGGTTCTTTGAGAAGAATAAAATTGGCAAATCCTTAGCTAGACTAACAAAGAAAAAAGAAGATGGAAATAAATAAAATAAAAATTGAGATGGGATATCACCACTGACCTCAAAGAAATAGAATATCATAAGAGGATACATTAAAATTGTATTGCAAGAAGATGGGTAACTTCAATGAAAAATGGACAAATTTGTAGAAACACACCAGCAACTACACTGAAGAAAGAAGAAATTGATTAACTGAACACAAGAGTCATAATTAATGAGATTGAATTTGTCATCAATAATCTTCCATGTCAGAAAATCCCAGGACCAGATGGCTTCACAGGTGAATTCTACCAATCATTTGGAAAGAACTACCACCAATCCTGCTTAAACTCTTCCACAATGTACAAATGGAGGAGCCGCCACCTGGATGCAATGGGACTGGGCCAGAGCGCAGCATCCACAGCTGCTGGGACCTGAACACCTCCTGTGAGGCACCAGTAACTTCGGTGAGTGCGGCCTCTGGGGTCGCCGCTTCTGGGCCCTGGGCTCTCTAGGGGCCCCCCACTCTCTAAGGGGACCCCAGACTCTGAGGAACCCCAAGGGGCCCCCCACTCTGAGGGGAAGTCAGACTCTGATAAATCCTGAGGGGACCTTCACTCCTCTGTGGGGGAACCTGGACTTTGGGGGACCTCTCTCTGGGAGGAACCCTGAGGGACTCTAGGGGGATGCCAACTCTGAGGGGCCTCCCACTCTCAGCTGGGATCCATACTCAGAGAAAGCCCAAGGCCTCCCTCTCTGAGGGGCTGTGAGGGGACCTGGACTCTGGGGTTACCCCCACTCTCTGAAGAAGTCCGGTGAGTGGGGGCATGGGGTCCCCCTGGAACCTCAGCAGAGGGTGGTGCTTCTGGGCAAGGGCGTGGCCGGGCCGCTGGGGCCCTGCCTGGTGCACAGGTGTTTGGGGGCCCCAGGGGCACCTATTTGGTGCCCTTTCCTGGCAGTGACTCCGCGCCGGGCTCCTGGTGTGCAGCGAGGGGCGCACTATCTGGCCTGAGGTGCGGGTGGGCAGCGGAGCAAGTGCCACGGGCCAGACTTGAAGAAAAGGTAACTGAATTGATAGTAGGAGGAATCTCGTACATGAGCGATGAGGAGAAATCTATCTGCGATAAAGAAGAAACAGTGTTTTAAGAGAAGATAGTTTAGGTATTGGTTTCTTTTGCTGTATGACTGTCATTTCAATTAAATCTATAATTATAGGGTAATAAGGTATAAATGAATTAGATAAAACAGATGGAGTTAAATCACCTTAATATACTTGCATTTGGTTCTAGGGAGATTTCATCAAAATTTTGATAAGAATAAGAATGCCAGATTATTAATCAGTAGTATTACATGAACTAATTTTTTTTTACCTGGATTGAGAAATAAGTTGTGAAATTTAGATTTGGAGTATAAAGAAAACTGAATCTAAGTCACAATAGCGATTATGCTAACATGTCTATAATAAAATTCCTATTTAAAACATTTTAAGTCTAACAGGGCTTTTGAAAAAAATGTCTATGATTAAAAATTGTATGGATGATCTTTTATTCTCAAAACAGAAATTTGATATAAAATGAAGGCCACTAATATATTTTCTAAGTTGATGTTGTTTCGAGTGAATTATATTTTCATTATTTCTGTTCACGTTTATGGACTCTCGGCTTTTAACCTAAGTATATGAAATTTGGAACAATTAGATTAGGCCTAGATTTGTACACTTTTTTTTCTTTAGGTTATTAACATAAACCTTAGTTTTTAGAGCAGTGTTAGAAAACATTGCAAAGAGAGTACAAAGAGTTCCCACATACCCCTCACTCAGTTTCCACTATTATTAAGTCTTAAATAACCATGGTGGGAAGTGGCTGTTGCTCAATCAGTAGGGCTCCCGTTTACCATATGGGAGGCCCCGGGTTCCTTTCCCGGGGCCTCCTGGTGAGGGCAAGCCCACCCACGCGGCGTGGTTAGCTGACCCAGCGAGCACAAACAGCAAGGGGGGGATAAATGAATAAATAAATAAAAATCTTTAAAAATAAAATAAAATAAAATAACCATGGTATATTTCTTACAATTAATGAACCAACATCATTATTAAATATGGTCTATGCTTTATTCATACATTATTAGTTTTTGCTTAATGTCTTTTTTAATTGGAGAAATTGTGGGTTTACAGCACATGCAAAACTAAAATACAGGATTCCTCTATACCACTCTATTATTAATAGCTTGCACTGATTTTGTACATTTGTTCCAATTGATGAAAGCACATTTTTATAATTGTACTATTAACTATAGTTCATGGCTTAATTTAGGATTCACTGCTGTTGCTCTTTTTATAAAAGTTTTTATTCTATCTAGTACCATATATGCAACCTAAAATTTCCCCTTTTAACCACATTTAAATATATAATTCACTGCTCTTAATTACGTTCACCATCCCTTACCAAAATTTTTCCATCATCCCAAAGAGAAACTCTGTACATTTAAAGCCTTAACTCCCTATTCCCTACCCCATCCCATCTGCTGGTTACCTGTATTTTAGATTCTGATTTTCTGAGTTTTCTTATTCTAATTATTTCATTTCATTGAGATCATACACTATTTGACCTTTTATGTCTGGCTTATTTCACTCAATGTGATATCTTGAAAGATCAGCCATGTTGTCACATGTATCAGAACTTCATTCCATTTTTACAATTGAATAATAGTGCAATGTCTGTCTGTACTACATTTTATTTCTCTATCATGTAATAGACACTTGGGTTGCTTCCATCTTTTGGCAAATGTAGGTAATGGCACTATGAACATCTGTTTCCAAATACCTCTTGGAGTCTCTGCTTTCCATTATTTTGGGCATATATCTAGTAGTGGGAATGCTTGGTCATATGGTAATTCTATACTTTACTTTCCAAGGAACTGCTGAACTGTCTTCCACAACAACTGCACCATTTTACGTTACCACTAGCAAGGAATTTTCTCCATATCCTCTCCAACACTTGTAATTTTCTGGTTTTAAAATAGTAGCCATTGTAGTGGATATGAAATGGCATCTCATTATAGTTTTGATATGCATTAAATTAATGACTTATGGTGATGTCTTTTTTTCATAGGGTTTTTGGCCATTTGTATGTCTTTGGAGAAATGCCTGTTAAAATCTTTTGCCCATTTTAAAAGTGGGTTGTTTGTTTTTTTGTTGTTGAGTTGGAGAATTTCTTTATATATTTTCTACATTAAACCTTTATCAGATATATGGTTTCCAAATGTTTTTTTCCATTGTGTAGGTGGTTGTTTTACATTCATGATAAAGTCCTTTGAGACGCAAAAGTGTTAAAATTTTATGAGGTCCTATTTATCTATTTTTCTCTTGTTGCTTGTACTTTGGGTGGAAAGTCTAAGAAACTATTGACTAAACACAAGATCCTGAAGATGCTTTCCTGTTTTCTTCTAGTAGTTTTATAATTCTAGCCCTTATATTTTGGTCTTTGATCCATTTTGAGGTGATTTTTGTATATAGTGTGAGGTATGGGTCCATCTTCATTCTTTTACAAATGAAGATCCAGTTTTCCCAGCACCATTCGTTGAAGAGACTCTTCTTTCCCAATGGACTCATCTTGGCAGCCTTGGAAAAATCATTTGGCCTTAAGTGTGATGGTTGATTTCTGAACTCCCAATTTTATTCCATTTTATTCTTATATCTGTTCTTGTCTCAGTACTGTGCTGTTTCATTATTGTGGTTTTGTAATGAGTTTTAAGATTGGAAAGTGAGTGTCCTCCAACTTTGTTCTTCTATGCAAAATTTCTTTGGATTTTCAGAGTGCCTTACTTTTCCATATAAATTTGATGATTGTCTTTTCCATTTCTTCAAAGGAGGCTGTTGGGATTTTGATTGAGATTGTGTTGAATCTAGAAATCACATTGGGTAGGATTGATGTCTTAATAATATTTAATCTTCCAATCTATGAACTTGAATGCCCTTCCATATATTTAGGTCTTCCTTGATTTCTGTTAGCAATGTTTTGTGATTTTCTGTGTACAAGTCCTCTATATCCTTGGTTAGACTTTTTCTTAGATATATGATTCTTTTAGTATCTGTTGTAAATAAAAAATTTTAATTGATTTCTTCTTCTGATTGTTCATTTCAAGTATATACAAACACTACTGATTTTTGGGTGGTGATCTTGTACCCACCACTTTGCTAAATGCATTTATTAGTTCTAGGTCCTTTGTTGTAGTTTTTCAGCACTTTATATAGGATCATGGTATCTGCAAATAGGGAAAATTTTACTTCATTCTTTTCAATTTGGTTGCCTTTTATTTTTTCCTTTATTTATTTTCTTTCCTTTTTTTTTTCCTAATTTCTCTGGCTAGAATTTCCAGCATAATGATGAATAACAGTGGTGACAGTGGATATTCTCATTTGTTCATGATGTTAAAAGGAAATCGTTCACTCTTTTCACTGTTAAGTAGGATGCTAGCTATAGCCCCTTTCACATTGAGGATGATTCCATCTATTCTTAGTTTTCTAAATGTTGTAATCAAGAAGTAGTGCTGGATTTTGGGAAATGCCTTCTCTGCATCAATTGAGATGATCAAGTGTTTTGGTTTTTTTTTTTTTTTTTTTTTTCCTTTATTTTTTTATTGTTGTATTTTGCATTAACCCAGGAGTTCTTAAAATTTTTGTTCCAGGGACCCCTTTGCCAGTCATGTGAAGACCACGGAGCCCTTACTAAGTCCACACTATAGTGTGTATTATTTAATAATTATATCACACCCACACCAACATATCCCCACAAGAATACTGTTTTTTTTGAATGTCAATTCAAGCTCATGACCCCTTGTTAAGAACCCCTGCATTAATTGATTTTCTTATATTGAACTATGCTTGCATTCCTGGCTTAAATCCCAGTTATCATTGTGTATAATTCTTTTAAAGTGTTGTTGTATTTGGTTCGTGTAGCAGTTTGATACTGTTTATGAATTCCAAAAATAGATATTGGATTAAGTCTGTGAAGTGGTCTGTTCCTCTGGACATATTAGAGTATATTGAATTCAGGGGATTCACTTTTACTTGATTAAATAATGATTAAGGCTTTGATTGGGCCACATCAGTAGCATGTTGAGTCCCCATCCCCTTGGTGGGCAGGGACTCACAGAGAAACCACACTGCAGAGAAGGGAGGTTGGAGTTTTGATCCTGGAGCATGGGAAGTAAACACACCAGAGAAGCAGATACGTGAGAAAGGAGGGAAAACTCCATTAGACACTGCAAAGTAAGAAAGACAAGCCATTCACCTGATAATTTACAGTTGGGCTTGTGGAGAGAGCAGAGCAGCTGAGCCTGGAGAGAAATGAGCCCCAGGAAGAGAAGAACCCAGGAAGCCTGGACCCTTGCAGATGTCAGCAGCCATCTTGCTCCAACATGTGGAAACAGACATTGGTGAGGAAAGTAACTTATGCTTTATGACCTGGTAACTGTCAGCTTCTACCCCTCATAAATACCCTTGATAAAAGCAAAAATGTTTCTGGTATTTTGCATCAGCACCCCTTTGGCTGACTAACATAGTTTGCTAGTATTTTGTTCAGTCTTTTTGCATCTATATTCCTAAAGGTACTGGACTGTAATTTTGTGTTCTTGTGTTATGTCTGGCTTTGGTATGAGGGTAATGTTGGCCTTTGGAATGAATTAGTGAATGTTCCCTTCTCTTCAATTTCTTGGAAGATTTTGATCAGGACTGGTATTAATTCTTCTTGGAATGTTTGGCAAAACTCTCTGTCAAACCATCTGCTCCTGGCCTTTTGTTGGTTGGGAGGTTTTGATTATTGATTTAATCTCTTTACTAGTAATTGGTTTGTTGAGATTTCTATTCTTCTTGGGTCAGTGTAGATAGGTTATGTGTTTTTAGGAATTTGTCCATTTCATCTAGATCATGTAACTTTTGTGGGCATACAGTTCATAGTATCCTCTTATAGTCCTTTTTTACCCCAGTGGTGTTGATAATAAATACCCAATTTCATTTTTTATTTTAGTCATTTGTGTCCTTTTTTCTTTGTTTGTCTAGCTAAAGTTTGTCTATTTTATTGATCTCTTCAAAGAACTAACTTGTGGTTTTGCTGATTCTCTATTGTTTTTCATCCTTTGTTTCATTTTTTGTTCTAATCTTTTTTATTTCCTTCCTTCTGCTTGCTTTAGTTTCAGTTTGCTCTACTTTTTCTTGTTCTTCCAATTTTGAGGTTAGGTCTCTGATTTGAAACCCTCCTTTTTATATGTAAGCATTTAAAGCTATATATTTCCCTCTCAGTACTGCCTTTGCTGCATCCTGTAAGTTTTGCTGTATTGTATTTTCATTTTCATTCATCTCAAGATATTTCCTAGTTTCCCTTGTGATTTTTTCTTTAAGAGTACAGTGTTTACTTTCACATTTTGTGAATTTTCTGTTTCCCACTGTTACTGTTTCTGAGCTTCATTCCATTGTGGTTGGAGTACATACATTGTATGATTTAGTATCTTTAAATTTATTTGAGATGTTCCATAATTTAACATATGTTCTATACTAGAGAATGATCCATGTTCATTTGAGAAGAATGTACATTCTGTTTTTCTTGGGTGAAGTGTTCTTTATATATCTGTTAGGCCTAGTCCGTATAGAGTATCATTCAAATATTTTATTTTATTATTTATTTTTTGTTTAGATGTTTTATCCATTATTGAAAGTGCAATATGAAATTCTCCCACTGTTAATGTGGATTCATTTATTTCTCCTTTCATATCTGTTAGTATTAGCTTCATATATTTTGGGTTTCTGATGTTAGGTGCATATATATTTATAATTGTTAGGTCTTCTTGTTGAATTGTCCTATCACTATATAATAACCATCTTTGTCCTATCACTATATAATAACCATCTTTGTCCCTCCTTACTGTTTTTGACTTAAAGCCTCTTTTATCTGTTATTAGTGTAGCTACCAAAACTCTCTTTTTGATATTGCTTGTATGGTATATATATTTCCTTCCTTCCCCTTTTAACCGACTTACAGTTTTTAATCTATAGTGATTCTCTTGTAAACAGCATATAGTTGGGTCATATTTTTTTTATCCATTCTACCAATATCTGTCTTTTGACTGGAGATTTTAACCAATTACATTTAAAATCACTACTGATACTACAGGACTTTCTTTTGACTTTTTGCTATTTAGTCCTTGTAAGTCTTATACCTGTTTTGTCCCTCAATTCTTCTGTTAATGCCTACTTTCATATTTATTTGATTTTTTTTGTATTGTACCATATTAAGTCCCTTCTCACTTCTGTCTGGTTATGTTTTTCATATATTTTTCTTGAGGTGACAGTGGAGTTAAAATTCATCATCCTGAAAATATAACAATATATTTGATTAGATACCGGCTTTAATTCTTTCCATGCACTTATACTGTTCCAATACCTTTTCATTCTCCCATTTTTGAATACTTGTTACAAATTACATCTTTGTATATTATATGTCCCAAACCATAGATGTACCCTTACATTTTATGCATTTGTGTATAGCACTTGTAGGAAGAAAGAAGTGGAGTTACATACCAAAAATACAATATGATAATACTGGCATTTATATTTACCAAAATATTTACCTTCACTGGAGGTTTTTATTTCCCTATTCCACCGTGAACCCCTTTTAGAGTCTTTTCCTTTCAGGCTGAAGAACTACCTTTAGCATAGCTTGTTGCAATGTCTAGTGGTGATGATTCTATCAGCTTGTGTTTATCTGGGAATGACTTCATCTCTTCCTCATTTTTGAAAAATAGTTTAATCAAATATAAAATTCTTGGTTAGCAATTCTTTTGTTTCAGCTCTTTAAGTGTTTCAATCCACTGCTTTCTTGACTGTGGTTTCTGATGAGATATCTGTACTCAGTCTAATTGGGACTGCCTTGCAATACATTGTTTTTCTCTTGTAGCTTTCAGAATTCTCTCCTTTTCCTTTGCATTTGACAGCTTGATCAGTATGTGATAGTGCATCTTTCTCTCCAAATTTATACTGTTTGGTGCTATTTATTTGGGCTTCTCTGATGTGCATTTTTCATGTCTTTTGCTAAATTTTGGAAGTTTTGTCATTATTTCTCTGAATGTTCCTTCTGCCCCTTTCTCACTGTCTTCTCCTTCTGGGACCCCCGTTATGTGTATATTAGTAATCTTGATGGTGTCCAAGAGGTCTGTCTCCTTTCAGTTTTTACAATTATTCTTTCTTTCATCTACTCAACCTGACTCATTTTCATCGTCTTGTCTTCAAGGGCACTGATTCTTTGTTCCAACAGTCTCCTTTTGGAACTCTTCTGGTAATTTTTCATTTCATTTATTGTGGTCTTCAACTCCAGCAGTTCTATTTTCTTCCTTTTTAAAATTTATTTCCTTTTTGAGATTTTCATATTATTCATTCATTGTTTTGTTGATATACCTTAGTACTTTCTTTGCATTTTCTGTCTTCTCTTTCTTTGGGTGGGTCATTATTTCCTTTTTATTTCTTTTTTTCTTGAGATCTTTTGTTGCCATTTTACATGGTAATATTTTAAAATGTTAACTCTGAGATTTATTGCCAGAAGTATCTGTTTCTTGGATTTGTAACCAACTGGTAAGAGACAGATTTTCTTGAGTGCTGGAAACTAACAATACCAAGCAAATGTAAACAAAAAACACCTTTCACTGGCTTACAAATTGGCTTTGTTTTGGCTAGTGCTCTCCCTCAGGGGTTCATTCCTTTTATCTGGAAGGTCAGCCCAAGGTGAATGCAAAGTGCAGGGTCCTCTCTGTTTTTTCTGGTCCTATGTCTTGTCCTGGGCTTGTGCTTGCTAGTGACCTTAGGAATTTCCCTGTTTACAGGAGTTTAAATGGCCACTTTACTTCCCAGGAAACAAACCTCCTGTCTTTTCCAGTTGTTCCCATGCAGATGCTAAAGTAAGTAAGTCTTTGCCCCAGGCCATCCTTCTCATGTGTTTCTTATCCTGTCTTCTTTGGCTCAAGCTGCTTTTGAGTGGAGGGCAAATAATGGGAGGGGGACACCCGGAGAGGACTTTACTAAGTCAGTCTTTCCCAGCCAGAGCCTGGGATCAACAAAGACAGTACTAGCAGGCTGCACACTACCTTGAGGAGTGGATGAGGTAGGGCCACAAAGGGCATCAGAAGCTTCTTTCAAGTTTCCCCCAAGCTGCACTTGTTTGACTTGGCCCCTGTCCTGCAAATGCAACCCTTCAGCTGTTGTCTGCAGCTCTCAGGGAGCATACCATCTTTAAGGGTCTCTTCCAACTTTGTTTGCTGTAGGTTAGAACAATCACTGTCCTCAAGTTTGGCCCTCAGACATCTGAAGAAACTATAAAGCAGTGATCATGGATTTGACTGTGCTTCCCATCATCTTTGGGAAATGGATTTTTATGCCCCTTTCTGTCATTAGCATCCTAAGCAAGGGGCCAGTTCCCCATGCAGTGTTTTGTGAGAGTGGGTGCTGGGCAAGGGCACCTGCTTTGTAGAGAGAACAATTTACTGGTATTTGCCGTAATTTACCACCATCTTCCTCTGTTCTTCTGATAAGGGAAGTGCCGGGACCCTAACCCCGCCGCCCTCGGCAGAAACCCACAGCTTTAAGAAAATAAACTCCCCTAAGTCCCTGGTCCCTCTCTCCCCTCCTTCATCCCCTTTTCTCCACAGAATCCACATCAGGAAGATAAACACCCCAGGCTGCCCCTTTGAATTGAAATTTACAACTCTATATAGATAATGACTCTTTTCCTCCCTAATGGCCTTCTCCTTTTAGAAAGATAAGCTAACCTTGCTTCTCTGCCTTTGTAACCCTGCCTGCCAGCTTGCTCAGGAATTTGCCCACTTGGTGCACCTATATAAACTTAAAAAATTGGAAAACAGGGCTCAGAATTTGGAGGGTGAACTCTCCTCTGGGCCCACACGTAATAAAACTTTGTTCATCCATACTCACAAGAGTGCTGTTTGGGTTACTTTCTTTTGGGCAACACTTCCCTGAATGCTACACAGTATTCCACTTTTCTCTGGAGTCTCAGAATGGTCGATTTTGACAGTTCCTGCCTTTTTAATAGTTCTGATGTAGTTACTGCTTCCTCTGGCTTCCTACTCTTCTGTCTTCCCATAATCCCTTGTACTTATCTTTATTAATAGGTTTTGCTTTCTCTCCATTTCTGTGGACATTGGTATAAGTGGTTAATTCAGGCTATTTATTATTTTTTATATTAATACAAGCATTTATTTAATTTTTTGGCTATTTGAATAGAGCTCTTTTTTAAAAAACATTTTTATTTTTAAAAGATTCTTAGATTACATAAAATTATACATAAAAAAATATAAACAACTCCCAATGCCCCACTCCACCGACCTCCCACTTTTCTCCACATTAACAACTTCTTTTATTGGTGTGGTAAATTCATTGCAATTAACACATTTTGGAGCACTGCTACTAAGCATGAATGATGCTTTACATTGTAGTTTATACTCTGTTCCACTCAATTCTGTAGTTTATGGCAGGATATATAATGTCCTGAATCTGTCATTGCAATGTCATTCAGGTCAATTCCAAGTCTGAAAATGCCCCCATATTACCCCTCTTTTTCCCTTTCCCTGACTTCAGGACCTCCAGTGGCCACTGTCTCTACGTCAGTGATATAATTTTTTCCATTGCTAGAATCACAATAAGTCTATAGTAAAATACCAGTAAGTCCACTCTAGTCCATATTTTATTTGCCAATCCTGAGGATTCTGGGATGGTGATGTCCACTTCACCTCTAATTAAGAGGGGGCATTGATCCCATATAGCTAATGGATGAGGCTCTTGTTTGCATTTGTAGACACTCTCATTTCCTTAGTGTGGTGGTTGTTGATCCTCACTTCCTTGTTAGTTGTCCTGGGTGAGTCCAAAATACTGGAGAGTAGGTTTTATAACTCCACAGAGGTGCAGGGTCCAGCTGGCACATGGACAGCCCAGAGATTTAAGTCTCTTGGATGTACACCTACCAACTCCACCACCAACTATAGGTTCAAATCAAAGGGACAGAAGAGGCATGTGTAGATAAGTCAAATCTGAGTCCTAACTCCTTCACACTGGGGAGCACAAATTCCAATATAGGGCCCACTGACAGGACACCAAACTCTAGAGGTATCTGCCATGACCGTAGTACATGGGTGTCTCTCAGGAGCCTCAGTATTTGGGGTAGTCTCTACTTTGGTCATCTATGAGATCCTGCTGAGATGTGCTTAAGCATTACCTCTCTGATGACCTCCCGACTCACTTTGAAGTCTCTTAGCCATATATACTCATTTGTCTTTACCTTTTCCCCCTTTAATTCATGGTCTTTTTCTCAGTTGCTTCACCAGCTGGTGCTTGGTAATAATCCCTCGGTGCCAGTGAGGCTGAACCCTGAGAGTCATGTGCAACACTGGGGGAGAAGGAAATGCATTTAATATTCTGAGTTTGGCTTAGAGAGAGGACAGATTTGAATAACATGGACGCTCTCAGGCACCCAACAACACTAGGCTAAGTTGAAAATTCAAGAGCAAAAGGCTCATAAGCATAGTCATCAATATCAAGGGTCCATCAATGGACCCTCCTTCTTCACTAGTCATTGCCCCTGTACTTGGGGGATTGTTGCTGTTCCATTAGAGAATATGGCAGAGCTCCCCAGGATGGTAATTCAATAATCTTTCAGTTGTCTGAATCTCTACATGCTATGGCAATGCCCCATGAACATTTGAACATATAAATATACCTTATATTTATGCCCAGGTGAACTTCCTCCCATGTATCCCCCATCACTGATGGCCCACACCAATGATCCTCCCCTGTCATAGTTGTAACCCTTCTGTGGTCCAAAACTTCTTTGAAAATGAAGTCAAGAATATTGCCAAATTCATGTAATAGGAAAATGAAATAATGATAGGTTTAAACATAAGAAATAAATTACATAATAATTTAGAAAAACTAAAATAAAAAACAATTGAGGTATAAAAAAATGAAAAATATTAATTTTTTTTTAATATTTTGCCTTTCATCCCTGTAATATCTGTTGTCTGGTATGTACAGTGGCATTTTCTTTCATTTCTTCCCCAGTGTCTTACTTTTTTTTCTTTTTATCTTTAAAGAATTTTTAGGTCACAGGAAAGTTGCCTACAGAATATAGGGGACTCCCCTATATCCAACATACTTCCCCTTTCCCCCTTTCTTATTAATAACTTTTTGACACGTAGATTGTACATTTGTTAAAACTGATGTACAAATAATGAAACTTAGCTACTAACCATGGTCAATGGTTTACATTATGGTTTACATTTTAGACCATATACTTTTATAAATTTTTGATGAAATTTAGCATGGACTGTATCCATCATTGCAAAATCATGTAAAACACTTCCATTGTTCCCTACATATCCCCTCTTCCATCTATTTTCTTTCCCCCACCCCTCCCCTCGGGGCCTATGGCAACCACCAGGCTTCACTTCTTGTAGGACAGGATTCATAGATACTTGCTAGGGAACAGTTGATTTGGTAGTTGTAACTAGATGAGATAAAAATGCCTGGGCAGAACTTTTCAGGAGTAACGCTTTCATTACTTGCTGAGCTGCCTTTTACTATTATTTCATGTCTTTTTAAAATTTAAAAAAACAAAGGACACTGAAGGAAAGAATTACTGTGGCAGTTTTACATAGGTATATAAGTTCAACAATATAAATTAGTCAAAGAAAGGTGGAAAGTGTGGGAAAAAGAATGAAAGAAAAATGAGTTTAGATCAAATAGATGAATATATATTTAATAGATGTGGTAAACCAATAATAAATTAACATGAATGTAAAAACTCTACAAAATATTAGAATGATAACAAAATATATAATATATTTATATTAAGTAAACTTTCTCCCAGAAATCTACTTGAATTAAAACTACAGTATTAAAAATAGTAATCTATGAAACAGTTTGAAGGAGAAATATTATAGGATAATTTTCATGCTGGTAGAAAATATTTCCATTACAATAAAATACTCAGTTATGTTGAAAAATTTTAGCAAATATATAACTGAGAAATCCTTACTATGAGAAAATGTAACATTAAAAATTAAATTTCTAAGTCACACAACACAGATCTTAAGTATTCATGCTAGAAGTATCCTTTGCTAAGGAATCAGACAGATAAGATGACTTACATCACCTTTATAAAGCAACTTTCTGAGGCAAGAAAAGGTAAATAATATTTATCAGAATTCCAGTATGGGAAAAATGCATTGCCTTTAGAAGCAGATGTAATTGTTATTGTGGAAGACTACAAAAATCTACAAAGATAATATGAGTATATTATTGAAATACGGTTTGAGAAGGCAATTGGTTGTATAAATACAATGAAGAAATATCAATCACATATTAACTAGTAACAAGAAAAAAATGAAATTTTAAACGGAAAAATGACATTAAATTATTATATGTATATATGTGTGCATTTGTGCAGATATATAGAATTGATATATCAGATCTTGTGGAGAAAATTAAAAATATTTTAGAGGTATTAAGATGCTAAATTAATGGAGAGATAGACTGCATTTAGAGATTTTTTGGAAGACTCGATAGTATAAAGATGCTAATTATATATTTTATTATATTTCAACCAGTAAAATTTCAGAATATTTTTTTTTATGTAGAAATGAACAAGTGGCCCTAATATTCATATAAAACCCAAATAGCATAAACACATATCTGGAGGACAAAGAACAATTTCCTTTACAGACATCAAGTCTGCTATAAAAGTTCTGTAAGTAAACATTGTGACATGTTTACTTACAAACACACACAAATGCAATAGAATATAGAATACATAGTACTACTCAAAAATAACATGCATATTTTGGTACTGCATTGAGAATAGCATGCATATTTCAGTAAAGGTTACCAGAAAAGTTGGCTTATAATCACATAATATAAATTGTGAAATTTTATTCCTGTTTTGCAACCTATACAATATCAAAACTAATTGAATTAAATAATAAAATGTGAGAAACAATATTATAATAATTTTGAAGTTATATTCAGCATTATAAAATAGGAAAGTATTACTTGGAATGATGAAGAAAAAGAGGAAAGGCTAGAGGAAAATCTGGGAGTCAAGAGGAAAAGATAAAAATTCACATAACGGAATCATATTTGCAAACTTGATTGCATTACAATGGATAATTATGTTCCCTAGAACCAACAAAGGTGCACAGAAATTCATACCATAAGCCATGTGAAAATATAGTTAAAGGTTCTGTAAAGGTATTTCAACGAAGAGGAAACAAAAATATCATATTTTATACATGACTGTATATTCTGCACTAATAGTATTGAAGGAAAATAAAATATAAATTCAGAAGGTGTTACTACAAAAAATCAGTATATTAGAAAAATGAATCTGAATGCACCAATTGTTAGGTATTATGTGGAACAAGGAAATGCTGATATATTGCTGGAGTGTGTTTATAGTAAGTTGCTCTGCAAAATGTTTGTCATTGCTTCTGCCAGCTAAGACCAGCTTAGGTTGAAATAACCTATACAACTTTAATCTTGTTCCCGAGAGCAACAAAGATCATTTATATTAATGGCACATGTCCCTTGTGTGTTGGCTTTGGGCCACAATATCCACATTCTATGCCCAGGCTATTGGAGCAGCCTCTGTATGGGATGTTGCTAGTTTTTGTGACAGAATAAAATGATACTGTAAAGTTGTATTTTTATATAACTAGTTCTAAAATCCACACTTCTACTTCGCTCATATTACATTGGCCAAAGAATGTCAAGTGTCTATGTCTGGCACTAAATAATTGGGGCAGTATAATCCTCTCTTTAATGGCTCACTGCAGATAGTACCATCTCAGAAGCATTTTGAATAGTGAAAATTAGGATTTATTAAATGTCTGATACACATGTTATTACCTCCTTTTCCAATGAGACAGAGATTGCTTAAAAGGTAGAAGAAAAGCCTTTGTTTTTAATTCAGAAAGTAATATGATAAAACACTGATTGTAGGAAATTTTACATTAGGATTATTTTTACAACTATAGATGTAAGTCTAAATGTGTTTTCAAATATAACAAATTTTTCCTCTCCTCTAGCAATATTTTAGCCAGAATACCAAGCTGAATATTTTTAAATGTAGTGTGAATCACTGTTGAACAAAGTAATCAAATATATGTTAAATTTATTCATTTATTGAGCTTACTATCAAAAATTGAATTGTAATTGGATGTAATTTTTAAAATATATTGATTCTAATTTCATATTTGTTCCCTCAAAAGTGAAAATTTCCCTCAATTAATTATTCATTTTAAATACCTATCACTTAAATTCTTCTCTTCAATTGATACCCAATGTCTATGTCATATATATTTCATTTTTAAAAACTCTCTCAAAAATATGATATCAAATAAACTAACCAATATTTAATGAATGCATAGCACTCTTCCCAGACAAATTTCCCTATAGCATTATCTATCCTTTTTCAAAGATAAATAACCAAGTAAAAATGTCCACATTCCAAACTCAACATTTCCATGTGCTTTCCTTGAAGCTTTTAAAATCATTTAAAAAATTGTTTAATTAGCATTTGAATGGTTTTTTAATGATGTATAATTTAACATCATGTTTTGTTCATCTGGAAAATATTGGTTCTCCTAAAGATGCAGATGTAC
>JAKSZT010051644.1:932002-960046 GCA_026826555.1 Tolypeutes matacus
TTTTGTTCATCTGGAAAATATTGGTTCTCCTAAAGATGCAGATGTACCAAATATGACATCTCTCATCAAACAGTTTCCAAATTATCATGTTTATTTATATAACCAGCAACCCTACCAGACAGGATGTCAAGTATTGGGAAGATGCCAATACTTGACATGTGGAAGATATCTCATGTGGAAGATACAAGTTTTCCAAAATACTAATTTTGAAATTAAACACAAATTTTATTAGCAATGAATTTTTTTTAGATTTAAATATATTCATTTTCAAAAAGAATACTTGCCAAACATAAAAGTGTGTGTCTGTCAGTAGAAACCCATACTTTATTCACTTTATTGATAATTTTATACATTCTATTTTATTTCTGATAAACCTAGGTAGAAATTTATCAATCAGGCTTAATTTTCAATGAAAATCTTTTTTCTGTTGTCACATTTTCCCTTTGTAGTCTATTTTGTATAACACACTTTCACTCTTTTTTTAAACTATTTTCTTTTTTCTACTTACTGTAGGATCACTTTAGTCTTCTTTTCATTGTTTTTTTTCAGTTGAAAATGTTCATTGTCTTTACACCTTTCTCCTTTTCTAGTATTAGCACTTACAACTTAGAACCTGTTTCTTGCAGTGATGTATTTCCATTCCACCAAATTTTATACATTGTGTTCTCACTATCATTCAATGAAAAATATATTAGAATTTTTCTTGTGATTTCCTTTTTTTTCTTTATTAAAGAAGTTGTGGGTTTACAGAACAATCATGCCTAAAATTCCCATAAACCACTTTACCAACAAAAAGTTGTATTGTTCTGGAACATTTATTACAATTGATGATGTCACAGTTTCATAATCATACTATTAACCACAGTGTATGGTTTAACTTCAAGCTCACTATTTTTGCACTGTAGTTCCATGGATTCTTTTTTAATTTTTACTCTGTCACCATATATACAATCTAAAATTTCCCCTTTTAACAATATTCAGATATATATATTAGTGCTGATAATTGCGTTCACAATGTTGTGCTGCCTTCACCACCATTAGCCTCTTCAACAAATAATGCTGGGAAGGCTGGATATACATTTGTGATTTCTTTTTGAAACACAGACTGTTCAAGTGCATGTTGTTAATACCGAAATTTTTGTTACGTAATTTAATTCCATTATAGCAGAAAATATACCCTACGTAATTAATTCCTTTTAAATTCATGGAGAGCCATGTAATAGTTCAGTACACCATCTATCTTGGTTTCCTCTCTAGGGAATGCTGCAAAAAAACCCACAATGATATTCTCATAAATTCCTCCGGAATTTCTAAAATTAACAATTCTGGAAACACCAACGGGAGACTTCTCAACCTCACCTCTCATGTATTTTTGTGGTATTCTGAGATGTTATAACATTTTTGCAAGCATTAAACAGATTGATATAAAACTAATCACCTACTCTATGAATCAGTGAGGTCACTGTTCATTATTTACCCAATGGGATTGAAAACTACATCTGAAGAAAATTGTACAAGAAGGTCTACAGCATCTTTATTAATAATAACTAAAATATGTTTATGGTACAGGTGTCCAACAAAGTAAAATTGATAAATTATGACATGTTTAGAAAATATGACATTATACAATATTTAAAAGGATCAAAGAACTGATGTATCCAACTATAAGGAGGAATCTCAAAAACAATTATTTGAGCTTGAAAACTAAGTCTTGAACAAAAGAGTGACCACTGGATGTTGTAATTTATATAAAGGTTTAGAATAGCAAAAATAAACATGTGTTAAAACAAGAGGAAAAATAAATACACTAGTAGCTACCTTTTGGAATGGGGAGAAGAGTGAGGATATAGTAGGAAGAGAAAAAGAAGTCTCTGAGATGAGGCTATAAACTTTTATAGGGGTTTGTGGTGGTGAAGTTCATGTTTCAATTTGGCTAGGTTATGGGTTCAGTGGTTTGATCTAGCAAAGACTTTTTTGATTGATACTATAAGGATATTTTGTGGTTGTAAACCATCAGCAAACTGACTGCATCTATAGCAGAATCCATATACAATAAACTGAGAAGATTGCCTTCAACAATGATAGAGGTTTCATCCAATGATATGAAGCTTGTAAAATGAGAAGTGATGGTTTCAGCAATGTGGTGGTTTGATGCTCTATGCACCTCTAAAAACATGTTCTTAAATTTAATCCATTCCTGTGGGTATGAACCCATTATAAGTAGGACCATTTGATGAGGATATTTCTGTTACGATATGGCCCACCTCAACTAGGATTGGTCTCAATCCTATCAGTGGAGTCCTTTACAAGCAGAATAAAATACAGAGAATAGAGAGAGAGATCCATGGGAAGCAAGAAGCTGAACATGAACAGAACCCAGAAGAGAAGGAAGAGATGCTATCATTTGTCTTGCCACGTGACAAACTAAGTAACAAGAATCACTTGTACCAAGGCCTAGAATTCCAAAATCTGCAGGAAGAAATCATTGCCTTAATGATGCCTTTATATGAACAAATAAATCCCAATGTTTAGCACCACCTGTTTCATGGTATTTGCTTGAGTAGCCTAAGAAACTAAAACAAGCAGCCAGAGGTAAAATTTCCATCTCTACTTAAGTCAGCCAGCTCCTCTTGGAAAATTCATCAACATCCTTACTCAAAATTCCCAGCTTGCAGCCTGCTTTCTGAAATTTGTACTTGCCTAACCACCCAACCCATAGTTATATGTGTCAATTCCTATAAAAAATAACAAAACTTCATTATATATAGAGAGATATATAATGTTTGCTAGAGAATCATAACATACAGATTTCATATCTGGAGTGGTTCTTGAGAAACAGATTTCTAAGGATAAGATTTCTGAGATGGTTCTAGGGTTTTCAAAAATTGTTAATTAATCTGATTAGAGGCAATGGTGCTAATGACTCTATTTCCAGTAATCAAGATGGTACTAATACCTACTAACTCCAATATTATTGTAGCTTGAATGAATGAAAATCTAATTGAATTACAAAATCAGAAAGTTTTGGCCCCTTAATCAAGCCCCAAACATGAGACAGTTTAGAGACCTAGAGCCCTTTAAATAAAAGGAAGGTGGAGTCACCTTGGGGAAGGATACTGCTATTCTGCCAAAAAAGTATATTATTAATCTTCCTCCCAACTTTTCCCAAAATGGCCTATGACCATAGTAACTGTGCATTTTTGAATAGCCACCAGTCTAACTGGTGTAAGATGGTATCTCATTGTAGTGTTGATTTGCATTTCCCTAATAGCTAGTGATGTTGAGCATCTTTTCATATGCTTTTTAGCCATTTGTATTTCTTCCTTGAAGAACTATTTTTTTCTAGTCACTTGCCCATTTTGAAAATGGGTTGTTTCTCTTTTTAAATTTTGAAATGTAGGATTTCTTTATATATGGTGGATATTAGGCTCCTATATATATATGGTTGCCAAATATTTACTCCCACTGGGTAGGCTGCCTTTTTAATTGTTTGATATCATCCTTTGAGCTGCAAAAGTTTTTAATTTTGAAGAGATCACTTTTTATCTATTTTTTCATTTGCTGCTTGTGCTTTGTATGTGGAGTTCATGAAACCATTTCCTATTACAATGTCCTGTAGATGCTTCCTTATAATGTCTTCATTATAAGGAAGGTCTTTATGGATTTGTCTCATATTTAGATCTTTGATCAATCTTGAGTTGATTATTGTATAAGGTGTGAGAGGGTGTTCTTCTTTCATTCTTTTGAATATGGATATACAGTTGACCAAGTACCATTTGTTGAAGAGGCTATTCTCTCCCAGTTGAGTGGACTTGGTGGCCTTGTTGAATATCAAATAACTTCATATGTGAGGATCTATATCAGAACTCTCAATTCAGTTCCGTTGGTTGATATGTCTATCCTTGTGCCAATTCCATGCAGTTTTGAACACTGTAGGTTTCTAGTATGTTTTAAAATCAGGTAGTGTGACTCCTCCAATTTCATTTTTCTTTTTCAATATATCTTTAACCATTCAGGGCCTCTTCTGCTTCCAAATAAATTTTGTAGTTAACTTTTCCAGCTCCATAAAAAATGCTGTGTTGATTTTTATTGGGATTGTATTAAATCTGTAGATTTGTTTGGGTAGGATAGACATTTTAATGAGGTTTGGTCTTCTTATCCATGAACATGGAAGATTTTTTTTCATTTATTTAAGTCTTCTTTGATTTCCTTTAACAGTGTTGTGTAGTTTTCTGTGTATAAGTCATTTACATCTTTAGATAAATTTATTCCTAGTATTTGATTCTTTTAGTTATTTTTTTTAATGGTATTTTTTCTCGATTTCCTCATCAGATTCTTATTATGGGCATACAAAAATGCTACTAAATTTTGAGCATTAATCTTATAGCCTGCAACTTTACTGAACTCATTTATAGGTTCTGGAAGCTTAATTGTAGATTTCTCAGGGCTTTCTATGTATAGGATCATATCTTCTGTAAATAGTGTAATTTTTACTTCTTCCTTTCAAATTTGGATGCCTTTTATATCTTATTCTTGCCTCAGTGCTCGAGCAAGTAATACTAAGACAATGTTAAATAGGAGCGGTGATAGAGGTTTTCCTTGTTTTGTTTCTGACCTTAGAGGGAAAGCCTTCAGAATTTCTATATTGTATATAATGTTAGCTGTGTGTTTTTCATATGTACCCTTTATCATGTTCAGAAGGTTTCCTTCTATTCCTGTCTTTTGCAGTTTTATTTTATCAGGAGAATGTGCTATATTTTATCAAATATTTTTTCTGCATCTATGATCAAGTGCTTTTTTAAATTCAATCTGTTTATGTGGTGTATTACAATGATTGTTGTTTTTCTTTTTTTATGTTGAACCATCCTTTCATACCTGAAATAAAAGCCATTTGTTCATGGTGTATAATTCATTTGATGTGTTGTTGAATATGATTGGCAAGTATTTTGTTGAGGATTTAGCATCTAGGTTCATTAGAGAATTTGGTCTGTAATGTTCCTTTTTTGTGGCATCTTTGTTTGGCTTTGGTATTAGGGTAATTTTGATATCATAGAAGGAGTAAGGCAATGTTCCTTCAACTTCTACTTTTTAGAAGAATTTAAGCAGGATTGGTGTTAGTTCTTTCCATAGTATTTGGTAGAATTTCCCTGTGAAGCCTCTTAGTCCTGGACTCATCTTAGTTAGGAGGTTTTTGATGACTGATTCTAACTCCTTACTTGTAATTCGTCTGTTGAGTTCATCAATTTCTTCTTTCATTAATTAGGCTGCTTGTTGAGTTTCTAAGAATTTGTTCATTTCCTCTAAATTATCTTTATTCTTTGCATATAATTTTTCAGATTTTTCTCTTATGATAGTTTTATTTCTGTGGGGTCATTGAGGATATCCCCTTCCTCATTTCTTATTTTGTGTATTTGCATCTTATTTCTTTTTTTATTAGTTACTCTAGCTAAGGGATTTTCAATTTTATTGATATTATCTAAAAACCAGGTTTTGTTTTGGTTTGGTTTTTTTAGTGTTTTCTTATTTTCTACTTTATTTACTTCTGCTGTAATCTTTGTTATTTTCTTCTTTCTAGTTCCTTTGGGGTTAGTGTGTTGTTCTTTTTCTAATTTGTCAAGTGTGCAGTTACATCTTTGATTTTAGCTCTTTCTTCTTTTTAATATATTCAATTATGGCTATGAATTTCCCTCTCAGTACAGCTTTTACTGCATCCCTTAGGTTTTGATATGTTGTCATTTTCATAAGTTGCAATGTAGTTACTGATTTCTTTTTAGATTTCCTTCTTGAGACACTGTTTGTCTAAGGGTGTGTTTAACTTCCTTATCTTTGAGGATAATCTGGTTTTCTGATTTTCTGAGATTACTTTGCATAATCTCAATCTTTCTGTATTCATTGAGATTTTTTCTTTGACCTAGTATGTAGTCTATCTTGGAGTATGATGCATGTGTACTTGAGAAGAATGTATATCCTGCTGTATTTGGATGTCATGATCTAAACATGTGTATTAGATCTAGATCCTCTAATGTGTTAATCAAAGTCTATGTTTCTTTACTGATTCTCTGTCAAGATTTCTGTCTAATGGTGATAATGGTGTATTAAACCCCACTATAATCATAGAGGCAACTATGTCTCTGCTTATTTGGTGCAGTGTTTGCTCATGTATTTTGAGGTGCCCCTGTTAGTTGCATAAATGTTTTATGATCTTTCTTCTTGAAAGATTACCCCTTTCACTAATATATAGTGCCTGTCTTTGTGTCTTACAATAGTTTTCATTTAAAATCTATTTTGTCCGATATTAGTATAGCTACTCTCGCCCATTTTTGGTTATTATTTGCTTTTAAGATAGTTTTCCATCCACTCACATTCAGCCTCCTTGAATCCCTGGGTCTAAGGTGGGTTTCTTGTAGACAACATATAGATGGGTCATATTTCATTATCCATGCTGCCAATCTGTGTCTCTTAACTGGGGAGTTTAATCCATTAACAGTCAGTGTTCTTACTATCAAGCAATTCCTTACATCAGTCATATTTTCTTTGTGTTTATGTATATCATATATTCTTTTCATTTTTCTTTTTGTCTTTTTAGTCAATCTTACACTCTCCTCCAACTCTCTCTCTCTCCTGTTCTTTTTTTTTTTTTCATTTCAACCTGCAGAACTCCCTTTAGTATTTATTGAAGGGCAAGTTTCTTTTTGGCATAGACTCTTAGTTTCTGTTTGTCTGTGAAAATTTTGAACTCTTGATCATTTCTGAATACCAGCTATCCTGGTTATAGAATTCTTGGATGGAAGTTTTTTTCTTTTGGAACTTTATGTCATACTTCTGCCATCTTGCCTCCATGTTTTCTAATGAGAAATCAGCACATATTCTTATTGAGCTTCCCTTGTATTTGATGGTTCTCTTTTCCCTTGCTGCTTTCAGTATTTTCTCTTTGTCTTGACCATTGGACTATTTGATGAGTATATGTTTTTGAGTAGGTCTGTTAGGGTTTATACTGTTTGGGGTGCACTGTGCTTCCTGGTCATGTACATCCATCTCCCTCAATGGTGTTGGGAAGTTTTCAGTCATTATTTACTCCAACACTCCTTCTGTCCCCTTTCCCTTCTCTTCTCCCTCTGGGATGCCTATAATGTCTATGTGTGTGCATTTTATGTTGTCATTCAAATCCTTAAGTCCCTGCTGGATTTTTTCTCTTTTTTTACCTATTTGTTCTAATAATTTTTTTATTTCATATGTACTCTCTTGCACCTCACTAATTCTTTCTTCTTCTTCTTCAAATCTGCTATGTGCTTCCAATGTCTTTTTTATTTCTTGGATTGTGCCATTCATCACCATCATAGCCATTATCTTTTAATGTATGTTTACAATTTCTTCAGTATGTTCTCCCAGTGTCATCTTAATATCCTTAATCTCTTCATTCAATTCAATAAGTTGATCCATGATGTTTGTTTGAACAGCTTTGAGTAGTTGTTCAGTGTTCTGCATCTCTTCCTCATTTTTAGTTTGTTCATTGGATTGGGCCATGTCTTCCTGTTTCTTAGTGTGCTCTGTAATTTTTTGTTGCTGTCTGGTCATCTTTTTATTTTGATGGGTTCATTCAGTTGAATAGCTTCTCTCTTTAGGGTTTTATTTAATGCTGTTTGTGTGTGTGTGTTGTTTTCTTTGACACTCTGTTCTTATTTTTTATTTCATTGCTCTTGTCTATGTTCCCTTGATGGAAAAAAAATAAGGCCAGAGAAAGTGAATGAGATAAGGAAAATGAAAGGATAATATTAATAATAAAATATTCATTAGAAGAAGAACCATATAAGACATTTAAAAATGAATATTTGACTCATGTAAGCAATGTAGAATAATAGAAATAAAAAAGTGGAGTACCAACAATGAAATGGGAAACCAAATAAAGAAAAATATTTAGAATGAAGTAAAAGACCAGAATGATGAGGAGAGAGGGAAAGAGAAAAGAAAACACAAAAAGAAAAAAAAGTTAATAAAAGAAAGAAAACAGGAGAGATGAGATAGAAATAAAAACCAGAAAAACTGAGGACTAAATAAAGAGAACTGGAATGTAAGAACAACAACAGAAATCAGAAGATAGAATTATGAAGGAACAAAAAGACATACTGTTGGTAGACAAAATTGGTATACACAGAAAAAGAGAAATCAAGGAAGAGGATACAAAGCAACCAAGAATCAAGCCAGCAGCACCTTGATGATTTTAGCTCTTTTGTTCAGCTCCCCAGATCGATGCCATAAAGCCTCCTACTCTGTGGGTTCCCAAAAGAACTCACTTGGGCAGGGTCTTTCCTCCTCTCAGCCATTTCTTTGTGAGAGATCTCTCTATGTTCCTTTGAAAGAAAAATGTTAGGACCAGAGAAAAGGAAAGAGATAGGAAGACAAAAAGGATAATAGTAATGATAATAGTAAAAGGTAGGAGAGCAACTGTACAAAACCTAGGAAATTTAAAAGTTAACATGAGTAAGAAGCACAGAGAAATAAGATTAGGAAAGTGGAATAGGAACAATGAAAGAAGAAACAGAATAGAGAAAAATTTATATAGAATGAATTAAATGTTTGGAATGTTGAGAAGAGGGGAAAAGAAAAGAGAGAGAGAAAAAAGTGAAAAAGAGAAAGTAAACAGAAAAAAATGAGGGAGGGAGAAATACAAACAAGTAAAAATGAAGACCAAATAAAAGAGGTGGAATGAAAGAACAACAACAGAAAACAAAAGATATAAACATGAAGGAGTGAAAATAAACAGCATAGGTAGAATAGATCAGTAACCAAAAGAAAAAAAGAAAAGAAAAAGAAACAAGCAGAGAAACAAAGAAAGGGGATACATACAAGTGAGAAACAAGACAGCAGCAACTTTTTTAAAAAATAGGAGACAGAAGAAAAATCATAATTGTGTAGAAACAGCCTTCTCTCTTAGACTCCTAAGGATCTTCTCAGGCTGCTGGTGTTCCTCAATCATTCACACTGCAGCCTGCCATCTTCAGGTTTTGAACTGGGTTTTAGTGAGTAAAGTAAGGGAAATTAAAAAAAAAAAAAAAAAGAATCCCCCCTTTAAAAAAAGAGATCCAAGAAAACCTAATACAAAGAAATTATCTATATGTTCCTATCTGAAAGTTTCAGCTGGATGCCTGATAACCTGGTGTAGCAGTTTGGCAGTTTGATATAGTTGTGAATTCCAAAAATAGATACTGGATTATGCTTGTAAACTGATCTGTTCTTCTTGGCATGATTAAGTTAGGATTAGGGCTTTCATTGGGCCACATCAGTGGAGTGTTAAGCCTTGCCCCTTCATGGATGAGGTCTCAAAGATAAAAGACATAGCAAAGGACAGAGTTGGAGTTTTGAGTTGGATTTCTGGTGTCAGAGTCTTGAGCTGGAGCCCAAGGAAGTAAGCATACAGAGAGCTTGGTGGTGAGGACGGAGAGAAGGCCTCCGAAAAGAGATGAGCCATTTGCCTGACAGGTCACAGCTGGCCTTGTGAAGAGGCAAAGCCTAGACAGCCTCATAGTCTACAGCTGACGTGGAGGTAAACAGAGATGCTAAGCCTGAAGAGCATTGGAGCCCCGGGAAGAGAGGAACCTAAGAAGCCTGAACCTTGGCAAACGTCACCAGATGTCTTGCTCCAACACAAGGCAACAGACTTTGGTGAAGGAAGAAACTTTTGCTTTATGGCCTGGTAACTGCAAGCTTCTACCCCAAATAAATACCCTTTATAAATACCAACCAATTATTGGTATTTTGCATCAGCACCCCCTTGGCTGACTAATACACCTAGTGAATCACTTCTCAAGGAATAGCCAGGAATCACACCAAGCACCTCATACATGCCAGTCTGGAATTCTTCCACTGAGCTATTCTGACTCCTTGGGTTAATTAATCTTTCAGAAGGCTATCTGGCCCTTTTCACTCTGGCAGATTAGATCTCCTGCAATCAGCTTGAGTGGTGCTGATCACTGCCTGTCTCTGCCTCCTCACTGATGTAATTCCTCTCTTTATCTAGGTGGCTGAGCATGACTGCGAGCCCGAGGTAATCTCCCTCCACTCTCCCTGTTGAGTTGGGGTCCCTTCCGATATTCAAGGGGGACCCAGCTGGCTAAACATGCCACAAAAAATCACTCTCCACTCTCCCAGACCCTTTTTCCTTGCAGAGAATCTGCAGTCACACTCCCATTTGGAGCAGGGGGCTAGGGTGTCCACCTAGTCTGTCCACCCTGAGGTCTGGGTATGTGTGCCCCTTCCAGCTACCAAGGTAAGCAACCCACAATTATAATTATTCCAACTTCCCTATCTGTCCAGTACCCTCCTAGATGACTCAGTACCTCCCCATGGAGGTAGACATCTGCTCTACCCTGAGTTAGATACAATTCACCAGGAGTTTTACCCGCACTTAATACTTTGTAGTGGGGGAGGAAAATCCTTCCTAGAACCTGGGAGGTTTAATAACTCATGATTACTTGTTTTGGCTTCTTTGTGTCTCTGTCCCTCACTCTTCTGGGTGTTGGTAAGCCGTGTCCTGGTTTGCTGTTCCCCAAAGCATTTCCTCATGGCAGTCTCTGGCTTTTTCTTTGTTGTTTTAGTGAGAGCTTAGACTGATATGCTTAACCCATAAGCCATGTTCCCACAACGCTTTCTTCCTTCATTCTTTTGCATATTGAGATCCAGTTTTTCTAAAACCATTTATTGAAGAGAATATTGTTTCTCAATTAAGTGGTCCTTCCTTTTAATTTCATCTTCTTTGATTTATTTTATCAAAGATTTGGAGTTTTCTATAAACAAATCCTATCCATCATTGGTTGTATTTATTCCTAGATATTTGATTCTTTTAGTTACTGTAGCAGTTAGATATTGTTTATTAATTCTAATAATAGATTTGGATTATGTTTGTGAACTGGTCTGTGCATATTAGATTGTATTGGATTCAGAGATTTCACTTTTACTTGACTAAATAATGATGAAGGCTTTGATTGGGCCATGTCAGTATGACATTGAGTCCCCATTCCCTTGGCAGGTGTGGACTCACATTGAAAATGACAAGGCAAAGGAGTTAGTTGGAGCTTTGAGCTGGAGCTTCAGGAAATAAAGACAGAGAGAAGCAGATATGTTAGACAAAGCAGAAGCCCTGGAAAGAGAGATGAGCTGTTCACCCGAGAGACTACAGCTGACCTTGTGGGGAGAACAGAGCAGCTGATCTCAGAGAGGAACAAACCCTGGGAGAGAGATGAGACTTATCCCAGCCTACAGCTGATATTGGAAGAAGCTGTTACCAACAAACCAAAAGAGGAAAAGGGAACCTAAAACCTAGGCCTACATTGGCAGCCATCTTGCTCCAACAAGTGGCAATGAGGGAAGTAATTTATGATTTATGGCCTGGTAATGGTAAGCGTCTACCTCAAATAAGTGCCCTTTATAAAAGTCAACTGAGGAGGAGAGGCAAGATAGCATTGGTTTAGGAGGGCACTCGCTGATTAGCTCTCTGAGGATGGCCGATTGTGGACAGGGTCCTGTGTGGGGGTCTGTGCTGTGCGTGCCTGGAGCGAGAAGCTTGGGACATCAATCTGCAGGCAGATTGACAGCATGGACTGATAGGTAGAGCTTCGTGAGATTTAAGCCTGCCTGTGGTGGTTAACACAGACGGCTGAGCCCTATCCTTAGGGAAAAAGGCTGGTTTGAGCCTCGACTCCCACACCCGTGACTCCTGATCCCGGTGTGAGGGAGCATTCTCCCAGAGTGGGAGAGTTCTGACAGAAGGTAGAGAGGGGTTTCCCTTCAGTGTATTTGGCTACCTGGACCCCGTCATAGCTTTGGGGAGCAGATAAGCTGGCTTGAAGCAGCGCCAGGCTGAGGGGAGAGGCAAATCTCCTGAGGTAGCCAGATTTACCCAACAGCCCGGTGACGCTGAGGCTTGGCTCCAGAGGGGGCGGAGTCAGCCAATTTTATGGCTCTGCATTGACAAGCATCAGAGCTTCAGCTCCCCTGGGGAGGCCAGGAAGTGGGAAGTGCTTGATTAGTTTCCACGAGCCTATTTAAGGTCCCCTCGGTCAAGGGGGTGGTGTAGAAGAGAACTTCTTTTGGGTCCCTTATATCGCCAAAAAGAAAAAGAAGAAGAAAAAGGCAGTCACTTTAAAAAATAAATTCTTGTTTTTAACTTAGTTTAATAGCTAAAATCTGCCTCAAAACCTGCAGATAGAACCCTGTAAGGAAATTGATTGATAAACACAATCAGGCTGAGAGATTCCACAAGGACCCTAGAAGGAACACTGTTCCTCCTTAGCTTTGTTTGACTGCTCGCTTGTGTGGTTGTTTGGTTTTTCTCAGTTTATTTGTTGTCTCTTGCTTTTCTTTCCTCTTCCCCCCCCCCTTTTTTCTTTTCTTTTCTTTTTAATTAGGTGCTGCTAGCTTGTCTCTTCTTTGATATGCTTCCTCTTCAGTGATTTCCCATTCTCTATCTCTATTGATTTTGCCTCCCAAGCTATCTATTCCTCTTCCTTCATCTTTCTGCCTTCTGCTTTCTGTTGTAGTTGTTACACACCAAGTTTTTTCATTATCCCACAACTTAAGGGTATCAATTTCTATTCTATCTATTCTGTTTTCTTCTTTTTTATTAATAGTAACTTTTTACTTTCAGCCCTTTCTTCACTCTTTTTCTCCCTCCTCACCATTCTAGCCTTCTAAATCATTATATATATATTCCTCTATTGCTTTCACAGTCCATTGTAGGCACTCCACTTCTTTCTCTATTACTCTACACTGCATACATGAGTTAAATATTCCTTTCACTAAGTCTAATTTGGCCCCTCTTCTAATTTTTATCAATATTACTATTATCTTTGTTCCTTTCTCACATCTTTTGATTCCTGTGGCCCTAATCTTTTGCCTTCAAGGTAACATAGAAAGAAGCAAGGAAATAAAATAAGAAGAAAAAGTGTCAAAGAGAAAACTTAACAAACACACAGAACCACCAGCTAAATAAAACTCTAGAGCAGAGAGAGAAGCTAAGCAACTGAATAAACCCATCAAGATAAAATGATGACTAGAGGGCAACAAAAAATTACAAACCACACTGAGAAACAGGAAGACATGGACTCCTCCAATGAACACACTAAAAACCAGGAAGAGATGCAGAACATCGAACAACTAATCAAAGCTTTCAAAACAAATACCATGGACCAACTTAATTAAGTGAAGGACGAGATTAAGGATATAAAGAAGTCACTGGGAGAATATACTGAAGAAATTGTAAACATATGCAAAAAGATAATGGAAATGATGGTGATCAATGGCACAATCCAAGAAATCAAAAAGTCTTTGGATTCACATAACAACAGATTTGAACAGGCAGAAGAAAGAATTAGTGATGTGGAAGACAGTACAGCTGAAATCAAAGAGATAGTAGAACAGATAGACAAAGAGATAGAAAAAATCAAGCAGGGACTCAGGGATTTAACCAACAACACAGAACGCACAAACATAGGCATTATGGGCATCCCAGAAGGAGAAGAGAAGGGAAAGGGAACAGAAGGACTGTTGAAGGAAATAATAGCTGAAAACTTCCCAACCCTATTGAGAGAGATGGATGTGCAGATCCAGGAAGCACAGCGCACCCCAAATAGTATAAATCCCAACAGGCCAGCTCCAAGACATATACTTGTCAAAATGTCCAATGCTCTAGACAAAGAGAAAATACTCAAGGCAGCAATAGAAAAGAGAACCATCACATACAAGGGAAGCACAATAAGATTAAGTGCTGATTTCTCATCTGAAACCACGGCGGCAAGAAGACAGTTGTATGACATAGTCAAACTACTAAAAGGAAAAAACATTCAGCCACAAATTCTCTATCCAGCAAAACTGGCATTCAAAAATGATGGAGAGTTCAAAATATTCGCAGATAAACAGAACTTAAGAGAGTATGTCAACAAGAAACCTGCGCTTCAAGAAATACTAAAGGAATCTCCACAAGTTGAAAGGAAAAAACAAGGGAGAGAGAGTTGGAGGAGAGTTTAAAAACAACTGAAAAGACAAAAACAGAAACAAAACAACATGTGACACACATTAACCCAAAGAAAATATGGCTGAAGCAAGAAATTCATTGTGAGTAATAACACTGAATGTTAATGGATTAAATTCACCAATCAAGAGACACAGATTGGCAGAATGGATAAGGAAATATGATCCATCTATATGCTGTCTACAAGAAACCTACCTTCGGCCCAGGGATTCAAGGAGGCTGAAAGTGAGTGGCTGGAAAACAATTTTTCAAGCTAACAATAGCCAAAAAAGGGCAGGAATAGCTATTCTAATATCAGACAAAATAGACTTTAAATGCAAAACTATTATAAGAGACAAAGATGGACACTATATATTAGTAAAAGTGGTAATCTCTCAAGAAGAGAGAACAATCATAAACATTTATGCACCTAATCGGGGCACTTCTGAGAACCATTGTCTGAAAGATAGGTTAACAAGGGAGAGAAAGAGAAGACTAGGTTGTGAGCCATCACCCATATGGACATAATCTATGGTAAAATGATAGAGTATAGTTGCATATTGAAGGATAGGACAGGTGGGTAGTGATATTACTGGTTTTGGTGGTGCAACGTTGACAAGTGGGTACATTTGGAAGGGCAGGTTAGAATACCCAGGGCATGTAACTATGAATCTTGTCATCCAATGAATCAAGACAGGGGAGTGTCATGTGCCCCAGGGGGATGGGGAGGAAGGGACAGAAAAGATCAAACAGGAGGTGTTTAGTGGTCATGGGAAATGTTTTCCATTACCTTACAATAATGGACACAGGACATGGTAAATATCATAAAAAATTATTAAACTGTACCGTCTAAATTGTAAACTCTACTGTAAACCATTGACAATATTTAGTAGCTATGTTTCAGTATCTGTATAACATTTATAACTATAACAATGCTATCATCCACATAAAAAGGGTTTTAATATGGGGTGATGAAAGGGGAAGGGGGTTGGGTATATGAGAGTCTCTGGTATTCTGTGTGTGACTTTTCTTTGAAAATTAAATGAAAATTCGGGAGACACTGGGGAATGAGAGGGAGAAGGTGCCATGGTACAAAGTGGACACCCGATAATGCAGTGATAAAAGGAAAAAAAATAATTAAAAATTTTTTTCCCATATTATGAATGTCCCAATCCATTAATTAAATATAATTAATATGATTTTTAGTTTTTTTTAAGTTTCCATGTATTTTATCTCTTTCATTTAAGCTTATCATTATTATTTCATTTTCCTATTAATTGTATTTGTTTATTATATGGGTTTCATCTTCAAGGAAGGTTTAGATCATAGAAGGGTTACAATGGGGGCTGCAGAGGATCATTGGTGGGTGGTCTCTGGGATGGGGGACTCATGGGAGGAAGTTCATCTGAATATACATGAAAGATATATAAAATTGTTCAAATGATCAAGGGATGGGGCATGGTCACGGTGGGTAGACAATCACTTAATTAATGAGGGACTACTGAATTCCCAGCCTGGAGAGCTCTGCCACATTCTCCAAGGGAGCAGCAACAGTCCCCCAAGTGCAGGGGCAGTGTCTGGCAAAAGAGGATGGCCCACTGATGCGTTCTTGTTATTGATGACTAGTCTTATGAGTCTTTGCTCTTGTAATTGAAACTTAGCCTACTGTTATGGGGTGCCTAAGGGTTGCCACCTGAGAGCCTCCTTGTTGCTCAAATGTGGCCTCTCTCTAAGCCAAACTCAGCATATTGAATGCATTACCTTACCCCCAACATGGGACATGACTCCCGGGGATGAGCATCCCTGGCAACGAGGGATTAATACCAAGTGCCAACTGGCAGTATGACTGGAAAAAGACCTTGAATAAAAGGGGGAAAAGGTAAAGGCAAATGAGTTCATGTGGCTAAGAGACTTCAAACTAAGTCGGGAGGTCATCCCATTGGTAACACTTATACACACATCAGTAGATCTCATAGAGCACAAAAGTGGATATCACCCCACACAAAGGGGCTCCTGAGGGCTCTGGAGACACCCAGATCCTATATATAAGGGGGGATAACTCCAGAGATCAATGCCTTATCAGTGGGCTCTACTTTGGAATCTGTGCTCCTGAGAGTGACAGAGCTGAACTCAAATAAGTCTTCCCTGCACATGGTCCATCAGTCCCTTCTATTCAAACCTATATGTGATGCTGGAGTTTTTTAGGTGTACTTCCAGAGACTGGATCCTCTGGCCTGCCCATGTGCCAGCTGTGCCTGGAATCTCAGTGGAGCTGTAACTCCTACTCTACAGCTCAAGTCTCCTGGTGAGGAGACGATTATAGACAATGGCCATCCCAGGGAATGGAGAGAGCCTGCAGCTGCAGGCAGGATAATGCCATCCACCATAACCATGAGATATAAACCCATTCTCACTTGGAGGTGGAGTGGACGTCACCATCCCAGACTCCTCAGGATTGGGGAAAGAGCTATGGATTAGAGTGGACTTAATGGTATTCTGTTGCAGATATATTGTGATTCAAGCAATGGAAGAAATTATAAAAGTGAGGTGGAATCAGTGGCCACTAGACGCTTTCGGGGCAGGGAAGGGAAAAACAGTTGTAATACAGGGGCTTTCTCAGGACTTGGGAATTATCCTGAATGACATTACAATGACAGATATAGGCCATTTTACATCAGCATGTACCATGCAGAACTGTGTGGGAGAGAGTGTGGTCTACAATGTGAACTATGGCCCATGTTAAGTGGCAAAGCCCCAGGATATGTATAGCCATTGCAGGTGATGTGCCACACTAATGAAAGATGTTTATGTGGGTTGTTATGGGAGGTGTGGGAGGTGGAGAACATGGGAATCCCTGTAATTTTTGTGTAACATTTATGTAATCTAAGCATCTTTTAAAATATGTATATAAAAAATAACATTTATGTAAAAAAAAAAAAAAAAAGTCAACAGATTTCTGGTATTTTGCATCAGCACAACTTTGGCCAAAGAATGCAGTTGCAGTTTAAAATGTTTTTCTTTCTTGATGTCTTCTTCTAATTGTTCATTGCATATTTATAGAAACACTACTGATTTGGCGTGTTAATCTGGTACCCTGCAAATTTGCTGATTTCATTTACTAGCTTTGGGAACTTTGTTGTGGATTTTTTAGAATTTTTTGTATATAGAAATATGTCATTTGCAAATAAGGAAAATTTTACTACTTTTTAATTTAAAGGCATTTTACTTCTTTTTCAAGGTTTATTGTTCTGTTAAGAACATACAGTACAATTTTGAATAATGGTGGTGACAGTGTTCATCCTTATCTTGTTCCTGATTTTAGAAGGAAAGCTGTCTTTCCCTTTATGTAGGATGTTAGCTGTGGGTTTTTCATAGTTTTCCTATATCATGTTGAGGAAGTTTTCTTCTATTCCTAGTTTTATAAGAGCTTTGATCAGCAAGCAATTGTAGATTTTGTCAAATGCCTTTTCTGCATCAATTGAGATGATCATGTGTTCTTCTTTTCCTTTCATTCTGTTAATGTGATGAAAGATATTGTTTTTATTACATTTAACCATCCTTGCATCCCAGGGATTAAATCTGCTTGATCATGGTGTATAATTATTTTAATATACTTTTGGATTTCGTTTGAAAATATTTCCTTGAGGATTTTTGCATCTATCTTCATAAGAGTTATTGGTCTGTGATTTTCATTTCTTGTGTTATCTGTTCATGGCTTTGGTATAATGGTGATCTTAGCCTCATAGAATTAATTAGGGAGTTTTCCCAACTCTTCAACAATTGGGAAAAATCTGAGCAATGTTAATGTAATTTCTTCGTGTAATATTTGGTAAAAAATGTCACTGTATAGTCTTCTAGCCCTAGGGTTTAATTTGTTGGGAGGTGTATTAGACAGCCAAAGAGGTACTGATGCAAAATAACAGAAATCAATTGGATTTTATAAAAGGTATTTATTTGGGGTAGAAGCTTACAGTTACCAGGTGATAAAGTGTAAGTTGCTTCCCTCACCAAAGTCTGTTGCCACTTGTTGGAGAAAGATGTCTGTTGATGTCTGCAAGGGTTCAGTCTTCCTGAGTTCCTCTCTTCCCAGGGCTCATTTCTCTCTTAGGTCAGCCACTGTACTCTCTCTACAAGACCAACTGTAGACTATCAGGTGAATGGCTCGTCTCTTTTCCTGGAGCATTAGCCATGTCTAATGGAGCATTCTCTCCTTCCTCACTTAACTGCTTCTCTGGGTATTTACTTCCCAGGCTCCAGGATCAAAACTCCAACCCTCCTTCTTTGTGGTACAGTTTCTCTGTGAGTCCCTTACAACCAAGGGGCAGGGACTCATCATCCTTCGGATATGGCCCCATCATAGCCGTAATCATTATTTAATCAAGTAAAAGTTAAACCTCTGAATCCAATATAATCTAATATGCCCAGAGGAACAGGCCAGTTTACAAACATAATCCAATATCTACTTTTGGAATTCAAAAACAATATCATACTGCTACAGGAGGTTTTTGATTACTGATTCAATCTCTTTACTACTTATTTACTTTTTGCTATCTTCTATTTTGTCTTGAGTCAGTTTAGATAGTTTTTGTGATTTTAAGAATTTGCCCAGCTCATCTGGGTTATCTATTTGACTGGCACAGAGTTGTGCATAGTATCCTTTTATACTCTATTTTATTCAGTGGTGTCAGTTGTAATGTTTCCCTTTTCATTTCTGATTTTAGTTGGATAATCTCTTTTTTTCTAAATCATTGTAGTTGATGTTTTGCCAATTTGGTTGATCTTTTCAAAGAACGAACTCTTGGTTTTGTTAATTCTATTAATCTCCTGTTCTCTATTTCATTTATCTCCACTCTAATCATTATTTCCTTCCTCCAGTTTACTTTAATTTAGTTTGCTCTACTTTTTCTATTTCTTCCAATTTTAAGGAGATGTTTCAGATTTGAAATCTTTCTTTTTTAATGAATTATTTAGAGGTATAAATTTCATTCTCAGGACAGCCTTTGCTGCATCCCAAAAGTCTTGTATGTTGTATTTTCATTTTTTTTTTTTATTATTATGGGTAAAAATCAAAATTCTCACAATACATACAAACATTTGTAAAATGATATATAAATATATATGCATATATGTGTATTTGCTTACAAAAATGTTATTTTTATATATATATATATACATATATTTTAAGAGGTGCTTAGATTACCTAAAATATTACACGGAACCCACTGGGATTCCCATGTTGCCCACCTCCCACACCTCCCACCACATCCCACACAAACATCTCCCACAGTGTGGCCCACCAACCTCAATGAACTTACACATCCTGGAGCCTTGCCACCAACCATAGACCACAGTTCACACTGTAGACCACACTCTCTCCCACTCAGTTCTGAGTGGTGTGTGCTGATTTAAAATGGCCTACATCCATTGCCACAACAGTACTCAGGACAACCTCCAACACCCAAAGAAGCCCCTGTATTTCAACTGCTCATCCCCTCCCTACCCAAAAAACTGTCAAGTGGCCACTGGCTCCACCTCATTGTTATAATTTCTTGCATTGCAAGAATCACCATATGTGAGCAAGAGAATACCATCAAGTCCACTCTAGTCCATAGTTCTTCCCACAATCCAGAGGTGACTGGGATGGTGATGTCCACTCCAACTCCAAGTGAGAGAGGGCTTATATCCCATGGATATGGTGGGTGGGATGATCCTGCCTGCAGATGCAGGCCCTCTCCATTCCCTGGGATGGCCATTTCCCATCGTTGTCTCCTCACCAGGTGACTTGGATGAGTCCATTGAGCTGTAGGGTAGGAGTTGCAGCTCCACCTAGATTTCATGCACACCTGGCACATAGGTAGGCGGGAGGCTCCAGTCTCTGGAAGTATACCTAAGAAACTCCAGCATCGCATGTAGGTTTGAATAGAAGGGACTGGTGAACCATGTGCAGGGAGGACTTATTTGAGTCTAATTCTGTCACTCTCAGGAGCACAGATTCCAAAATAGAACCCACTGATAAGGCATCAGTCTCTGGGGCTATCCCCCCTTATATAAGACCAGGGTGTCTCTGGAGCTCTCAGGAACCCCACTGAGTGGGGTGATAGGCACTTAGATGTTCTATGAGCTCCTACTGAGGTGTGCGTAAGAGTTACCTCTGGGATGACCTCCCGACTCTCTTTGAAGTCTCTTAGCCACTTGAACTCATTTGTCTTTACCGTTTCCCCCTTTTATTCAAGGTCTTTTTCCAGTTGTGTTGCCAGTTGGCACTTGGGAAAAGTTTTCAATTAGCAATAATCATGCCTCGGATAAACCTCATTGGCTACGATACTGCCACTGCACAAAGCTGCCAGTTGGCACTTGGTATTAATCCCTCGTTGCCAGGGAGGCTCATCCCCGGGAGTCATGTCCCACGTTGGGGGGAAGGTAATGCAATCATATGCTGAGTTTGGCTTAGAGAGAGGCCACATTTGAGCAACAAGGAGGCTCTCAGGTGGCAACCCTTAGGCACCCCACAACTGCAGGCTAAGTCTCATTTACAGGAGCAAAGACTCACAAAGGTAGTCATCAATAAAAAAAAAAAAAAAATCAGTGGGTCATCCTATTTTGACAGGGACTGTCCCTACACTCAGAGGACTATTGCTGCTCCCTTGGAGATTGTGGCAGAGCTCTCCAGGCTAGGAATTCAGATTCCCTCATTTATTGTGTGATTATCCACCCATCGTAACCATGCCCCATCCCCCGATCCTTTGAATGATTTTGTATATCTTTCATGCATATTCGGTTGAACCAATCCCCAAGAACCACCCCCGCAGACACCCTCCCCCCAATAATCCCCCGCAGTACCCATTGTAACCCTTCTGTGATCCAAATCCTCCATGAACATTTAGTCCATAAAATAATCAAATACACTTACTAGGAAAAGAAACAAGTGTGATAAGCTTACATGCAAGAGACAAACATAAGGAAACTCAGGGGGAAAAAAAAAAAAAAAAAAAAAAAAGAGAAGGAAAAAAAAACAAATAATCAAACAAAGAATTTTCTTCCCCTCAATATGATCTCTAATTTCCCTTGTGATTTTCTCTATAACTAATTGGAAATTTAATAGTACATAATTTATTCTCCACATACTTGAGAATTTTCCATTTCTTCCTTTGTTATTGATTTCTAGCTTTATTCCATTGTATTTAGGGAAGATAATTGTATGGTTTATATATATATATTATATGGCAGGCTGGGCAGATTGCTACTCCCAGGCACCTCACAAAGTAGGCGAGTCACCTTAGGGGCAACCTTTACCCACTCAAAAATTCATCTCACATTCACGGTGAGAATTTGGGTGTCACCTGGAATTGTTATTTTCCTTACTCATAAGTTTATGGCATAATATAGATATTTTTTATTTATTAAGTCTTATTTTATGATCTATGGTATGGTCCATACTGTAGAATGATCCAAATGCTCATGAGAAGAATATATATTCTGCTGTTGTTTGGTGAAGTGTTCTGTACATGTCTGTTAGGTTTAGCTGGTTTAGTGTATTGTTCAAGTCCTATTTATTTATTTATCTTCTCTCTAGATGTTCTAATCATTATTGAAAGTGGTACATTAAAACTCCTACTATTATTGTAGAACCTTCAAATTCTTCCTTCAAATCTGTTAGTATTTGCTTAATACTTAATCTTGAGATCTGCTGTTAGGTGCATATATATTTATAATTGTTACAACTTCTTGTTTTGTTGACCCTTTTACCTATATATAATGACTACCTTTGTCCATTGTAACTGTGTTTGACTTGTCTGCTTTTTTTCCCCCTGATATTAGTATAACTATGTCAGCTATCTATTGGTTATTACTTACATGTGTATATATATATATACACACACATGAATATATATATATTTCATCCCTTCTCTTTCATTCTACTTGTGTCCTTGAATTTAAGATGGGACTCTTGCAGACAGCATATATTTGGGTCGTACTTTCTTATTCTTTCTGCTTTTTTTTGACATGAAAATTTAATCCATTTTCCTGATATTGTAGAACTTCTATTTTGCTATTTAATCTTTTAAAGTCATAATTTCCCCTCAATTCTTCTGTTAATTCCTAATTTTGTATTTACTTGATTTTTTTGCATTGTACCATTTTATGTGCTATCTCATGTCTATCTAGATATAGTTTTAATATATTTTCTGTGTTATGGACTTAAAATTTAATAACCTGCATATAACAATCATAATTAATTAAATAACAACTTGACTTCAATTGCATAAAATATACTTTTCCTATATCCCTTCATCCCCCTTTTGTTACTTATTACCAATAATATCTTTGTACATTTTATGTTCAAAATCATAGCTTGATCATTAATTATTATGCATTTTAGCACCTATAGGATATAAGAAGTGGAGTTACATAACAAAATGTAAAATACAAGAGCACTGACTTTTATAATTACCCAAATGGTTACCTTTACTGGAGGTCTTTATTTCTTTATAACTCATGTTTTTTTCTTTCAGTATGGAGGACTCCCTTTAACATTGCTTTTACAGCATGTCTAGTGGCAATGAACCCCTTTAGCTTTTGTTTATATGGGAATATCATATTACTCATTCATTGTTTTCCCGATATCCTTTATTTCTTTCTCAATATTTTCTTTCATCTCCTGGAGCATTTAAAAGTCTTTATTCCATATGTCCACAGTATAGTCTTCTTTGTAGGTGATTCCTGGGTTTTGATTTTTTTTTTTTTCCATTTGATGGGCCATCATTTCCTTCTCTTTGTTTGTTTTGTATTAGTCAGTCAAAGGAGTGCTGATGCAAAATATCAGGAGTCTCTTGACTTTTATAAAGGGTTGTTATTTAGAGTTGAAGCTTAATGTTACCAGGCCCTAAAGCCTAAGTTACTGCTCTCACATGTTGGGGCAAGATGGCTCCCAATGTCTGCGAAGATTTCAGGCTTCTTGTGTTCCTCTCTTCCTGGGGTTCCATTTCTCTCCAGGCTCAGCTGTTGTAGTCTCTTCACAAAGCCAGCTGTAGACTATCAGGTGAATGGCTTTGACTCTCTCCCTGGGGCTTCTGGTGTTTCTAAGGAGCCATCTCTATTCTTCTGTATTCTTCTCCTATATGTTCACTTCCTATGCTCCAGATCCAAACTCTACCTAACTCTTCTGCCATGTCATTTTCTCTTGAGTCCCCACCCACCAAGGGGACAGGACTCAATGTCCTACTGATGTGGACCAATCAAAGCCCTAATCATAATTTAATCATGCCCAGAGGAAAAGACCAGTTTACAAACATAATCCAATATTTCTTTTTGGAATTCACCAATAATAACAAACTGCTACGGCTTTGTACTCTTTTTTTCTTGCACTCTGTATTAGCCAAAGGAGTGCTGATGGAAAATACCAGAAATGTTGACTTTTATAAAGGGTATTTATTTGGCATAGAAGGTTACAGTTACCAGGCCATAAAGTATACATTACTTCTCTCACCAAGCTCTGTTTCCATGTGTTGGAGCAAGATGTCTGCCAATGTCTGCCAAGAGTTCAGGCTACTTGGGTTCCCCTCTTCCAAGGGCTTCTTTCACTCTGGGCTCAGCTGCTCTGCTCCTCAGTGTGCTTACTTCCTAGTCTCCAGCTCAAAACTCCAATCTCCCTCCTCTGTGGTGTAGTTTCTCTGTGATTCCCTGACCACCAAAGAGTCAGGGATGCAACATCCTACTGATGTGGCCCAATCAAAGCTGTAATCATTATTTAATCAAGTAAAAGTGAAACCTCTGATTCCGGTATAATCTAGTATGCCCAGAGGAAAAGATCGGTTTACAAACATAATCCAATATCTATTTTTGGAATTCATAAACAATGCCAAACTGTTACACACACCATACATTTTATTAGTTTAAATAATAATTCTGGGATTTATTCACTGAGATTCCTGTTTCTTGATTTTGCAACCTGCTGGTGTTATGATAGAGATTTTGTTGAGTGTCAGCTGTCTTATCAGTAAAGTCTGCCCAAGGCAAATTCAGAGTGCATAGTTCTCTATGTATTTTGGGGCCTGTGTCTTGTCCTGGACTTGTCCTTGTTTGTTGCTTTGTAGTTACCCTGTTTCCAGGATTCTGCATACACCCTCATTATTTTCCAGGATACACATCCCTCTCTCTTTCAGTTCTTTAAAGCAGATAATCTTTTGCTCTAGGCTGTCTGCCTCAACACTTCCTTACACAGTTTTTGTTGTCATCTCCAGCAGCATTTGTCTGAATGGGAAATTCTGGGGAGGGAAAACAGGTTGGAAAAAAGTATAACAAGTCAGACTTCCCTAACAAGAACAAAGCCAGGGACCCAAAAAAAAAGAATGAATTCATAGAATATGCCCCTGACAGATGAGTAAACAAATAAATAAGGCAACTTGCTAAGATCAATATCTCCAGGAAGAGGAGGGATTCAATAAGGACTCTAGAACCTTCAGTTATATTTTTTGTTGTGGTGGTGGTTGTTACTGCTTTTTAAAAACTCATGTACATTTTCAAGTATGGCCAAAAGAAAGAAGAATGTAATGATCTGTCATATACTATTACTTAACTTCAACAGTTAGAAACATGTGCCCTATTTTGGTTCATCCAAAGCAACTTTTATGGATTGTATCATATGCCCCACAAAGATATGTTCAAGTCCTAACCCCGACTCCTGTGTGTGTGAAGTCATTTGTAAATAGGGTCTTTGAAGATGCTATTTGGATAAGGCAAATTTGAGTCAAACTGGACCTCAATCCAATCTGGCTAAGGAAAGGAAATTGGACAAGGAACTGCAAATCAGAGAAGACACAGGAAGCAAGATTGCCATGTGTCAGAGGGTTCCTGGAAAGCCATCACCAGAAGGCTGCAGGCTTTGGAGAAATATTTCCCTTGGTGATATCTTGACTTTGGACTTCTGTAATCCAAAGCTGTGATATAACAAAATCCTGTTGTTTAGGTCAAGCAGTTTGTGATATTTGTCATAGCAGCCCACCCAAACTAAGACAGAACCCATTCCCCACATCCCAAGTAAATTATTATTTCAATATATCTCTCAGTAAAAGTAGAACTCTAATTCATAAAGAAATACTTAGTTATTGCATTTAAATATATTATCAATAGTAATTCCTTAGTAGTGTCAAATAACCATTAAGTGTCTATTTTCTTCAGTTTGTACATTTTTTCCAATCAAAATCCAAATAAGACCTACACATTTGGTTATTTTATCTTTTATTTTTTTCTAAATCTTTAAAAAGTTCCCTCCTTGTTTTATTTTTTTGTAATTTACTTGTTAATAAGACAAATCTTTTTTCCTACATAATTTTCTAACTTTTGGATTTTTAAATTACAGTTTCATAGTCACTTAACTTGTTCTTCTGTCTCCTTTATTTCCTAGGAAGTGAACATTTGATTGAATTCTGGTTTTATTGTTTTGCAAAGAATGCAGGTGAAATATTACACCATTTATTACATAATATCAAGAAGACTATAATATCTGGGGGGGGATTTTTTTTTATTAATGAAGATGCATTTAATCATTATGTTCAGGTGTTTTAAATCTCTTCCACCCATTATAAAATTTCCATTAACATTTCACCTAAATTTTTAGCAGCTGTTGCTGATTATTGAGACGGTAATCTGACACTGTTTAAGTGTTTTCCTTCCTTTTGGATGTATTAACTTGAAATGTTCTATAAATGATGACTTTTCTTCATCTACTATTTGGTTACACTGAAACACAGTCCATTGAGGCCTCATAGGTAATCATATTTTTTGTTTGTTTTTTTATATTTTTGTTTTTTAGTCCTTTCTGTATACCTTATTTTGTTCTGCCTGTGGTTTATCTTACTGGGAATGTTCATTACATTACTGTGGTTTTAAATCTTATAAAATATTTCCTTCTCTAGTAAAGCCTTAAATGAAACATGGAGTTAGATTTACTTGTTTAATATTTCTTTTAATATTCAGGTATTTATTTTCATCAAAGTCTGTTGATTATTATGTATTTACATGACCTCAGATTAAAAACTGCAAAATAAGGTACATATAGAGAAATAGTGTGATGGTTAGGCTAATGTGTCAACTCGGCCAGGTAATTGTGTTCAGGTGTTTGGTTCAGCAAGCCCTGGGCTAATTGTAATACAAGAGCATTTATGGACTTTGATCACCAGTGAGTTTACTGCATGGATTGCTGATAACATCTGCATCAATCAGGGAGATTGCATCATCAATTGGTGACACTTTTATCCAATCAGTTGAATGCCTTAAAAAGGAAGTGATTTCAACATTCAGAGAGAATTTCCCAGCTAGCCATTGGACAGCCAGCTTCTTCCAGAAACTCCTCAAGGACCTTTCATTGGACTTTCATCGGAGCTCTTGGTTTGCAGCCTGCCTACAGAACCTGGACTTGTACATCCCCACGGTCGTGTGAGAGACTCTTTTAAAATCTCATATTATTGACAGATCTCTCCTGTTGATTCTGTTTCCCGAGAGAACCCTGACTAATACAAGTAGCTTCCCTAAATCTCTGGGCCACATTGTGGCCCACCTTCCTCCATAGAAAATTATCTTCATTTGATTTGGTGTATCCTTCCATTTTTTTAATATATTAAAACATTACATACACTGTTTAGAACCATACATTTTTTTTTTTTTAATAACAAATCAATTTTATTGATATATATTAATAAAGCATAAATCCACCCAAAGTGTACAATCAATGGTATTTAGTATAATCACATATTTGTACACTCATCATTTCAGTCATTCTTAGAGAACCTTCATTATTCCAATAATAATAATAACAATAAACAAAAAAACAAACAAAACTCATCCCCTCTCAATCTCTATGCTTCCATATCCTCTTCAACATTTACAGTTTTCTGACTTTTTAATAGCGGCCAGTCTAATAGGTGTGAAATGATATCTCATTGTAGTTTTGATTTGCATTTCCCTAATCGCCAGTGATGTTGAGCTCTTTTTCATGTGTTTCTTCGCCATTTGTATTTTTTCTTTGGACAATTGTCTTTTCAAGTCCTTTGCCCATTTTTTAATCAAGAAGTTTGCCTTTTTATTGTTGAGTTGTATGATCTCTTTATATATCATGGATAATAAACCCTTATCAGATATGTGATTGCCACATACTTTCTCTCATTGAGTCAGCTTCCTTTTCACCCTTTTGACCTTTGAGGTGCAAAGGCATTGAATTTTGAGGAGGTCCATTTATCTATTTTTTCTTTTGTTGTTCATGTTTCAGGTGTAAGGTTCGAGAAACTACTGCCTACCACAAACTCTTGAAGAAGTTTCCCTATATTTTCTTCTAGGAGTTTTATGGTTGTCTCTTTTATATTTAGGTCCTTGATCCATTTTGTGAGATACGGGTCTTCTTTATTTCTTTTGGATATAGCTATCCACTTCTCCCAGCACCATTTTTTGAATAGACTGTTATTCTATGGGAGGGCTTGACAGCCTTGCCAAAAATCGCTTGACTCTAGATGTGAGGGTCTATTTCTGAGTTCTTGATTCAGTTCCATTGGTCAATGTGTCTATCTTTATGCCAGTACCATGCTGTTTTTACCACTGCAGCTAAGTAATATGTTTTTTTTTTTTTTTTTTTTTTTTATTATGGGTAAAAATCAAAATTCTCACAATACATACAAACATTTGTAAAATGATATATAAATATATATGCATATATGTGTATTTGCTTACAAAAATGTTATTTTTTATATATATATATACATATATTTTAAGAGGTGCTTAGATTACCTAAAATATTATACGGAACCCACTCGGATTCCCATGTTGCCCACCTCCCACACCTCCCACCACATCCAACACAAACATCTCCCATAGTGTGGCCCACCAACCTCAATGAACTTACACCTCCTGGAGCCTTGCCACCAACCATAGACCACAGTTCACACTGTAGACCACACTCTCTCCCACTCAGTTCTGAGTGGTGTGTGCTGATTTAAAATGGCCTACATCCATTGCCACAACAGTACTCAGGACAACCTCCAACTCCCAAAGAA
>JAKSZT010051676.1:0-10463 GCA_026826555.1 Tolypeutes matacus
AAGCATAATCATCAATATCAAAGATCCTTCAATAGACAATCTTCCTTTGGAAGTCATTGTCCCTCTACTTGGAGCATTCTTGTTGTTCGACTAGAGAATGTGGCAGAGCACCCATGGATGGGAATTTGCTATTCTTTTCATTATTATGTGATTTTCCACCCACCATGAAAATGCCCCATGAACTTTTTTTTTTTTATTATTTATTTTTTATTGTGGGTAAATGATGGAGTTTCAATTAAAGGCCATGGCAACTGAAAAAATAGAAGGTCACCCTGGAATGTAGGAAACAAGCCCTCCGGTCTCATGATAATAGGAGCTGGGTTGGGAAACATCCTGAGCTTGTAAGATTTACAATGTCTGTGAATTTCAGCAAGAAAAAGAGGAACTGAGCCATCAACTTTTAAGACTTGCTCATTTTAGTAAAATGTAAACTGTCAAGTATCTATTGACTTTGTATATGTACATACATATTTTCTTTGTTCTAAAGCCAAAATAAAAGCCACACCTTATGAGGTGGCAGGGCTCTTCTCTGCATATCTGACGGAGAGTCCCCTGATCCCAGTTCTTCTTCTCTTTGTCTTATTCTTTCTTTCTCATCCGCAGCACAGTTTTCACGGACCCAGAGCCTGACTGGCAACAGGTAAAAATCAAAATTTTCACAATACATACCACTATTTGTAAAATGATATATAAATATATATGCATATATGTGCATTTGCTTACAAAAATGTTATTTATATATATATAAATATATTTTAAGAGGTGCTTAGATTACCAAAAATATTACACAGAACCCCCTGGGATTCCCATGTTGCCCACCTCCCACACCTCCCACCACATCCCACACAAACATCTCCCACAAGTGTGGACCACCACCCTCAATGGACTTACACATCCTGGGGCCTTGCCACCAACCATAGACCACAGTTCACATCGTAGACCACACTCTCTCCCACACAGATCTGAGTGGTGTGTGCTGATTTAAATGGCCTATATCTGTTGCCACAAAAGTACTCAGGACAACCTCCAAATCCCAAAGAAGCCCCTGTATTTCAACTACCCATCCCCTCCCTGCTCCAAAAGTGTCAAGTGACCACTGGCTCCACCACATTGTTATAATTTCTTCCATTGCTAGAATGACCATATGTTACAACAGAATACCATCAAGTCCACTGTAGCCCATAGTTCTTCCCCCAATCCTGAGGGGACTGGGATGATGATGTCCACTCCACCTCCAAGTAAGAGAGAGCTTATATCCCATGGATATGGTGGGTGGGATGATCCTGCCTGCAGATGCAGGCCCTCTCCATTCCCAGGGATGGCCATTGCCCATTGTTTTCTCCTCGCCAGGTGACTTGGATGAGTCCATTGAGCTGTAGGGTAGGAGTTGCAGCTCCACCAAGATTCCATGCATACCTGGCACATAGGTAGGCCAGAGGCTCCAGTCTCTGGAAGTATACCGAAAAACTTCTGCATCACATATAGGTTTGAATAGAAGGGACTGATGAACCATATGCAGGGAGGATTTATTTGAGTCTAATTCTGTCACTCTCAGGAGCACAGATTCCAAAATAGAGCCCACTGATATGGCATCAGTCTCTGGGGCTATCCTCCCTTATATAGGACCTGGATGTCTCTAGAGCTCTCAGGAGCCCCTCTGTGTGGGGTGATAGGCACTTAGATGTTCTATGAGCTCCTACTGAGGTGTGCGTAACAGTTACCTTTGGGATGACCTCCTGACTCTCTTTGAAGTCTCTTAGCCACTTGAAATCATTTATCTTTACATTTTCCCCCTTTTATTAAAGGTCTCTTTCCAGTTGTGTTGCCAGTTAGCACTTGGTATTAATCCCTCATTGCCAGGGAGGCTTATCACCGGCAGTCAAGTCCCACGTTGGGGGAAGGTAATGCAATCATATGCTGAGTTTGGCTTAGAGAGAGGCCACATTTGGGCAACAAGGAGGCTCTCAGGTGGCAACACTTAGGCACCCCACAACTGCAGGCTAAGTCTCAGTTACAAGAGCAAAGACTCGCAAGGGTAATCATCAATAAAAAGAACACATCAGTGGGTCATCCTATTTTGACAGGCACTGTCCCAGCACTCAGAGGACTATTGCTGCTCCTTTGGAGACGGTGGCAGAGCTTTCCAGGCTAGGAATTCAAATTCCCTCATTTATTGTGTGATTGTCCACCCATCGTGATCATGCCCCATCTTTTGATATTTAGAACGATTTTGTATATCTTCATGTATATTCGGATGAACTAATTCACATGAATCCCCTCTCCCAGACACCCCCCACCAATAATCCCCTGCAGTACCCATTGTAACCCTTCTGTGATCCAAATCCTCCATGAACATGTAGTCCATAAAATAATCTAATACATTTACTAAGAAAAAGAAACAACTATGATAAGCTTACATGTAAGAGTCAAACATCAGGAAACTCAGGGGGAAAAAAAAAGAGAATGAAAAAAAAACAAGAAAAACAAAAGCAAATAATTAAAGAAACAAAACAAAACTAAACAAAATATAATTAACAGATTGGGACATTCAAAAGAATGGACAAAAAAGCAAAGGAAATGCCTTTTATATATATATATTTATTATTATTATTATTCTGTTTTTTCCTTTCTCTTTTCATTTTTTCCTTCCTTTTATCACTGTATTATCAGATGTCCAGTGTGCCGTGACATCTTCCCCCTCTCAATCCCCATTGTCTCCCAATTTTTCTTTTAATTTTCAAAGAAGTTTTAGAACACAGCAAAGTCACACATGGTGTGCCGGAGACTCCCAGATATCAAACCACCCCCCCTTCCCCACCCCATATTAACCCCCCCTTTTATTGGATATTAGCATTTTTATAACTGTGATACAGAAAGCAAAATATAGCAACTAAACATTGTCAATTATTTACAGTATAGTTTACAATTTAGATGATACAGTTTAATAATTTTGATGATATTTACCATGTCCTGTGTCCATTACTGTAAGGTAATGTAAAGCCTTCCCCATGACCACCAAACACCCCATTAGATCTTGACTATTCCCTTCCCCCCCCACCCCAGGGCCCATGATACCACCCTATCATGACCCATGGAATGACAAGATTCACAGATACATGCCCTGGGAATTTGAACCTGCCCTTCTTAATCCACCCACTCACCAGTGCTGCACCACCAAACCCAGTAACACCACCACTCATCTGCCCCATCCCCAAACATGCAACCACAGTCTATCCCTTTACCATAGATTATGTCCATTATGTGTGATAGCTCAAAGCCTGCTCTTCTCTTACTCTCCCTTGTTAACCTATCTTTCAGACAATGGTTCTCAGAGAATGCTCACTTTCCTTAGTTCAGATCAGTGAGGTCATATACTGTTCATCCTTCAGTGCCTGGCTTGCTTCACTCAACATAAGGTCTTCAAGATTCATCCACGTTATTCCATGTGTTAGCACTTTGTTCCTTCTTACAGCTGAGTAATATTCCATTGTATGTATGTACCACATTTTGCTTATCCATTCGTCTGTTGATGGGCACCGGGGCTGATTCCAACTTTTGGCAATGGAGAACAATGCTGCTATGAACATTGGTGTGCATATATCTGTATGTGTCTTTGCTTTCAGTTCTTCTTGGTATATGCCCAGCAGTGGAATTGCTGTCTCATATGGAAGATCTATTGTTAGTTTTCTGTGGAACCGCCAATCTATCCTCCACAGTGGCTGGACCATACCGCAGTCCCAACAGCAGTGGATGAGGGTTCCTATTACTCCACATCCTCTCCAACATTTAGTGTCTCCTGTTTTTTTAATAGCTGCCATTCTGATGGGTGTAAGATGGTATCTCATTGTAGTTTTGATTTGCATTTCCTTGATAGCAAGCGATGTTGAGCATTTTTTCATGTGCTTTTTAGCCATTTGTATTTCTTCCTTGGAGAAGTGTCTTCTCAGGTCACTTGCCTATTTTATAAATGGGTTGTTTGTCCTTTTATTTTCAAGGTGTAGGATTTCTTTATATATGCAGGATATTATGCTCCTCTCAGATATATGGTTGCCAAATATTTTCTCCCATTGGTTAGGCTGCCTCTTTATTTTCTTAAAAACATCCTTTGGGGTGCAGAAGTTTTTTATTTTGTAGAGGTCCCATTTATCTATTTTTTCTCTTGCTGCTCGTGCTTTGGCAGTGAAGTTCATGAAATCATTTCCTATTACAAGGTCCTGTAAATGCTTCCCTACATTATCTTCCAAAGTCTTTATATTTTTGGCTTTTATATTTAGATCTTTGATCCATCTTGAGTTGATTTTTGTATAAGGTGTGAGATGGTATTCTTCTCTCATTCTTTTGGATATGGATATCAAGTTCTCCAATTACCACTTGTTAAAGAGGCCATTCTATCCCAACTGAGTGGGCTTCATGGCCTTCTCAAATATCAGATGACTGTATATGCGAGGATCTATATCAGAACTCTCAATTCGGTTCCAATGGTCAGTAGGTCTATCCTTGTGCCAATACCATGCAGTTTTGATCACTGTAGCTTTGTAGTATGTTTTAAAGTCAGGTAGTGTGATACCCCCAACTTCATTTTTCTTTTTCAATATCTCTTTGGCAATTCGGGGCCTCTTGCCTCTCCAAATATATTTTGTGGTTAGTTTTTCCAGGTCCTTAAATATTACAGTGTTGTCTTTTATTGGGATTGCATTAAATCTGTAGATTAGTTTGGGTAGGATAGACATCTTTATGAAGTTTAGCCTTCCTATCCATGAACAGGGAATATTTTTCCATTTATTTAAGTCTTCTTTGGTTTCCTTTAACAGTGTTGTGTAGTTTTCTGCATATAAGTCCTTTACATCTTTAGTTAGATTTATTCCTAGGTATTTGATTCTTTTATTTAGTATTGTAAATGGCATTTTTTCCTGATTTCCTCCTCAGTTTGCTCGGTATTGGTGTACAGAAATGCTACTGATTTTGAGCATTGATCTTATAGCCTGCAACACTACTGAACTCCTTTACATGCTCTAGAAGGCTTGGTGTAGATTTCTCAGGGCTTTCTATGTATAGGACCTTGTCATCTGCAAATAATGAAATTTTTAGTTCTTCTTTTCCAATCTGGATGCCTTTTATGTCCTTTTCTTGTCTCAGTGCCTGTGCAAGTACTTCTAAGACAATGTTAAATAGGAATGGAGAGTCTGGGCATCCTTGTCTTGTTCCCGATGTCAGAGGGAAGTATTTTAGGATTTCATCATTGAAAATGAAGTTAGCTTTGTATTTTTCATATATACCCTTTATCATTTTCAGAAAGTTTCCATCTATTCCTATTTTTGTTGTGTTTTTATGAGGAAAGAGTGCTGTATTTTGTCAAATGCCTTTTCTGCATCTATAGAGATGATCATGTGATTTTTTTCTTTCAATCTGTTTATGTGGTGTATTACATTGTTTGATTTTCTTATATTGAACCATCCTTTCATACCTGGGATGAAACCCACTTGATCATGGTGTATAATCCTTTTGATATGTTGTTGAATGCGATTAGCAAGTATTTTGTTGAGGATTTTAGCATCTAAGTTCATTAGAGAAATTGGTCTGTCATTTTCCTTTCTTGTGGTATCTTTATTTGGTTTTGGTATTAGAGTAATGTTGGCATCATAGAATGAGTTAGGCAATATTCCTCCTACTTTTATTTTTTGGAGTAGCTTAAGTAGAATTGGTGTTAGTTCTTTCCAGAATGTTTGGTAGAATTCAGCTGTGAAGCCATCTGGTCCTGGATTCTTCTTAGTTTGGAGGTTTTTGAAGACTGATTCTATCTCTTTACTTGTAATATGACTGTTGAGTTCAACTATTTCTTTTTTCATCGATGTCAGCTCTTTGTGGGTTTCTAGAAACTTGTCCATTTCCTCTAATTTGTCATTCTTGATGGCATACAATTTTTCAAAGTATCGTCTTATGATATGCTTTATTTCTGTGGGGTCAGTAGTGATATCCCCTTGCTCATTCCTTATTTTATGTATTTGCATCTGTTCTCTCTTTTTCCTTGTTAGTCTGGATAAGGGTTTGTCAATTTTGTTGATATTCTCGAAGAACCAACTTTTGGTATTTTTTATTGTTTCCAGTGCTTTCTTATTCTCTATTTCATTTAGTTCTGCTCTAATCTTTGTTATTTCCTTCTTTCTACTTCCTTTATGTTTAGTTTGTTGTTGTTTTTCCAATTCCTCCAAGAGTGCAGTTAGGTCTTCAATTTTAGCTCTTTCTTCTTTTTTAATATATGAATTTATGGCTATGAACTTCCCTTTCAGGACTGCTTTCACTGCATAGTTTTTGATTTGTTGTGTTGTTGTTTTCTTTAGTTTCAAGGTAGTTACTGATTTCTTTTGAGATTTCCTCTTTGACCCACTGTTTTTTCTAAAAGTGTGTTGTTTAACTTCCATAACCTTGGGCCTAACCTGTTTCTCTGGCCCTTATTGATTTCCAACTTCATTCCATTGTGGTCAGAGAAATTACTTTGTATAATCTCAATCTTTCTGAATTCATTGAGTGTTGTTCTGTGGCCTAGCATGTGGTCTATGTTGGAGTATGTTCCATGTGCACTCGAGAAGAATGTTAATCCCACTGTATTTGGGTGTAGTGTTCTGTATATGTCTATTAAGTCCATTTCTTCAAATATATAGTTGAGTGCCTTAGTTTCTTTATTGATTCTCTGTCTAAATGTTCTGTCTAATGATGATAGTGGTGTGTTGAAGTCCCCTGCTATAATTGTAGAGGCATTTATTTCTCCTCTTAGTTTTTCCAGAGTTTGCCGCATGTATTTTTAGGCACCCCGGTTAGGTGCGTAAATATTGATGATTGTTCTCACTTCTTGAGAGATTACTCCTTTTACTAATATGTAGTGTCCATCCTTGTCTCTTACAATAGTTTTGCATTTTAAGTCTATTTTGTCTGATATTAGAATAGCTATTCCTCCCCTTTTTTGGCTATTGTGAGCTTGTAAAATAGTTTTTCAGCCATTCACTTTCAGCCTCCTTGAATCTCTGGGCCGAAGGTGGGTTTCTTGTAGACAGCATATAGATGGATCATATTTTCTTATCTGTTCTGCCATTCTGTGTCTTTCGATTGGTGAATTTATTCCATTAACATTCAGTGTTATTACTCGTAATGAATTTCTTAATTAAGCCATTTTTTCTTTGGGTTAATGTATGTCATATGTTGTTTTGTTTCTCTTTTTGTCTTTTCAGTTGTTTTTAAACTCTCCTCCAACTCTCTCCCTTGTTTTTTCCTTTCAACTTGTAGAGATTCCTTTAGTATTTCTTGAAGTGCTGGTTTCTTCTTGACATACTCTCTTAATTTCTGTTTATCTGTGAATATTTTGAACTCTCCATCATTTTTGAATGCCAATTTTGCTGAATATAGAATTTGTGGCTGGAAATGTTTTTCTTTTAGTGTTTTGACTATGCCATACCACTGTCTTCTTGCCTCCATGGTTTCACCTAGGAAATCAGCGCTTAATCTTATTGTGCTTCCCTTGCATGTGATGGTTCTCTTTTCTCTTGCTGCCTTGAGTATTTTCTCTTTGTCTTGAGCATTGAACATTTTCACAAGGATATGTCTTGGAGTCGGCCTGTTGGGATTTATAGTATTTGGGATGCGTTTTCCTTCTTGGATCTGCACATCCCTCTCTCTCAATAGCATTGGGAAGTTTTCAGCCATTATTTCCTTCAACACTCCTTCTGATCATTTTCCCTTCTCTTCTCCTTCTGGGATGCCCATAATGCGTATATTTGTGAGTTTTGTATTATCGGTTAATTCCCTGAGTCCATGCTGGACTTTTTCTATCTTTTTGTCTATCTTTTCTACAATCTCTTTGATTTCAGCTGTATTGTCTTCCATATCACTAATTCTTTCCTCTGCCTGTTCAAATCTGCTGTTATGTGAGTCCAGCGTCTTTTTCATTTCTTGGCTTGTGCCATTGTTCACCATCATATCCATTACATTTTTAGGCATGTTTGCTATTTCTTCAGTATGTTCTTCCAGTGTCTTCTTTATATCCTTAATCTCTTCATTCAGTTCTTTAAGTTGGTCCATGATATTTGTTTGGATAGCTTTGATTAGTTGTTCGATGTACTGCATTGCTTCCTGGTTTTTATTTTGTGCATTGGACTGGTCAATGTTTTCCAGTTTCTCAGAGTCATTTGTATTTTTCTGTTGCCCTCTGGTCATCATATTACCTTTATGGGTTTGTTCAGTTGATTAGCTTTTCTCTATGCTTTAGAGTTTTATTTAGCTGTTGGTTCTGCGTGTGCGTTAAATTTTCTCTTTGGCAATTTTTCTTCTTCTTTTATTGCCTTACTTCTTTCTATGTTCCCTTGAAGGCAAAAGGTTAGGACCAGAGGAATCAAAAGATGTAAGGAAGGCAGAAGGATAATAGTAATATTGATAAAAGTCAGAAGAGGGGCAAAATGAGAATTAATGAGATGAATATTTAACTTGGTATGCAGTGTAGAGTACTTGGGAAAAAATGGAGTTACTACAATGGACTGGGAAAACAAATGGAGGAATATATATATAGTGATTTAGAAGGCTAGAATTATGAGGAGGGAGAGAAATAGTAAAGAAAAGTCTGAGAGGAAAATGTTAATACTAAAAAATAAAAAGAAGAAGAAAACAAAATAGATGAAATAGAAATTGACACCCTTGAGTTGTGGGCCTATGAAAAAATGTTGTCTCTAAGAGCCACAACAGAAAACAGAAGGCAGAAAGATGCAGGAAGGATAAGCGATAATTTGTAATACAAAATCAATATATACAGCGAGTGGGAAATTACTGAAAAAGAAGCCAAGCAAAGAAGCGACAAGCTAGCAGCACCTAATTAAAAAAAAAAAAAAAATGGAAGAAAAAAGACAAGGGGGAGGAAAGAGGAAAGAAAAGCAAGGGACCAGAAAGAAAAAGAGAGAAACCAAAGATCCACTCAGGCAAGCAGTCAAACAGAGCTAAGGGGGGGGCAATGATTTCCCTAGGGTCCACGTGGATCCTTCCTGCCTACTTGTGTTTATCAATCAATTTCCCTGCAGGGTTCTATATGCAGGTCCTGAAGCAGCTTTTAGCTATCAAACTAAATTAAAAAGAATTTATTTTTCATTTATTGAAGTGATCTTCTCATTTTTTTTTATTTTTTATTTTTTATTTTTTTAGCGAAATACAGGACCCAAAATAATTTCTCCCCTAGACCAACCCCCTTACGGAAGGACCTTAGGTGGGCCTGTGTAAATTATTCAAACATGTCCCACTTCCTGGACTCCCCAGGGTAGCTGTGGCTCTGATTTTAGTCAGTGCAGAGTGCTAAAGATGGCCGATTCCGCCCCTTCTGGAACCAAGCTCGAGCATCACTGGGTTGCTAAGTAAATCCGTTTGAGTGCAGATTTGTGTCTGCTCCCAGCCTGATGCTGCTTCAGGTCAGCTTATCTGCTCCCCAAAGCTATGGGACGGTGCAGGCACCCAGGTCAATGTCTAAAAATAAAAAATACCCTTCCCTGTCCTCCGACAGAACCGTCCCTCTTTTGGGAAGTGTCCCTTCTTCCTAGGTCCACAGCAGCCAGGGTCTTATCCCTGGGTCGCTAGGGAAATCAGCTCAGTCCCCCGACCAGAATCCCCACTCTGGTTCACTGGGTGCCGATTAGCTCATTTGTTCTGTTCACGCAAGGTCCAAGGGGCGCCAGGCAGCCAGATCCCCAGAAAATAAAACTTTCTCACCTGCTCACGGCTCCAAGTGGCCATTTTATTTTATTTTATTTTATATTTTCTCCCTAACCGCGGGGCTCAGCCATCTGTGCCAACCACCACTGGCAGCCTTAAAACTCATGAATCTCCACCGTTCCGTCCAAGCCGTTGGTCTGCGCAGATAGATGTCCCAAGTTTCTCACTCCATGCGTGCACAGCACAGACCCCTGGGCAGGACCCTGTCCACAATCCGCCTTGCTCTGGGAACCTGCAGTGTGTGCCCTCCTACACTAACGCCATCTTGGCCCCCAGCTCCGCCCCATGAATATTTGAACACATTTATATGCCTTATATGAATATCCAGGTGCATTTCTTCCTATGTATCCTCCCTCACTGGCATCCCACACCAATGATCCTCCCCTGCCACAGTTGTAGCCATTCTGTAATCTAAAACTTCTTCAAAAATGAAGCCAATAAAATAGCCACACACAATTAATAAGAAAATGAAATAGAATTGATAGTTTTATATATAAGAAGTAAAACACAGAAAAAAAATAATAAAAATTTGAAATAGAATAAAATTGTAAAAATTGGAATTTTAAAAAATAATGAAAAAATACTTAAAGTAAAAACTTTTTTACAAGACAATATTTTACATTACATTATTTTTTTAAAAAGATATTTAGATTCCATGAATATTATATAAAAATATAGGGATTCCCATATGCCTTCTATTCTTTCATCAATATAGTTTGCTTGTG
>JAKSZT010051677.1:0-10463 GCA_026826555.1 Tolypeutes matacus
AAGCATAATCATCAATATCAAAGATCCTTCAATAGACAATCTTCCTTTGGAAGTCATTGTCCCTCTACTTGGAGCATTCTTGTTGTTCGACTAGAGAATGTGGCAGAGCACCCATGGATGGGAATTTGCTATTCTTTTCATTATTATGTGATTTTCCACCCACCATGAAAATGCCCCATGAACTTTTTTTTTTTTATTATTTATTTTTTATTGTGGGTAAATGATGGAGTTTCAATTAAAGGCCATGGCAACTGAAAAAATAGAAGGTCACCCTGGAATGTAGGAAACAAGCCCTCCGGTCTCATGATAATAGGAGCTGGGTTGGGAAACATCCTGAGCTTGTAAGATTTACAATGTCTGTGAATTTCAGCAAGAAAAAGAGGAACTGAGCCATCAACTTTTAAGACTTGCTCATTTTAGTAAAATGTAAACTGTCAAGTATCTATTGACTTTGTATATGTACATACATATTTTCTTTGTTCTAAAGCCAAAATAAAAGCCACACCTTATGAGGTGGCAGGGCTCTTCTCTGCATATCTGACGGAGAGTCCCCTGATCCCAGTTCTTCTTCTCTTTGTCTTATTCTTTCTTTCTCATCCGCAGCACAGTTTTCACGGACCCAGAGCCTGACTGGCAACAGGTAAAAATCAAAATTTTCACAATACATACCACTATTTGTAAAATGATATATAAATATATATGCATATATGTGCATTTGCTTACAAAAATGTTATTTATATATATATAAATATATTTTAAGAGGTGCTTAGATTACCAAAAATATTACACAGAACCCCCTGGGATTCCCATGTTGCCCACCTCCCACACCTCCCACCACATCCCACACAAACATCTCCCACAAGTGTGGACCACCACCCTCAATGGACTTACACATCCTGGGGCCTTGCCACCAACCATAGACCACAGTTCACATCGTAGACCACACTCTCTCCCACACAGATCTGAGTGGTGTGTGCTGATTTAAATGGCCTATATCTGTTGCCACAAAAGTACTCAGGACAACCTCCAAATCCCAAAGAAGCCCCTGTATTTCAACTACCCATCCCCTCCCTGCTCCAAAAGTGTCAAGTGACCACTGGCTCCACCACATTGTTATAATTTCTTCCATTGCTAGAATGACCATATGTTACAACAGAATACCATCAAGTCCACTGTAGCCCATAGTTCTTCCCCCAATCCTGAGGGGACTGGGATGATGATGTCCACTCCACCTCCAAGTAAGAGAGAGCTTATATCCCATGGATATGGTGGGTGGGATGATCCTGCCTGCAGATGCAGGCCCTCTCCATTCCCAGGGATGGCCATTGCCCATTGTTTTCTCCTCGCCAGGTGACTTGGATGAGTCCATTGAGCTGTAGGGTAGGAGTTGCAGCTCCACCAAGATTCCATGCATACCTGGCACATAGGTAGGCCAGAGGCTCCAGTCTCTGGAAGTATACCGAAAAACTTCTGCATCACATATAGGTTTGAATAGAAGGGACTGATGAACCATATGCAGGGAGGATTTATTTGAGTCTAATTCTGTCACTCTCAGGAGCACAGATTCCAAAATAGAGCCCACTGATATGGCATCAGTCTCTGGGGCTATCCTCCCTTATATAGGACCTGGATGTCTCTAGAGCTCTCAGGAGCCCCTCTGTGTGGGGTGATAGGCACTTAGATGTTCTATGAGCTCCTACTGAGGTGTGCGTAACAGTTACCTTTGGGATGACCTCCTGACTCTCTTTGAAGTCTCTTAGCCACTTGAAATCATTTATCTTTACATTTTCCCCCTTTTATTAAAGGTCTCTTTCCAGTTGTGTTGCCAGTTAGCACTTGGTATTAATCCCTCATTGCCAGGGAGGCTTATCACCGGCAGTCAAGTCCCACGTTGGGGGAAGGTAATGCAATCATATGCTGAGTTTGGCTTAGAGAGAGGCCACATTTGGGCAACAAGGAGGCTCTCAGGTGGCAACACTTAGGCACCCCACAACTGCAGGCTAAGTCTCAGTTACAAGAGCAAAGACTCGCAAGGGTAATCATCAATAAAAAGAACACATCAGTGGGTCATCCTATTTTGACAGGCACTGTCCCAGCACTCAGAGGACTATTGCTGCTCCTTTGGAGACGGTGGCAGAGCTTTCCAGGCTAGGAATTCAAATTCCCTCATTTATTGTGTGATTGTCCACCCATCGTGATCATGCCCCATCTTTTGATATTTAGAACGATTTTGTATATCTTCATGTATATTCGGATGAACTAATTCACATGAATCCCCTCTCCCAGACACCCCCCACCAATAATCCCCTGCAGTACCCATTGTAACCCTTCTGTGATCCAAATCCTCCATGAACATGTAGTCCATAAAATAATCTAATACATTTACTAAGAAAAAGAAACAACTATGATAAGCTTACATGTAAGAGTCAAACATCAGGAAACTCAGGGGGAAAAAAAAAGAGAATGAAAAAAAAACAAGAAAAACAAAAGCAAATAATTAAAGAAACAAAACAAAACTAAACAAAATATAATTAACAGATTGGGACATTCAAAAGAATGGACAAAAAAGCAAAGGAAATGCCTTTTATATATATATATTTATTATTATTATTATTCTGTTTTTTCCTTTCTCTTTTCATTTTTTCCTTCCTTTTATCACTGTATTATCAGATGTCCAGTGTGCCGTGACATCTTCCCCCTCTCAATCCCCATTGTCTCCCAATTTTTCTTTTAATTTTCAAAGAAGTTTTAGAACACAGCAAAGTCACACATGGTGTGCCGGAGACTCCCAGATATCAAACCACCCCCCCTTCCCCACCCCATATTAACCCCCCCTTTTATTGGATATTAGCATTTTTATAACTGTGATACAGAAAGCAAAATATAGCAACTAAACATTGTCAATTATTTACAGTATAGTTTACAATTTAGATGATACAGTTTAATAATTTTGATGATATTTACCATGTCCTGTGTCCATTACTGTAAGGTAATGTAAAGCCTTCCCCATGACCACCAAACACCCCATTAGATCTTGACTATTCCCTTCCCCCCCCACCCCAGGGCCCATGATACCACCCTATCATGACCCATGGAATGACAAGATTCACAGATACATGCCCTGGGAATTTGAACCTGCCCTTCTTAATCCACCCACTCACCAGTGCTGCACCACCAAACCCAGTAACACCACCACTCATCTGCCCCATCCCCAAACATGCAACCACAGTCTATCCCTTTACCATAGATTATGTCCATTATGTGTGATAGCTCAAAGCCTGCTCTTCTCTTACTCTCCCTTGTTAACCTATCTTTCAGACAATGGTTCTCAGAGAATGCTCACTTTCCTTAGTTCAGATCAGTGAGGTCATATACTGTTCATCCTTCAGTGCCTGGCTTGCTTCACTCAACATAAGGTCTTCAAGATTCATCCACGTTATTCCATGTGTTAGCACTTTGTTCCTTCTTACAGCTGAGTAATATTCCATTGTATGTATGTACCACATTTTGCTTATCCATTCGTCTGTTGATGGGCACCGGGGCTGATTCCAACTTTTGGCAATGGAGAACAATGCTGCTATGAACATTGGTGTGCATATATCTGTATGTGTCTTTGCTTTCAGTTCTTCTTGGTATATGCCCAGCAGTGGAATTGCTGTCTCATATGGAAGATCTATTGTTAGTTTTCTGTGGAACCGCCAATCTATCCTCCACAGTGGCTGGACCATACCGCAGTCCCAACAGCAGTGGATGAGGGTTCCTATTACTCCACATCCTCTCCAACATTTAGTGTCTCCTGTTTTTTTAATAGCTGCCATTCTGATGGGTGTAAGATGGTATCTCATTGTAGTTTTGATTTGCATTTCCTTGATAGCAAGCGATGTTGAGCATTTTTTCATGTGCTTTTTAGCCATTTGTATTTCTTCCTTGGAGAAGTGTCTTCTCAGGTCACTTGCCTATTTTATAAATGGGTTGTTTGTCCTTTTATTTTCAAGGTGTAGGATTTCTTTATATATGCAGGATATTATGCTCCTCTCAGATATATGGTTGCCAAATATTTTCTCCCATTGGTTAGGCTGCCTCTTTATTTTCTTAAAAACATCCTTTGGGGTGCAGAAGTTTTTTATTTTGTAGAGGTCCCATTTATCTATTTTTTCTCTTGCTGCTCGTGCTTTGGCAGTGAAGTTCATGAAATCATTTCCTATTACAAGGTCCTGTAAATGCTTCCCTACATTATCTTCCAAAGTCTTTATATTTTTGGCTTTTATATTTAGATCTTTGATCCATCTTGAGTTGATTTTTGTATAAGGTGTGAGATGGTATTCTTCTCTCATTCTTTTGGATATGGATATCAAGTTCTCCAATTACCACTTGTTAAAGAGGCCATTCTATCCCAACTGAGTGGGCTTCATGGCCTTCTCAAATATCAGATGACTGTATATGCGAGGATCTATATCAGAACTCTCAATTCGGTTCCAATGGTCAGTAGGTCTATCCTTGTGCCAATACCATGCAGTTTTGATCACTGTAGCTTTGTAGTATGTTTTAAAGTCAGGTAGTGTGATACCCCCAACTTCATTTTTCTTTTTCAATATCTCTTTGGCAATTCGGGGCCTCTTGCCTCTCCAAATATATTTTGTGGTTAGTTTTTCCAGGTCCTTAAATATTACAGTGTTGTCTTTTATTGGGATTGCATTAAATCTGTAGATTAGTTTGGGTAGGATAGACATCTTTATGAAGTTTAGCCTTCCTATCCATGAACAGGGAATATTTTTCCATTTATTTAAGTCTTCTTTGGTTTCCTTTAACAGTGTTGTGTAGTTTTCTGCATATAAGTCCTTTACATCTTTAGTTAGATTTATTCCTAGGTATTTGATTCTTTTATTTAGTATTGTAAATGGCATTTTTTCCTGATTTCCTCCTCAGTTTGCTCGGTATTGGTGTACAGAAATGCTACTGATTTTGAGCATTGATCTTATAGCCTGCAACACTACTGAACTCCTTTACATGCTCTAGAAGGCTTGGTGTAGATTTCTCAGGGCTTTCTATGTATAGGACCTTGTCATCTGCAAATAATGAAATTTTTAGTTCTTCTTTTCCAATCTGGATGCCTTTTATGTCCTTTTCTTGTCTCAGTGCCTGTGCAAGTACTTCTAAGACAATGTTAAATAGGAATGGAGAGTCTGGGCATCCTTGTCTTGTTCCCGATGTCAGAGGGAAGTATTTTAGGATTTCATCATTGAAAATGAAGTTAGCTTTGTATTTTTCATATATACCCTTTATCATTTTCAGAAAGTTTCCATCTATTCCTATTTTTGTTGTGTTTTTATGAGGAAAGAGTGCTGTATTTTGTCAAATGCCTTTTCTGCATCTATAGAGATGATCATGTGATTTTTTTCTTTCAATCTGTTTATGTGGTGTATTACATTGTTTGATTTTCTTATATTGAACCATCCTTTCATACCTGGGATGAAACCCACTTGATCATGGTGTATAATCCTTTTGATATGTTGTTGAATGCGATTAGCAAGTATTTTGTTGAGGATTTTAGCATCTAAGTTCATTAGAGAAATTGGTCTGTCATTTTCCTTTCTTGTGGTATCTTTATTTGGTTTTGGTATTAGAGTAATGTTGGCATCATAGAATGAGTTAGGCAATATTCCTCCTACTTTTATTTTTTGGAGTAGCTTAAGTAGAATTGGTGTTAGTTCTTTCCAGAATGTTTGGTAGAATTCAGCTGTGAAGCCATCTGGTCCTGGATTCTTCTTAGTTTGGAGGTTTTTGAAGACTGATTCTATCTCTTTACTTGTAATATGACTGTTGAGTTCAACTATTTCTTTTTTCATCGATGTCAGCTCTTTGTGGGTTTCTAGAAACTTGTCCATTTCCTCTAATTTGTCATTCTTGATGGCATACAATTTTTCAAAGTATCGTCTTATGATATGCTTTATTTCTGTGGGGTCAGTAGTGATATCCCCTTGCTCATTCCTTATTTTATGTATTTGCATCTGTTCTCTCTTTTTCCTTGTTAGTCTGGATAAGGGTTTGTCAATTTTGTTGATATTCTCGAAGAACCAACTTTTGGTATTTTTTATTGTTTCCAGTGCTTTCTTATTCTCTATTTCATTTAGTTCTGCTCTAATCTTTGTTATTTCCTTCTTTCTACTTCCTTTATGTTTAGTTTGTTGTTGTTTTTCCAATTCCTCCAAGAGTGCAGTTAGGTCTTCAATTTTAGCTCTTTCTTCTTTTTTAATATATGAATTTATGGCTATGAACTTCCCTTTCAGGACTGCTTTCACTGCATAGTTTTTGATTTGTTGTGTTGTTGTTTTCTTTAGTTTCAAGGTAGTTACTGATTTCTTTTGAGATTTCCTCTTTGACCCACTGTTTTTTCTAAAAGTGTGTTGTTTAACTTCCATAACCTTGGGCCTAACCTGTTTCTCTGGCCCTTATTGATTTCCAACTTCATTCCATTGTGGTCAGAGAAATTACTTTGTATAATCTCAATCTTTCTGAATTCATTGAGTGTTGTTCTGTGGCCTAGCATGTGGTCTATGTTGGAGTATGTTCCATGTGCACTCGAGAAGAATGTTAATCCCACTGTATTTGGGTGTAGTGTTCTGTATATGTCTATTAAGTCCATTTCTTCAAATATATAGTTGAGTGCCTTAGTTTCTTTATTGATTCTCTGTCTAAATGTTCTGTCTAATGATGATAGTGGTGTGTTGAAGTCCCCTGCTATAATTGTAGAGGCATTTATTTCTCCTCTTAGTTTTTCCAGAGTTTGCCGCATGTATTTTTAGGCACCCCGGTTAGGTGCGTAAATATTGATGATTGTTCTCACTTCTTGAGAGATTACTCCTTTTACTAATATGTAGTGTCCATCCTTGTCTCTTACAATAGTTTTGCATTTTAAGTCTATTTTGTCTGATATTAGAATAGCTATTCCTCCCCTTTTTTGGCTATTGTGAGCTTGTAAAATAGTTTTTCAGCCATTCACTTTCAGCCTCCTTGAATCTCTGGGCCGAAGGTGGGTTTCTTGTAGACAGCATATAGATGGATCATATTTTCTTATCTGTTCTGCCATTCTGTGTCTTTCGATTGGTGAATTTATTCCATTAACATTCAGTGTTATTACTCGTAATGAATTTCTTAATTAAGCCATTTTTTCTTTGGGTTAATGTATGTCATATGTTGTTTTGTTTCTCTTTTTGTCTTTTCAGTTGTTTTTAAACTCTCCTCCAACTCTCTCCCTTGTTTTTTCCTTTCAACTTGTAGAGATTCCTTTAGTATTTCTTGAAGTGCTGGTTTCTTCTTGACATACTCTCTTAATTTCTGTTTATCTGTGAATATTTTGAACTCTCCATCATTTTTGAATGCCAATTTTGCTGAATATAGAATTTGTGGCTGGAAATGTTTTTCTTTTAGTGTTTTGACTATGCCATACCACTGTCTTCTTGCCTCCATGGTTTCACCTAGGAAATCAGCGCTTAATCTTATTGTGCTTCCCTTGCATGTGATGGTTCTCTTTTCTCTTGCTGCCTTGAGTATTTTCTCTTTGTCTTGAGCATTGAACATTTTCACAAGGATATGTCTTGGAGTCGGCCTGTTGGGATTTATAGTATTTGGGATGCGTTTTCCTTCTTGGATCTGCACATCCCTCTCTCTCAATAGCATTGGGAAGTTTTCAGCCATTATTTCCTTCAACACTCCTTCTGATCATTTTCCCTTCTCTTCTCCTTCTGGGATGCCCATAATGCGTATATTTGTGAGTTTTGTATTATCGGTTAATTCCCTGAGTCCATGCTGGACTTTTTCTATCTTTTTGTCTATCTTTTCTACAATCTCTTTGATTTCAGCTGTATTGTCTTCCATATCACTAATTCTTTCCTCTGCCTGTTCAAATCTGCTGTTATGTGAGTCCAGCGTCTTTTTCATTTCTTGGCTTGTGCCATTGTTCACCATCATATCCATTACATTTTTAGGCATGTTTGCTATTTCTTCAGTATGTTCTTCCAGTGTCTTCTTTATATCCTTAATCTCTTCATTCAGTTCTTTAAGTTGGTCCATGATATTTGTTTGGATAGCTTTGATTAGTTGTTCGATGTACTGCATTGCTTCCTGGTTTTTATTTTGTGCATTGGACTGGTCAATGTTTTCCAGTTTCTCAGAGTCATTTGTATTTTTCTGTTGCCCTCTGGTCATCATATTACCTTTATGGGTTTGTTCAGTTGATTAGCTTTTCTCTATGCTTTAGAGTTTTATTTAGCTGTTGGTTCTGCGTGTGCGTTAAATTTTCTCTTTGGCAATTTTTCTTCTTCTTTTATTGCCTTACTTCTTTCTATGTTCCCTTGAAGGCAAAAGGTTAGGACCAGAGGAATCAAAAGATGTAAGGAAGGCAGAAGGATAATAGTAATATTGATAAAAGTCAGAAGAGGGGCAAAATGAGAATTAATGAGATGAATATTTAACTTGGTATGCAGTGTAGAGTACTTGGGAAAAAATGGAGTTACTACAATGGACTGGGAAAACAAATGGAGGAATATATATATAGTGATTTAGAAGGCTAGAATTATGAGGAGGGAGAGAAATAGTAAAGAAAAGTCTGAGAGGAAAATGTTAATACTAAAAAATAAAAAGAAGAAGAAAACAAAATAGATGAAATAGAAATTGACACCCTTGAGTTGTGGGCCTATGAAAAAATGTTGTCTCTAAGAGCCACAACAGAAAACAGAAGGCAGAAAGATGCAGGAAGGATAAGCGATAATTTGTAATACAAAATCAATATATACAGCGAGTGGGAAATTACTGAAAAAGAAGCCAAGCAAAGAAGCGACAAGCTAGCAGCACCTAATTAAAAAAAAAAAAAAAATGGAAGAAAAAAGACAAGGGGGAGGAAAGAGGAAAGAAAAGCAAGGGACCAGAAAGAAAAAGAGAGAAACCAAAGATCCACTCAGGCAAGCAGTCAAACAGAGCTAAGGGGGGGGCAATGATTTCCCTAGGGTCCACGTGGATCCTTCCTGCCTACTTGTGTTTATCAATCAATTTCCCTGCAGGGTTCTATATGCAGGTCCTGAAGCAGCTTTTAGCTATCAAACTAAATTAAAAAGAATTTATTTTTCATTTATTGAAGTGATCTTCTCATTTTTTTTTATTTTTTATTTTTTATTTTTTTAGCGAAATACAGGACCCAAAATAATTTCTCCCCTAGACCAACCCCCTTACGGAAGGACCTTAGGTGGGCCTGTGTAAATTATTCAAACATGTCCCACTTCCTGGACTCCCCAGGGTAGCTGTGGCTCTGATTTTAGTCAGTGCAGAGTGCTAAAGATGGCCGATTCCGCCCCTTCTGGAACCAAGCTCGAGCATCACTGGGTTGCTAAGTAAATCCGTTTGAGTGCAGATTTGTGTCTGCTCCCAGCCTGATGCTGCTTCAGGTCAGCTTATCTGCTCCCCAAAGCTATGGGACGGTGCAGGCACCCAGGTCAATGTCTAAAAATAAAAAATACCCTTCCCTGTCCTCCGACAGAACCGTCCCTCTTTTGGGAAGTGTCCCTTCTTCCTAGGTCCACAGCAGCCAGGGTCTTATCCCTGGGTCGCTAGGGAAATCAGCTCAGTCCCCCGACCAGAATCCCCACTCTGGTTCACTGGGTGCCGATTAGCTCATTTGTTCTGTTCACGCAAGGTCCAAGGGGCGCCAGGCAGCCAGATCCCCAGAAAATAAAACTTTCTCACCTGCTCACGGCTCCAAGTGGCCATTTTATTTTATTTTATTTTATATTTTCTCCCTAACCGCGGGGCTCAGCCATCTGTGCCAACCACCACTGGCAGCCTTAAAACTCATGAATCTCCACCGTTCCGTCCAAGCCGTTGGTCTGCGCAGATAGATGTCCCAAGTTTCTCACTCCATGCGTGCACAGCACAGACCCCTGGGCAGGACCCTGTCCACAATCCGCCTTGCTCTGGGAACCTGCAGTGTGTGCCCTCCTACACTAACGCCATCTTGGCCCCCAGCTCCGCCCCATGAATATTTGAACACATTTATATGCCTTATATGAATATCCAGGTGCATTTCTTCCTATGTATCCTCCCTCACTGGCATCCCACACCAATGATCCTCCCCTGCCACAGTTGTAGCCATTCTGTAATCTAAAACTTCTTCAAAAATGAAGCCAATAAAATAGCCACACACAATTAATAAGAAAATGAAATAGAATTGATAGTTTTATATATAAGAAGTAAAACACAGAAAAAAAATAATAAAAATTTGAAATAGAATAAAATTGTAAAAATTGGAATTTTAAAAAATAATGAAAAAATACTTAAAGTAAAAACTTTTTTACAAGACAATATTTTACATTACATTATTTTTTTAAAAAGATATTTAGATTCCATGAATATTATATAAAAATATAGGGATTCCCATATGCCTTCTATTCTTTCATCAATATAGTTTGCTTGTG
>JAKSZT010051680.1:0-10077 GCA_026826555.1 Tolypeutes matacus
GGCCAAATTTGAGCAACAAGGAGGCTCCCTGTAGGTAAATCTTAGGCGTCCTACTTCACTATGCTGTTTCATTTTCAAGAGCAAAGGCTCATAAGCATAATCATCAATATCAAAGATCCTTCAAAAGACAATCTTCCTTCGCAAGTCATTGTGCCTCTACTTAGGGCATTCTTGTTGTTTGACTAGAGAATGTGGCAGAGCACCCATGGATGGGAATTTGCTATTCTTTACATTATTATGTGATTTTCCACACACCATGAAAATGCCCCATGAACATTTTTTTTTAATTATTTATTTTTTATTGTGGGTAAAAATCAAAATTTTCACAATACATACCAATATTTGTAAAATGATATATAAATATATATGTATATATGTATATTTGCTTACAAAAATGTTATTTATATATATATAAATATATTTTAAGAGGTGCTTAGATTACCAAAAATATTACACAGAACCCCCTGGGATTCCCATTTTGCCCACCTCCCACACCTCCCACCACATCCCACACAAACATCTCCCACAAGTGTGGCCCACCACACTCAATGGACTTCCACATCTTGGGCCTTGCCACCAACCATAGACCACAGTTCACATCATAGACCACACTCTCTCCCACACAGTTCTGAGTGGTGTGTTCTGATTTAAATGGCCTACATCTGTTGCCACAAAAGTACTCAGGACAACCTCCAAATCCCAAAGAAGCCCCTGTATTTCAAATACCCGTCCCCTCCCTGCTCCAAAAGTGTCAAGTGGCCACTGGCTCCACCTCATTGTTATAATTTCTTCCATTGCTAGAATCACCATATGTTACAACAGAATACCATCAAGTCCACTATACCCATAGTTCTTCCCCCAATGCTGAGGGGACTGGGATGATGATGTCCACTCCACCTCCAAGTGAGAGAGAGCTTATATCCCATGGATATGGTGGGTGGGATGATCCTGCCTGCAGATGCAGGCCCACTCCAATCCCAGGGATGGCCATTGCCCATTGTTGTCTCCTCGCCAGGTGACTTGGATGAGTCCATTGAGCTGTAGGGTAGGAGTTACAGCTCCACCAAGATTCCATGCATACCTGGCACATAGGTAGGCCAGAGGCTCCATTCTCTGGAAGTATACCTAAAAACTTCTGCATCACATATAGCTTTGAATAGAAGGGAGTGATGAACCATATGCAGGGAGGATTTATTTGAGTCCAATTCTGTCACTCTCAGGAGCACAGATTCCAAAATAGAGCCCACTGATAAGGCATCAGTCTCTGGGGCTATCCCCCCTTATATAGGACCTGGGTGTCTCCAGAGCTCTCAGGAGCCCCTCTGTGTGTGTTGATAGGCACTTAGATGTTCTATGAGCTCGTACTAAGGTGTGTGTAAGAGTTACCTACGGGATGACCTCCCGACTCTTTTGAAGTCTCTTAGCCACTTGAACTCATTTGTCTTTACCTTTTCCCCATTTTATTCAAGGTCTCTTTCCAGTTGTGTTGCCAGTTGGCACTTGGTATTAATCCCTCGTTGCCAGGGAGGCTCAGCCCCGGGAGTCAAGTCCCACGTTGGGGGAAGGTAATGCAATCATATGCTGAGTTTGGCTTAGAGAGAGGCCACATTTGAGCAACAAGGAGGCTCTCAGGTGGCAACCCTTAGGCACCCCACAACTGCAGGCTAAGTCTCAGTTACAAGAGCAAAGACTCACAAGGGTAGTCATCAATAAAAAGAACACATCAGTGGGTCATCCTATTTTGACAGGCACCATCCCTGCACTCAGAGGACTATCGCTGCTCCCTTGGAGATGGTGGTAGAGCTTTCCAGGCTAGGAATTCAGATTTCCTCATTTATTGTGTGATTGTCCACCCATCTTGACCATGCCCCATCTTTTGATATTTAGAACGATTTTATATGTCTTCATGTATATTCGGATGAACAAATTCCCATGAATACCCTCTCCCAGACACCCCCCACCAATAATCCCCTGCAGTACCCATTGTAATCGTTCTGTGATCCAAATCATCCATGAACATGTAGTCCATAAAATAATCAAATACATTTACTAGGAAAAAGAAACAACTATGATAAGCTTACATTCAAGAGTCAAACATCAGGAAACTCAGGGGTAAAAAAAGAGAATAAAAAAAAACAAGAAAAACCAAAGCAAATAATCAAAGAAACAAAACAAAGCAAAACAAAATATAATTAGCAGATTGGAACATTCAAAAAAATGGGCAAAAAAGCAAAGGAAATGCCATATATATATATATATATATATATATATTCCTTTTTTATTCTTTTTTTTCTTTCTCTTTTCATTTTTTTCCTTCCTTTTATCACTGTATTATCAGATGTCCAGTGTGCTGTGACATCTTCCCCGTCACAATCCCCATTGTCTCCCAATTTTTCATTTAATTTTCAAAGAAGTTTTAGGTCACAGCAAAGTCACACATGGTGTGCCGGAGACACCCAGATACCAAACCACCCCCCCTTCCCCACCCCATATTAACCCCCCCTTTTTTTTGGATGTTAGCATTTTTATAACTGTGATACAGAAAGCAAAATGTAGCAACAAAACATTGTCAATGATTTACAGTATAGTTTACAATTTAGATGATACAGTATAATAATTTTGATGATATTTACCATGTCCTGTGTCCATTACTGTAAGGTAATGAAAAACCTTCCCCATGACCACCAAACACCCCATTAGATCTTGACTGTTCCCTTACCCCACCGCCCCAGGGCCCATGATACCACCGTATCATGACCCAAGGAATGACAAGATTCACAGTTACATGCCCTGGGAATTTGAACCTGCACTTCTTAATCCACCCACCCGCCAGTGCTGCACCACCAAACCCAGGAACACCACCACTCATCTGCCTCTTCCCCCAACATGCAACCACACTCTATCCCTTTACCATAGATTATGTCCATTATGGGTGATAGCTCAAAGCCTGCTCTTCTCTTACTCTCCCTTGTTAACCTATCTTTCAGACAATGGTTCTCAGAGAATGCTCACTTTCCTCAGTTCAGATCAGTGAGGTCATATAATGTTCATCCTTCAGTGCCTGGCTTGCTTCACTAGACATAAGGTCTTCAACATTCACCCACGTTATTCCATGTGTTAGCACTTTGTTCCTTCTTACAGCTGAGTAATATTCCATTGTATGAATGTACCATATTTTGCTTATCCATTCGTCTGTTGATGGGCACCAGGGCTGATTCCAACTTTTGGCAATGGAGAACAATGCTGCTATGAACATTGGTGTGCATATATCTGTATGTGTCTTTGCTTTCAGTTCTTCTGGGTATATACCCAGCAATGGAATTGCTGGATCATATGGAAGATCTATAGTTAATTTTTTGAGGAACCGTCAAACTGTCCTCCACAGTGGCTGGACCATACCGCAGTCCCACCAGCAGTGGATGAGGGTTCCTATTCCTCCACATCCTCTCCAACATTTAGTGTCTCTTGTTATTTTAATAGCTGCCATTCTGATGGGTGTAAGATGGTATCTCATTGTAGTTTTGATTTGCATTTCCTTGATAGCAAGCGATGTTGAGCATTTTTTCATGTGCTTTTTAACCATTTATATTTCTTCCTTGGAGAAGTGTCTTCTCAGGTCACTTTTCCATTTTTTAAATCGGTTGTTTGTCCTTTTATTTTCAAGGTGTAGGATTTCTTTATATCTACAGGATATTAGGCCCCTATCAGATATATGGTTGCCAAATATTTTCTCCCATTGGGTAGGCTGCCTTTTTATTTTCTTAATAACTTCCTTTGGGGTGCAGAAGTTTTTTATTTTGTTGAGGTCCCATTTATCTATTTTTTCTCTTGCTGCTCGTGCTTTGGCTGTGAAGTTTATGAAATCATTTCCTATTACAAGGTCCTGTAAATGCTTCCCTACATTATCTTCCAAGTTCTTTATGGTTTGGGGTCTTATATTTAGATCTTTGATCCATCTTGAGTTGATTTTTGTATAAGGTGTGAGATGGTATTCTTCTCTCATTCTTTTGGATATGGATATCCAGTTCTCCAATTACCACTTGTTAAAGAGGCCATTCTATCCCAACTGATTGGGCTTCGTGGCCTTGTCAAATATCAGCTGACTGTATATGTGAAGATCTATATCAGAACTCTCAATTCGGTTCCATTGGTCAGTAGGTCTATCCTTGTGCCAATACCACGCAGTTTTGATCAATGTAGATTTGTAGTATGTTTGAAAGTCACGTAGTGTGATACCTCCAACTTCATTTTTCTTTTTCAATATGTCTTTGGCAATTCAGGGCTTCTTGCCTCTCCAAATATATTTTGTGGTTAGATTTTCCAGTTCCTTAAAAAATACAGTGTTGTCTTTTATTGGGATTGCCTTAAATCTGTAGATTAGTTTGGGTAGGATAGACATCTTGATGATGTTTAGCCTTCCTATCCATGAACAGGGAATATTTTTCCATTTATTTAAGTCTTCTTTGATTTCCTTTAACAGTGTTGTGTAGATTTCTGTATATAAGTCCTTTACATCTTTAGTTAAATTTATTCCTAGGTATTTGATTCTTTTATTTACTATTGTAAATGGCATTTTTTTAAACTGATTTCCTCCTAAGTTTGCTCGTTATTGGTGTACAGAAAAGCTACTGATTTTGAGCATTGATCTTATAGCCTGCAACTTTACTGAACTCCTTTATATGTTCTAGAAGCCTTGTTGTCGATTTCTCAGGGCTTTCTATGTATAGGATCAAGTCATCTGCAAATAATGAAATTTTACTTCTTCTTTTCCAATCTGGATGCCTTTTATGTCCTTCTCATGTCTCAGTGCTCGTGCAAGTACTTCTAAGACAATATTAAATAGGAGTGGAGATAGTGGGCATCCTTGTCTTGTTCCCGATCTCAGAGGGAAGGCTTTTAGGATTTTATCATTGAAAATGAAGTTAGCTTTCAGTTTTTCATATATACCCTATATCATTTTCAGAAAGTTTCCATCTATTCCTATCTTTTGTAGTGTTTTGATGAGGAAAGAGTGCTGTATTTTGTCAAATGCCTTTTCTGCATCTATAGAGATGATCATGAGATTTTTTTTCTTTCAATCTGTTTATGTGGTGTATTACATTCATTGATTTTCTTATATTGAACCATCCTTGCATACCCGGGATGAAACCCACTTGGTCATGGTGTATAATCTTTTTGATATGTTGTTGAATGCGATTAGCATGTATTTTGTTGAGGATTTTAGCATCTAGGTTCATTAGAGAAATTGGTCTGTAAATTTTCTTTCTTGTGGTATCTTTATTTAGTTTTGGTATTAGGGTAATGTTGGCATCATAGAATGAGTTAGGCAATATTCTTCCTACTTCTACTTTTTGGAGTAGCTTAAGTAGAATTGGTGTTAGTTCTTTCTGGAATGTTTGGTAGAATTCCGCCGTGAAGCCATCAGGTCCTGGACTCTTCTTAGTTGGGAGGTTTTTGAAGACTAAGTCTATCTCTTTATTTGTAATATGACTGTTGAGTTCAACTATTTCTTTTTTCATCAATGTCAGCTGTTTGTGGGTTTCTAGAAACTTGTCCATTTCCTCTAAATCGTCATTCTTGATGGCATATAATTTTTCAACGTATCGTCTTATAATACTCTTTATTTCTGTGGGTTCAGTAGTGATATCCCCTTGCTCATTCCTTATTTTATGTATTTGCATCTGTTCTCTCTTTTTCTTTGTTAGTCTGGATAAGGGTTTGTCAATTTTGTTCATATTCTCGAAGATCCTACTTTTGGTATTGTTTATTGTTTCCAGTGCTTTATTATTCTCTATTTCATTTAGTTCTGCTCTAATCTTTGTTATTTCCCTCTTTCTACTTCCTTTAGGTTTAGTTTGTTGTTGTTTTTCCAATTCATCCAAGAGTGCAGTTAGGTCTTCAATTTTAGCTCTTTCTTCTTTTTTAATATATGAATTTATGGCTATGAACTTCCCTCTCAGGACTGCTTTCGCTGCATAGTTTTTGATATGTTGTGTTGTTGTTTTCTTTAGTTTCAAGGTAGTTACTGATTTCTTTTGAGATTTCCTCTTTGACTCACTGTTTTTCTAAGAGTGTGTTGTTTAACTTCCATATCCTTGTGCCTAACCTGTTTCTCTGGCCCTTAGTGATTTCCAACTTCATTCCATTGTGGTCAGAGAAATTACTTTGTATAATCTCAATCTTTCTGAATTCATTGAGTGTTGTTCTGTGGCCTAGCATATGGTCTATGTTGGAGTATGTTCCATGTGCACTCAAGAAGAATGTTAATCCCGCAGTATTTGGGTGTAGTGTTCTGTATATGTCTATTGAGTCCAGTTCTTCTAATGTATTGTTGAGTGCCTTAGTTTCTTTATTGATTCTCTGTCTAAATGTTCTGTCTAATGATGATAGTGGTGTGTTGAAGTCCCCTGCTATAATTTTAGAGGCATTTATTTCTCTTCTAAATTTTTCCAGAATTTGCCGCATGTATTTTTAGGCACCCCCTTTAGGTGCGTAAATGTTGATGATTGTTCTCACTTCTTGAGAGATTAATCCTTTTACTAATATGTAGTTTCCATCTTTGTCTCTTACAATAGTTTTGCATTTAAAGTCTATTTTGTCTGATATTAGAATAGCTACTCCTGCCCTTTTTTGGCTATTGTGAGCTTGTAAAATGGTTTTTCAGCCATTCACTTTCAGCCTCCTTGAATCTCTGGGTTGAAGGTGGGTTTCTTGTAGACAGCATATAGATGGATCATATTTTCTTATCTGTTCTGCCATTCTGTGTCTTTTGATTGGTGAATTTAATCCATTAACATTCAGTGTTATTTCTCGTAATGAAGTTCTTACTTCAGCCATTTTTTCTTTGGGTTAATGTATGTCATATGTTGTTTTGTTTCTCTTTTTGTCTTTTCAGTTGTTTTTAAACTCTCCTCCAACTCTCTCCCTTGTTGTTTCCTTTCAACTTGTAGAGATTCCTTTAGTATTTCTTGAAGTGCTGGTTTCTTCTTGACATACTGTCTTAATTTCTGTTTATCTGCAAATATTTTGAACTCTCCATCATTTTTGAATGCCAATTTTGCTTGATAGAGAATTTGCAGCTGGAAATGTTTTTCTTTTAGTGTTTTGACTATGTCATACCACTGTCTTCATGCCTCCATGGTTTCACCTGAGAAATCAGCACTTAATCTTATTCTTCTTCCCTTGCATGTGATGGTTCTCTTTTCTCTTGCTGCCTTGAGTATTTTCTCTTTGTCTTGAGCATTGAACATTTTGACAAGTATATGTCTTTGAGTTGGCCTGTTGGGATTTATAGTATTTGGGATGCACTGTCCTTCTTGGATCTGCACATCCATCTCTGTCAATAGCATTGGGAAGTTTTCAGCCATTATTTCCTTCAACACTCCTTCTGTTCATTTTCCCTTCTCTTCTCCTTCTGGGATGCCCATAATGCGTATGTTTGTGAGTATTGTATTATCGGTTAATTCCCTGAGTCCATGCTGGACTTTTTCTATCTTGTTGTCTATCTGTTCTACAATCTCTTTGATTTCAGCTGTATTGTCTTCCATATCACTAATTTTTTCCTCTGCCTGTTCAAATTTGCTGTTATGTGAGTCCAGCATCTTTTTCATTTCTTGGCTCGTGCCATTGTTCACCATCATATGCATTACCTTTTTAGGCATGTTTGCTATTTCTTCAGTATGCTCTTCCAGTGACTTCTTTATATCCTTAATCTCTTCATTCAGTTCTTTAAGTTGGTCCATGATATTTGTTTGGATAGCTTTGATTAGTTGTTCGAAGTTCTGCATTGCTTCCTGGTTTTTATTTTGTGTACTGGACTGGTCAATGTTTTCCAGTTTCTCAGAGTCATTTGTATTTTTCTGTTGCCCTCTGGTCATCATATTATCTTGGGTTTGATGGGTTTGTTCAGTTGATTAGCTTTTCTCTATGCTTTACAGTTTTATTTAGCTGTTGGTTCTGCGTGTGTGTTAAATTTTCTCTTTGGCAATTTTTCTTCTTGTTTTATTGCCTTACTTCTTCTTATGTTCCCTTGAAGGCAAAAGGTTAGGGCCAGAGGAATCAAAAGATGTAAGGAAGGCAAAAGGATAATACTAATATTGATAAAAGTTAGAAGAGGGTCAAAATGACACTTAATGAGATGAATATTTAACTTGTGTATGCAGGGTAGAGTACTAGGGGAAAAAATGGAGTTACTACAATGGACTGGGAAAACAAATGAAGGAATATATATATAGTGATTTAGAAGGCTAGAATTATGAGGAGGGAGAGAAATAGTAAAGAAATTCTGAGAGGAAAAAGTTAATACTAAAAAATAAAAAGAAGAAGAAAATAAAGTAGATGGAATAGAAATTGACGCTCTTGAGTTGTGGGCCTATGAAAAAATGTTGTATCTAAGAGCCACAACAGAAAATAGAAGGCAGAAAGATGCAGGAAGGATAAGCGATAATTTGTAATACAAAATCAATATATACAGCGAGTGGGAAATTACTGAAAAAGAAGCCAAGCAAAGAAGCGACAAGCTAGCAGCACCTAATTAAAAAAAAAAATGGAAGAAAAAAGACAGGGGGGAGGAAAGAGGAAAGAAAAGCAAGGGACCAGAAAGAAACAGAGAGCAACCAAAGATCCATACAGGCAAGCAGTCAAACAGAGCTAAGGGGGGGTCAATGATTTCCCTAGGGTCCACGTGGATCCTTCTTGCCTACTTGTGTTTATCAATCAATTTCCCCGCAGGGTTCTATATGCAGGTCCTGAAGCAGCTTTTAGATATCAAAATAAATTAAAAAGAATTTATTTTTCATTTATTGAAGTGACCTTCTCATTTTTATTTTTTTATTTTTTATATTTTTAACAAAATACAGGACCCAAAATAATTCCTCCTCTAGACCAACACCCTTACAGAAGGACCCTAGCTGGGCCTGTGGAAATTATTCAAATACGTCCCACTTCCTGGACTCCCCAGGGTAGCTGTAGCTCTGATTTTAGTCAGTGCGGAGTGCTAAAGATGCCAATTCTGCCCCTTCTGGAGCCAAGCTCGAGCGTCACCGGGTTGCTAAGTTAATCAGTTTGAGTGCAGATTTGCGTCTGCTCTCAGCCTGATGCTGCTTCAGGTCGGCTTATCTGCTCCCCAAAGCTATGGAGCGGTGCAGGCAGCCAGATCAATGTCTAAAAATAAAAAATACCCTTCCCTGTCCTCTGACAGAACCCTCCCTCTTTTGGGAAGTGTCCCTTCTTCCTGTGTCCACAGCGGCCAGGGTCTTATCCTTGGGTCGCTAGGGAAATCAGCTCAGTCCCTCGACCAGAATCCCCACTCCGGTTCACTGGGTGCCGATTAGCTCGTTTGTTCTGTTCACGCAAGTTCCAAGGGGCGCCAGGCAGCCAGATCCCCAGAAAATAAAACTTTCTCACCTGCTCGTGGCTCCAAGTGGCCGTTTTATTTTATTTTATATTTTCTCCCTAATCGTGGGGCTCAGCCGTCTGTGCCAACCACCACCAACAGCCTTAAATCTCATGAATCTCCACCGTTCCATCCAAGCCGTTGATCTGCGCAGATAGATTATCCCAAGTTTCTCACTCCATGCGTGCACAGCATAGACCCCTGGGCAGAACCCTGTCCACAATCCGCCTTGCTCTGGGAGCCTGCAGTGTGTGCCCTCCTACACTAATGCCATCTTGGGCCCCAGCTCCGCCCCATGAATAGTTGAACACATTTATATGCCTTATATGAATATCCAGGTGCATTTCTTCCTATGTATCCTCCCTCACTTGCATCCCACACCAATGATCCTCCCCTGCCACAGTTGTAGCCATTCTGTAATCTAAAACTTCTTCAAAAATGAAGCCAATAAAATAGCCACACACAATTAATAAGAAAATGAAATAGAAATGATAGTTTTATATATAAGAAGTAAAATACAGAAAAAAATTTAAAAAAAGTTGAAATAGAATAATATTGTAACAATTGGAATTTTAAAAAATAATGAAAAAATATTTAAAGTAAAAACTTTTTTACAAGACAATATTTTACAGTACATTTTTTTAAAAAGATATTTAGATTCCATGAATATTACATAAAAATAT
>JAKSZT010051681.1:0-10077 GCA_026826555.1 Tolypeutes matacus
GGCCAAATTTGAGCAACAAGGAGGCTCCCTGTAGGTAAATCTTAGGCGTCCTACTTCACTATGCTGTTTCATTTTCAAGAGCAAAGGCTCATAAGCATAATCATCAATATCAAAGATCCTTCAAAAGACAATCTTCCTTCGCAAGTCATTGTGCCTCTACTTAGGGCATTCTTGTTGTTTGACTAGAGAATGTGGCAGAGCACCCATGGATGGGAATTTGCTATTCTTTACATTATTATGTGATTTTCCACACACCATGAAAATGCCCCATGAACATTTTTTTTTAATTATTTATTTTTTATTGTGGGTAAAAATCAAAATTTTCACAATACATACCAATATTTGTAAAATGATATATAAATATATATGTATATATGTATATTTGCTTACAAAAATGTTATTTATATATATATAAATATATTTTAAGAGGTGCTTAGATTACCAAAAATATTACACAGAACCCCCTGGGATTCCCATTTTGCCCACCTCCCACACCTCCCACCACATCCCACACAAACATCTCCCACAAGTGTGGCCCACCACACTCAATGGACTTCCACATCTTGGGCCTTGCCACCAACCATAGACCACAGTTCACATCATAGACCACACTCTCTCCCACACAGTTCTGAGTGGTGTGTTCTGATTTAAATGGCCTACATCTGTTGCCACAAAAGTACTCAGGACAACCTCCAAATCCCAAAGAAGCCCCTGTATTTCAAATACCCGTCCCCTCCCTGCTCCAAAAGTGTCAAGTGGCCACTGGCTCCACCTCATTGTTATAATTTCTTCCATTGCTAGAATCACCATATGTTACAACAGAATACCATCAAGTCCACTATACCCATAGTTCTTCCCCCAATGCTGAGGGGACTGGGATGATGATGTCCACTCCACCTCCAAGTGAGAGAGAGCTTATATCCCATGGATATGGTGGGTGGGATGATCCTGCCTGCAGATGCAGGCCCACTCCAATCCCAGGGATGGCCATTGCCCATTGTTGTCTCCTCGCCAGGTGACTTGGATGAGTCCATTGAGCTGTAGGGTAGGAGTTACAGCTCCACCAAGATTCCATGCATACCTGGCACATAGGTAGGCCAGAGGCTCCATTCTCTGGAAGTATACCTAAAAACTTCTGCATCACATATAGCTTTGAATAGAAGGGAGTGATGAACCATATGCAGGGAGGATTTATTTGAGTCCAATTCTGTCACTCTCAGGAGCACAGATTCCAAAATAGAGCCCACTGATAAGGCATCAGTCTCTGGGGCTATCCCCCCTTATATAGGACCTGGGTGTCTCCAGAGCTCTCAGGAGCCCCTCTGTGTGTGTTGATAGGCACTTAGATGTTCTATGAGCTCGTACTAAGGTGTGTGTAAGAGTTACCTACGGGATGACCTCCCGACTCTTTTGAAGTCTCTTAGCCACTTGAACTCATTTGTCTTTACCTTTTCCCCATTTTATTCAAGGTCTCTTTCCAGTTGTGTTGCCAGTTGGCACTTGGTATTAATCCCTCGTTGCCAGGGAGGCTCAGCCCCGGGAGTCAAGTCCCACGTTGGGGGAAGGTAATGCAATCATATGCTGAGTTTGGCTTAGAGAGAGGCCACATTTGAGCAACAAGGAGGCTCTCAGGTGGCAACCCTTAGGCACCCCACAACTGCAGGCTAAGTCTCAGTTACAAGAGCAAAGACTCACAAGGGTAGTCATCAATAAAAAGAACACATCAGTGGGTCATCCTATTTTGACAGGCACCATCCCTGCACTCAGAGGACTATCGCTGCTCCCTTGGAGATGGTGGTAGAGCTTTCCAGGCTAGGAATTCAGATTTCCTCATTTATTGTGTGATTGTCCACCCATCTTGACCATGCCCCATCTTTTGATATTTAGAACGATTTTATATGTCTTCATGTATATTCGGATGAACAAATTCCCATGAATACCCTCTCCCAGACACCCCCCACCAATAATCCCCTGCAGTACCCATTGTAATCGTTCTGTGATCCAAATCATCCATGAACATGTAGTCCATAAAATAATCAAATACATTTACTAGGAAAAAGAAACAACTATGATAAGCTTACATTCAAGAGTCAAACATCAGGAAACTCAGGGGTAAAAAAAGAGAATAAAAAAAAACAAGAAAAACCAAAGCAAATAATCAAAGAAACAAAACAAAGCAAAACAAAATATAATTAGCAGATTGGAACATTCAAAAAAATGGGCAAAAAAGCAAAGGAAATGCCATATATATATATATATATATATATATATTCCTTTTTTATTCTTTTTTTTCTTTCTCTTTTCATTTTTTTCCTTCCTTTTATCACTGTATTATCAGATGTCCAGTGTGCTGTGACATCTTCCCCGTCACAATCCCCATTGTCTCCCAATTTTTCATTTAATTTTCAAAGAAGTTTTAGGTCACAGCAAAGTCACACATGGTGTGCCGGAGACACCCAGATACCAAACCACCCCCCCTTCCCCACCCCATATTAACCCCCCCTTTTTTTTGGATGTTAGCATTTTTATAACTGTGATACAGAAAGCAAAATGTAGCAACAAAACATTGTCAATGATTTACAGTATAGTTTACAATTTAGATGATACAGTATAATAATTTTGATGATATTTACCATGTCCTGTGTCCATTACTGTAAGGTAATGAAAAACCTTCCCCATGACCACCAAACACCCCATTAGATCTTGACTGTTCCCTTACCCCACCGCCCCAGGGCCCATGATACCACCGTATCATGACCCAAGGAATGACAAGATTCACAGTTACATGCCCTGGGAATTTGAACCTGCACTTCTTAATCCACCCACCCGCCAGTGCTGCACCACCAAACCCAGGAACACCACCACTCATCTGCCTCTTCCCCCAACATGCAACCACACTCTATCCCTTTACCATAGATTATGTCCATTATGGGTGATAGCTCAAAGCCTGCTCTTCTCTTACTCTCCCTTGTTAACCTATCTTTCAGACAATGGTTCTCAGAGAATGCTCACTTTCCTCAGTTCAGATCAGTGAGGTCATATAATGTTCATCCTTCAGTGCCTGGCTTGCTTCACTAGACATAAGGTCTTCAACATTCACCCACGTTATTCCATGTGTTAGCACTTTGTTCCTTCTTACAGCTGAGTAATATTCCATTGTATGAATGTACCATATTTTGCTTATCCATTCGTCTGTTGATGGGCACCAGGGCTGATTCCAACTTTTGGCAATGGAGAACAATGCTGCTATGAACATTGGTGTGCATATATCTGTATGTGTCTTTGCTTTCAGTTCTTCTGGGTATATACCCAGCAATGGAATTGCTGGATCATATGGAAGATCTATAGTTAATTTTTTGAGGAACCGTCAAACTGTCCTCCACAGTGGCTGGACCATACCGCAGTCCCACCAGCAGTGGATGAGGGTTCCTATTCCTCCACATCCTCTCCAACATTTAGTGTCTCTTGTTATTTTAATAGCTGCCATTCTGATGGGTGTAAGATGGTATCTCATTGTAGTTTTGATTTGCATTTCCTTGATAGCAAGCGATGTTGAGCATTTTTTCATGTGCTTTTTAACCATTTATATTTCTTCCTTGGAGAAGTGTCTTCTCAGGTCACTTTTCCATTTTTTAAATCGGTTGTTTGTCCTTTTATTTTCAAGGTGTAGGATTTCTTTATATCTACAGGATATTAGGCCCCTATCAGATATATGGTTGCCAAATATTTTCTCCCATTGGGTAGGCTGCCTTTTTATTTTCTTAATAACTTCCTTTGGGGTGCAGAAGTTTTTTATTTTGTTGAGGTCCCATTTATCTATTTTTTCTCTTGCTGCTCGTGCTTTGGCTGTGAAGTTTATGAAATCATTTCCTATTACAAGGTCCTGTAAATGCTTCCCTACATTATCTTCCAAGTTCTTTATGGTTTGGGGTCTTATATTTAGATCTTTGATCCATCTTGAGTTGATTTTTGTATAAGGTGTGAGATGGTATTCTTCTCTCATTCTTTTGGATATGGATATCCAGTTCTCCAATTACCACTTGTTAAAGAGGCCATTCTATCCCAACTGATTGGGCTTCGTGGCCTTGTCAAATATCAGCTGACTGTATATGTGAAGATCTATATCAGAACTCTCAATTCGGTTCCATTGGTCAGTAGGTCTATCCTTGTGCCAATACCACGCAGTTTTGATCAATGTAGATTTGTAGTATGTTTGAAAGTCACGTAGTGTGATACCTCCAACTTCATTTTTCTTTTTCAATATGTCTTTGGCAATTCAGGGCTTCTTGCCTCTCCAAATATATTTTGTGGTTAGATTTTCCAGTTCCTTAAAAAATACAGTGTTGTCTTTTATTGGGATTGCCTTAAATCTGTAGATTAGTTTGGGTAGGATAGACATCTTGATGATGTTTAGCCTTCCTATCCATGAACAGGGAATATTTTTCCATTTATTTAAGTCTTCTTTGATTTCCTTTAACAGTGTTGTGTAGATTTCTGTATATAAGTCCTTTACATCTTTAGTTAAATTTATTCCTAGGTATTTGATTCTTTTATTTACTATTGTAAATGGCATTTTTTTAAACTGATTTCCTCCTAAGTTTGCTCGTTATTGGTGTACAGAAAAGCTACTGATTTTGAGCATTGATCTTATAGCCTGCAACTTTACTGAACTCCTTTATATGTTCTAGAAGCCTTGTTGTCGATTTCTCAGGGCTTTCTATGTATAGGATCAAGTCATCTGCAAATAATGAAATTTTACTTCTTCTTTTCCAATCTGGATGCCTTTTATGTCCTTCTCATGTCTCAGTGCTCGTGCAAGTACTTCTAAGACAATATTAAATAGGAGTGGAGATAGTGGGCATCCTTGTCTTGTTCCCGATCTCAGAGGGAAGGCTTTTAGGATTTTATCATTGAAAATGAAGTTAGCTTTCAGTTTTTCATATATACCCTATATCATTTTCAGAAAGTTTCCATCTATTCCTATCTTTTGTAGTGTTTTGATGAGGAAAGAGTGCTGTATTTTGTCAAATGCCTTTTCTGCATCTATAGAGATGATCATGAGATTTTTTTTCTTTCAATCTGTTTATGTGGTGTATTACATTCATTGATTTTCTTATATTGAACCATCCTTGCATACCCGGGATGAAACCCACTTGGTCATGGTGTATAATCTTTTTGATATGTTGTTGAATGCGATTAGCATGTATTTTGTTGAGGATTTTAGCATCTAGGTTCATTAGAGAAATTGGTCTGTAAATTTTCTTTCTTGTGGTATCTTTATTTAGTTTTGGTATTAGGGTAATGTTGGCATCATAGAATGAGTTAGGCAATATTCTTCCTACTTCTACTTTTTGGAGTAGCTTAAGTAGAATTGGTGTTAGTTCTTTCTGGAATGTTTGGTAGAATTCCGCCGTGAAGCCATCAGGTCCTGGACTCTTCTTAGTTGGGAGGTTTTTGAAGACTAAGTCTATCTCTTTATTTGTAATATGACTGTTGAGTTCAACTATTTCTTTTTTCATCAATGTCAGCTGTTTGTGGGTTTCTAGAAACTTGTCCATTTCCTCTAAATCGTCATTCTTGATGGCATATAATTTTTCAACGTATCGTCTTATAATACTCTTTATTTCTGTGGGTTCAGTAGTGATATCCCCTTGCTCATTCCTTATTTTATGTATTTGCATCTGTTCTCTCTTTTTCTTTGTTAGTCTGGATAAGGGTTTGTCAATTTTGTTCATATTCTCGAAGATCCTACTTTTGGTATTGTTTATTGTTTCCAGTGCTTTATTATTCTCTATTTCATTTAGTTCTGCTCTAATCTTTGTTATTTCCCTCTTTCTACTTCCTTTAGGTTTAGTTTGTTGTTGTTTTTCCAATTCATCCAAGAGTGCAGTTAGGTCTTCAATTTTAGCTCTTTCTTCTTTTTTAATATATGAATTTATGGCTATGAACTTCCCTCTCAGGACTGCTTTCGCTGCATAGTTTTTGATATGTTGTGTTGTTGTTTTCTTTAGTTTCAAGGTAGTTACTGATTTCTTTTGAGATTTCCTCTTTGACTCACTGTTTTTCTAAGAGTGTGTTGTTTAACTTCCATATCCTTGTGCCTAACCTGTTTCTCTGGCCCTTAGTGATTTCCAACTTCATTCCATTGTGGTCAGAGAAATTACTTTGTATAATCTCAATCTTTCTGAATTCATTGAGTGTTGTTCTGTGGCCTAGCATATGGTCTATGTTGGAGTATGTTCCATGTGCACTCAAGAAGAATGTTAATCCCGCAGTATTTGGGTGTAGTGTTCTGTATATGTCTATTGAGTCCAGTTCTTCTAATGTATTGTTGAGTGCCTTAGTTTCTTTATTGATTCTCTGTCTAAATGTTCTGTCTAATGATGATAGTGGTGTGTTGAAGTCCCCTGCTATAATTTTAGAGGCATTTATTTCTCTTCTAAATTTTTCCAGAATTTGCCGCATGTATTTTTAGGCACCCCCTTTAGGTGCGTAAATGTTGATGATTGTTCTCACTTCTTGAGAGATTAATCCTTTTACTAATATGTAGTTTCCATCTTTGTCTCTTACAATAGTTTTGCATTTAAAGTCTATTTTGTCTGATATTAGAATAGCTACTCCTGCCCTTTTTTGGCTATTGTGAGCTTGTAAAATGGTTTTTCAGCCATTCACTTTCAGCCTCCTTGAATCTCTGGGTTGAAGGTGGGTTTCTTGTAGACAGCATATAGATGGATCATATTTTCTTATCTGTTCTGCCATTCTGTGTCTTTTGATTGGTGAATTTAATCCATTAACATTCAGTGTTATTTCTCGTAATGAAGTTCTTACTTCAGCCATTTTTTCTTTGGGTTAATGTATGTCATATGTTGTTTTGTTTCTCTTTTTGTCTTTTCAGTTGTTTTTAAACTCTCCTCCAACTCTCTCCCTTGTTGTTTCCTTTCAACTTGTAGAGATTCCTTTAGTATTTCTTGAAGTGCTGGTTTCTTCTTGACATACTGTCTTAATTTCTGTTTATCTGCAAATATTTTGAACTCTCCATCATTTTTGAATGCCAATTTTGCTTGATAGAGAATTTGCAGCTGGAAATGTTTTTCTTTTAGTGTTTTGACTATGTCATACCACTGTCTTCATGCCTCCATGGTTTCACCTGAGAAATCAGCACTTAATCTTATTCTTCTTCCCTTGCATGTGATGGTTCTCTTTTCTCTTGCTGCCTTGAGTATTTTCTCTTTGTCTTGAGCATTGAACATTTTGACAAGTATATGTCTTTGAGTTGGCCTGTTGGGATTTATAGTATTTGGGATGCACTGTCCTTCTTGGATCTGCACATCCATCTCTGTCAATAGCATTGGGAAGTTTTCAGCCATTATTTCCTTCAACACTCCTTCTGTTCATTTTCCCTTCTCTTCTCCTTCTGGGATGCCCATAATGCGTATGTTTGTGAGTATTGTATTATCGGTTAATTCCCTGAGTCCATGCTGGACTTTTTCTATCTTGTTGTCTATCTGTTCTACAATCTCTTTGATTTCAGCTGTATTGTCTTCCATATCACTAATTTTTTCCTCTGCCTGTTCAAATTTGCTGTTATGTGAGTCCAGCATCTTTTTCATTTCTTGGCTCGTGCCATTGTTCACCATCATATGCATTACCTTTTTAGGCATGTTTGCTATTTCTTCAGTATGCTCTTCCAGTGACTTCTTTATATCCTTAATCTCTTCATTCAGTTCTTTAAGTTGGTCCATGATATTTGTTTGGATAGCTTTGATTAGTTGTTCGAAGTTCTGCATTGCTTCCTGGTTTTTATTTTGTGTACTGGACTGGTCAATGTTTTCCAGTTTCTCAGAGTCATTTGTATTTTTCTGTTGCCCTCTGGTCATCATATTATCTTGGGTTTGATGGGTTTGTTCAGTTGATTAGCTTTTCTCTATGCTTTACAGTTTTATTTAGCTGTTGGTTCTGCGTGTGTGTTAAATTTTCTCTTTGGCAATTTTTCTTCTTGTTTTATTGCCTTACTTCTTCTTATGTTCCCTTGAAGGCAAAAGGTTAGGGCCAGAGGAATCAAAAGATGTAAGGAAGGCAAAAGGATAATACTAATATTGATAAAAGTTAGAAGAGGGTCAAAATGACACTTAATGAGATGAATATTTAACTTGTGTATGCAGGGTAGAGTACTAGGGGAAAAAATGGAGTTACTACAATGGACTGGGAAAACAAATGAAGGAATATATATATAGTGATTTAGAAGGCTAGAATTATGAGGAGGGAGAGAAATAGTAAAGAAATTCTGAGAGGAAAAAGTTAATACTAAAAAATAAAAAGAAGAAGAAAATAAAGTAGATGGAATAGAAATTGACGCTCTTGAGTTGTGGGCCTATGAAAAAATGTTGTATCTAAGAGCCACAACAGAAAATAGAAGGCAGAAAGATGCAGGAAGGATAAGCGATAATTTGTAATACAAAATCAATATATACAGCGAGTGGGAAATTACTGAAAAAGAAGCCAAGCAAAGAAGCGACAAGCTAGCAGCACCTAATTAAAAAAAAAAATGGAAGAAAAAAGACAGGGGGGAGGAAAGAGGAAAGAAAAGCAAGGGACCAGAAAGAAACAGAGAGCAACCAAAGATCCATACAGGCAAGCAGTCAAACAGAGCTAAGGGGGGGTCAATGATTTCCCTAGGGTCCACGTGGATCCTTCTTGCCTACTTGTGTTTATCAATCAATTTCCCCGCAGGGTTCTATATGCAGGTCCTGAAGCAGCTTTTAGATATCAAAATAAATTAAAAAGAATTTATTTTTCATTTATTGAAGTGACCTTCTCATTTTTATTTTTTTATTTTTTATATTTTTAACAAAATACAGGACCCAAAATAATTCCTCCTCTAGACCAACACCCTTACAGAAGGACCCTAGCTGGGCCTGTGGAAATTATTCAAATACGTCCCACTTCCTGGACTCCCCAGGGTAGCTGTAGCTCTGATTTTAGTCAGTGCGGAGTGCTAAAGATGCCAATTCTGCCCCTTCTGGAGCCAAGCTCGAGCGTCACCGGGTTGCTAAGTTAATCAGTTTGAGTGCAGATTTGCGTCTGCTCTCAGCCTGATGCTGCTTCAGGTCGGCTTATCTGCTCCCCAAAGCTATGGAGCGGTGCAGGCAGCCAGATCAATGTCTAAAAATAAAAAATACCCTTCCCTGTCCTCTGACAGAACCCTCCCTCTTTTGGGAAGTGTCCCTTCTTCCTGTGTCCACAGCGGCCAGGGTCTTATCCTTGGGTCGCTAGGGAAATCAGCTCAGTCCCTCGACCAGAATCCCCACTCCGGTTCACTGGGTGCCGATTAGCTCGTTTGTTCTGTTCACGCAAGTTCCAAGGGGCGCCAGGCAGCCAGATCCCCAGAAAATAAAACTTTCTCACCTGCTCGTGGCTCCAAGTGGCCGTTTTATTTTATTTTATATTTTCTCCCTAATCGTGGGGCTCAGCCGTCTGTGCCAACCACCACCAACAGCCTTAAATCTCATGAATCTCCACCGTTCCATCCAAGCCGTTGATCTGCGCAGATAGATTATCCCAAGTTTCTCACTCCATGCGTGCACAGCATAGACCCCTGGGCAGAACCCTGTCCACAATCCGCCTTGCTCTGGGAGCCTGCAGTGTGTGCCCTCCTACACTAATGCCATCTTGGGCCCCAGCTCCGCCCCATGAATAGTTGAACACATTTATATGCCTTATATGAATATCCAGGTGCATTTCTTCCTATGTATCCTCCCTCACTTGCATCCCACACCAATGATCCTCCCCTGCCACAGTTGTAGCCATTCTGTAATCTAAAACTTCTTCAAAAATGAAGCCAATAAAATAGCCACACACAATTAATAAGAAAATGAAATAGAAATGATAGTTTTATATATAAGAAGTAAAATACAGAAAAAAATTTAAAAAAAGTTGAAATAGAATAATATTGTAACAATTGGAATTTTAAAAAATAATGAAAAAATATTTAAAGTAAAAACTTTTTTACAAGACAATATTTTACAGTACATTTTTTTAAAAAGATATTTAGATTCCATGAATATTACATAAAAATAT
>JAKSZT010051691.1:0-56240 GCA_026826555.1 Tolypeutes matacus
CTCAGAACTGAGTGGGAGAGAGTGTGGTCTACAGTGTGAACTGTGGTCTATGGTTGGTGGCAAGGCTCCAGGATGTGTAAGTTCATTGAGGTTGGTGGGCCACACTGTGGGAGATGTTTGTGTGGGATGTGGTGGGAGGTGTGGGAGGTGGGCAACATGGGAATCCCAGTGGGTTCCGTGTAATATTTTAGGTAATCTAAGCACCTCTTAAAATATATGTATATATATATATTTTTTTAAAAAATGAATATTTATATATATATGTTTTTAAAGGCATTTCCTTTGCTTTTTTGCCCATTTTTTTGAATGTTCCAATCCACTAATTATATTTTATTTTGTTTTGTAAAATAAATAAATAAATAAATAAATTTAATAATGACAATAGAATATAAAATAATTATAAAACACCTTAGTTTAGAGTACAATCCCTGGTTTGACCAGGGAAGAAAAATAAAATTACATTTGGAAGAAAAAAAAAAAAGAAACCCTCACAAATGAAAAGTCCAGGACATGATGACGTCACAGTTGAAACCTACCAAACATTCAAAGAAGACCTAACACCAATATTGCTCAAACTCTCCCAAAAAATTGAACAGGAAGGAATACTAACAAACTCATTCTATGATAACACCAAGGCCAGACAAAGATATTGTGAAAAAGGAAAATTACAGACCAATTTCTCTAATGAACATAGCTGCAGAAATCCTCACAAAATACTTGCAAACTGAATCCAAAAGCACATTGAAAGAATTATACTCCAGATTCAAGGGGGATTTATCCGAGGTACACAAGGGTGTTTCAACACAAAAAAATCAATTAATGTCATACACCACATTAAAAAATGAAGAAGAAAAATAACAGGATCATCTCAATTGATGAGAAATGGAATTTTCCAAAATACAACATTGTTTACAAAAACACCCCAAAAGACAGGAATAGAAGGAAACTTTCTCAACATGGTAAACTGCATGTACAAAATCCCACAGCTAAACATTGTACTCAATGGTAAAAGACTAAGAGCTTACCCATTGAGATTGGGAAGAATTTTAAAGTTTAAATTGAGATCAATTTATTTTGTATTTTTGCATTTTTCCTGAAAATATCAAAATGTTTATGGATCATTTGATAGACCATAGAGGATCACTCATGGTTCCCTGAATCACATTGGAAAATTCTGTTCCCTCCTCCCTTTTCACTTTATGCATACTTCCAAGGTGATCCTTAGTGCTTTTATGGCTTAAATTCCATCAATATCCTCAAGAATCCTACATTTCTTCCATCCAGTTCTTGTTTCTGAGGATCAGATCCATACAGTCAATGCCTTGTACATTGTTACTTGGATATTTTCTATGGCATCTCACTCAGCATATTCCAAACAACACTCATCTGCTCTCTGTTCCATCTTGTGTTCACACCTCCATTCAGTGATCTAAGCCATAACTTGGTTTCATTCGCTTACTTTCTCTTTCCATTCTTCATGTACATCATGTTGTTTGGATTATAACTCCTGAATTTTAATTGAATCCTTTTATATCTCACTATTTTACCTCTGATTCCTTACATGCAAAATCTGACATGCACATTTTTATAAAATTGATTTATAGTAGAAGGAATGAGGGACACAGGCAATATGAGAGAGAGAAGCAATGAGTCCAACTTTTTGTAATCCTATGCCAGTCAGTCATTTTGCCTCAATGGGCCCCCCATGAGTGACAACATCCCTCAAGTGAGACAGATTTCATTTCATCTGGTACATACAGAGAAATATGGAACTTTGTGATAGTTACAGCCCAGAATGAAAGTGGCTGTGATGTGGTGACCCAGACCTGGTGACCCAGGCCTGAATAGCAGCTTTGCTATAAACCATGGACTACAGTTTACATTATAGTTTACACTGTGTTGTGCATAATTTTGTAATTTATGACAAAATATACAATGACTTATATCCATTACTGCAATGTCATGCAGGACAAAGTCAATGTCCTAAAAATGCCCCTATATTCTATCTATTCTTCCTTCTCCCATCCCTCAGAACCTCTGATGGCCACTGCCTTTATATCAATTATAAGAGTCCTTCCATTGCTAGAATAATACTAAGTCTGTAGTAGAATAATAATGTCTATTTTAGTCCATTGTTCATCCCACAATCTTGAGGATTTGGGGATGGTGGTGCCCACCCTGTTTCTAATTGAGAGGGGGCTTAGATCCCATGGAACAGATGGATGGAGCTATCTTGCTTGCAGTTGTAGACACTCTCTGGATATATTTTTATTCTCTACTGCACCCTAGCAACGTCACATTACTTGGGCTCAAAAATATTTGTTGATTAATGAATTAATGAAGGGTGAAAGAATTAATGTGATATATGTATGTTAAAATTGACTTATGTGTAGACAGAGCCATACACTTTTCAATACAGCATTTAATAATTAAATGTTAACAAAAAAATACATTGAAAAAGAAAACAGAAAAACATAACACAAACAGACCACATTGATTAGATAATGTAATGACAGCTGGGAGTATATCAAGATAAACTATTTGCTTATATGCTGGGAATCTTTGTATTAATTTCTTTCTCTTTTTTTTTTCAGATTAAGGTGGAATAAAAGCAAATGAAATAAAATTGTGATCACCTCATGAGATCTAGCTTAAAGTCTCCATAGAATTTGAGTCAGAAAAAGGTAAGAAACAATTCCCCAGTATTTCATACTATTTTGTGCTCTATATTTTTGTTCAATTTATTTATATTGTATACAGTCCTCTAGTACTTGCCGTGTACTACCTATTGTGCTGCCTTGCAAGGATAATTGCATCTAGGTGGAAAGTATTATATAGAATGTGACTACATATTTAACACATAGAAATTTCTGTCCAACATTCATATATTACTTTATTTGAGTCATTAGTTTTTCTTTTGGGATATATATATAAGATGGATTAAATGAACAATAAAATTGGTTCTGAATCACACAAGGAAATTTGGAAACATGACTTAACCTTCATTATCTATCATCAGAGATTAGATGTCATAGTTTTTATGGCTCTGAATTACAGTTAGTTACAATGATTATACAGGCAATGAATGACCATTAATTATGATATATAAAAATAACCATTTATCAAAGAAAAATACTATATTTATATCTATAGAAAATGAAATAATATGTAAAATGTGCCTGTTGGAGTCTCTGGCTCAATAAATTGTTGCTTTATAATTTCTTGACTTTGTTTCATCATTGCCTGGCAATGTCTCATAGCAATTAAAAGCATGACTGTGAAATCAGTCAAAATAGAGTTCCTGACTCTTCAATATATCTGTGTTTTTTGTTTTTTTTTTTGTTTTTTTTTTTTTTGCTTATATGTTTTTACCTTCACCTTCTAAAATGGGATTATTAGCAATGCTTATCCCTTTTTTATTAGTTCTTTTAATTTTTATTAGAGGAAAAGTCTATGAACCCATATATAGGGATTAACACAATAAACTTAAGACCAATTGGGCAGTATTTACCAAATACACAAAAAGTAGACCTGTTAGGTTTCCTCCATTTTCTTGCAATCATCTCTGTTTTCCTCAGTGCAAAATCCATGAGTTGTAGTGATTAGTTTTTTTTCCCTTTCTCCCATTTAGTCCTTGTTGAGATCATCCCAAATATATGTATATATATATATATTTTATTATGGGTAAAAATCAAAATTCTCACAATACATACAAACATTTGCAAAATGATATATAAATATATATGCATATATGTGTATTTGCTTACAAAAATGTTATTTATATATATATATACACACATATATTTTAAGAGGTGCTTAGATTACCTAAAATATTACACGGAACCCACTGGGATTCCCATGTTGCCCAACTCCCACACCTCCCACCACATCCCACACAAACATCTCCCACAGTGTGGCCCACCAACCTCAATGAACTTACACATCCTGGAACCTTGCCACCAACCATAGACCACAGTTCACACTGTAGACCACACTCTCTCCCACTCAGGTCTGAGTGGTGTGTGCTGATTTAAAATGGCCTACATCCATTGCCACAACAGTACTCAGGAAAACCTCCAACTCCCAAAGAAGCCCCTGTATTTCAACTGCTCATCCCCTCCCTACCCAAAAACTATCAAGTGGCCACTGGCTCCACCTCATTGTTATAATTACTTGCATTGCAAGAATCACCATATGTGAGCAAGAGAATACCATCAAGTCCACTCTAGTCCATAGTTCTTCCCCCAATCCTGCAGGGACTGGGATGGTGATGTCCACTCCAACTCCAAGTAAGAGAGGGCTTATATCCCATGGATATGGTGGGTGGTATAATCCTGCCTGCAGATGCAGGCCCTCCCCATTCCCTGGGATGGCCATTTCCCATCATTATCTCCTCACCAGGTGACTTGGATGAGTCCATTGAGCTGTAGGGTACGAGTTGCAGCTCCACCTAGATTTCATGCACACCTGGCACATAGGTAGGCGGGAGGCTCCAGTCTATGGAAGTATACCTAAGAAATTCCAGCCTCACATGTAGGTTTGAATAGAAGGGACAGGTGAACCATGTGCAGGGAGGACTTATTTGAGTCTAATTCTGTCACTCTCAGGAGCACAGATTCCAAAATAGAACCCACTGATAAGGCATCAGTCTCTGGGGCTATCCTCCCTTATATAGGACCAGGGTGTCTCCGGAGCTCTCAGGAACCCCACTGAGTGGGGTGATAGGCACTTAGATGTTCTATGAGCTCCTACTGAGGTGTGCATAAGAGTTACCTCTGGGATGACCTCCCGACTCTCTTTGAAGTCTCTTAGCCACTTGAACTCATTTGTCTTTACTATTTCCCCCTTTTATTCAAGGTCTTTTTCCAGTTGTGTTGCCAGTTGGCACTTGGGAAAAGTTTTCAATTAGCAATAATCGTGCCTCGGATAAACCTCATTGGCTACGATACTGCCAATGCACAGAGCTGCCAGTTGGCACTTGGTATTAATCCCTTGTTGCCAGGGAGGCTCATCCCCGGGAGTCATGTCCCACGTTGGGGGGAAGATAATGCAATCATATGCTGAGTTTGGCTTAGAGAGAGGCCACATTTGAGCAACAAGGAGGCTCTCAGGTGGCAACCCTTAGGCACCCCACAACTGCAGGCTAAGTCTCATTTACAAGAGCAAAGACTCACAAGGGTAGTCATCAATAAAAAAAAAATAAATAAATAAATAAAAAACATCAGTGGGTCATCCTATTTTGACAGGGACTGTCCCTACATTCAGAGGACTATTGCTGCTCCCTTGGAGATTGTGGCAGAGCTCTCCAGGCTAGGAATTCAGATTCCCTCATTTATTGAGTGTTTATCCACCCATCATGACTATGCCCCATCCCCCGATCCTTTGAATGATTTTGTATATCTTTCATGTATATTCAGTTGAACCAATCCCCACGAAACCCCCCCCAGACACCCTCCCCCCAATAATCCCCCGCAGTACCCATTGTAACCCTTCTGTGATCCAAATCCTCCATGAACATTTAGTCCATAAAATAATCAAATACACTTACTAGGAAAAAAAACAAGTGTGATAAGCTTACATGCAAGAGACAAACATAAGGAAACTCAGGGGGAAAAAAAAAAGCGAGAGAAGAAAAAAAAAACAAATAATCAAACAAAGAACAAAACAAAATAAAATATAATTAGTGGATTGGGACATTCAAAAAAATGGGCACAAAAGCAAAGGAAATGCCTTTAAAATATATATATATATACTCATTTTTATTTCCTTTCTCTCTTCTTTTTTCCCTTTTTTCCTTCCCTTTATCACTGTGTTATCGGATGTCTGGTTTGCCATGACACCTTCCTCCTCTCAATCCCCATTGTCTCCCAATTTTTCATTTAATTTTCAAAGAAGTTTTAGGTCACAGCAAAGGAACACACAGAGTGCCGGAGACTCCCAGATACCAAACCACCCCCCCTTCCCCACCCCATATTAACTCCCCCTCCTTTTTTTTTTTGGTTGTTAGCATTGTTATAACTGTTATGCAGATAGCAAAATATAGCAACTAAACATTGTCAGTAATTTACAGTATAGTTTACAATTTAGATGATACAGTTTAATAATTTTGATGATATTTACCATGTCCTGTGTCCATTACTGAAAGGTAATGAAAAACCTTCCCCATGACCACCAAACAACCCATTAGATCTTGACTGTTCCCTTCTCCCCAGCCCCTCAGGGCCCATGATACCCCCCTCCCCTAACCCATGTAATGTCAAGATTCACAGTTACATGCCCTGGGGATTTGAACCAGCACTTCCTAATCCACCCACCCCCCAGTGCTGTACTACCAAACCCAGGAACACCACCACTCATCTGCCCCATCCCCCAACATGCAAATACAATCTATCCCTTTACCATAGATTATGTCCATATGGGAGATGGCTCAAAGCCTGCTCTTCTCTTACTCTCTTTGTTAACCTATCTTTCAGACAATGGTTCTCAGAGGCTGCTCACTTTCCTCAGTTCAGATCAGTGAGGTCATATAATGTTCATCCTTCAGTGCCTGGCTTGCTTCACTCAACATAAGGTCTTCAAGATTCATCCAAGTTATTCCATGTGTTAGCACTTTGTTCCTTCTTATCGCTGAGTAATATTCCATTGTATGTATGTGCCACATATTGCTTATCCATTCGTCTGTTGATGGGCACCGGGGCTGATTCCAACTTTTGGCAATGGTGAACAATGCAGCTATTAACATTGGTGTGCATATATCTGTTTGTATTTTTGTTTTCAGTTCTTCTGGGTATATACCCAGCAGTGGAATTGCAGGATCATACGGAAGATCTATTGCTAGTTTTCTGAGGAACCGCCAAACTGTCCTCCACAGTGGCTGGACCATACCGCAGTCCCACCAGCAGTGGATGAGGGTTCCTATTCTTCCACATCCTCTCCAACATTTAGTGTCTCCTGTTTTTTTAATAGCTGCCATTCTGATGGGTGTAAGACGGTATCTCATTGTAGTTTTGATTTGCATTTCCCTGATAGCAAGTGATGTTGAGCATTTTTTCATGTGCTTTTTAGCCATTTGTATTTCTTCCTTGGAGAAGTGTCTTTTCAGGTCACTTGCCCATTTTTTATATGGGTTGTTTGTCCTTTTATTTTCGAGGTGAAGGATTTCTTTATATATGCAGGATATTAGGCTCCTATCAGATATATGGTTGCCGAATATTTTTTCCTATTGGGTAGGTTGCCTTTTTATTTTCTTAATAATATCCTTAGAGGTGCAGAAGTTTTTAATTTTGAGGAGATCCCATTTATCAATTTTTTCTCTTGATGCTCGTGCTTTGGATGTGAAGTTCATTAAACCATTTCTTATTACAATGTCCTGTAGATGCTTCCCTACATTATCTTCCAAGGTTTTTATGGTTTTGGCTCTTATATTTAGATCTTTGATCCATCTTGAGTTGATTTTTGTATAAGGTGTGAGATGGTATTCTTCTCTCATTCTTTTGGATATGGATATCCAGTTCTCCAAGCACCACTTGTTAAAGAGGCCACTCTCTCCCAGCTGAGTGGGTTTCGTGGCTTTGTCAAATATCAGATGACTGTATATGCGAGGATCTATATCAGAACTCTCAATTTGGTTCCATTGGTCAGTAGGTCTATCCTTGTGCCAATACCATGCAGTTTTGATCACTGTAGTTTGTAGTATGTTTTAAAGTCAGGTAATGTGATACCTCCAACTTCATTTTTCTTTTTCAATATATCTTTGGCAATTCGGGGCCTCTTACCTCTCCAAATATATTTTGTGGTTAGTTTTTCCAGTTCCTTAAAAAATATAGTGTTGACTTTTATTGGGATTGCATTAAATCTGTAGATTAGTTTGGGTAGGATAGACATCTTGACGATGTTTAATCTTCTCATCCATGAACAGGGAATATTTTTCCATTTATTTAAGTCTTCTTTGATTTCCTTTAACAGTGTTGTGTAGTTTTCTGAATATAAATCCTTTACATCTTTAGTTAAATTTATTCCTAGGTATTTGATTCTTTTGTTTACTATTGTAAATGGTATGTTTTTCCTGATTTCCTCCTCAGTTTGCTGGTTATTGGTTTATAGAAATGTTACTGATTTTTGGGCATTGATCTTATAGCCTGCAACATTACTGAACTCCTTTATAAGTTCTAGAAGCCTTGTTGTCGATTTCTCAGGGCTTTCTATGTATAGTATCATGTCATCTGCAAATAATGAAATTTTTACTTCTTCTTTTCCAATCTGGATGCCTTTTATGTCCTTTTCTTGTGTCTGTGCTCGTTCAAGTACTTCTAAGACAATGTTAAATAGGAGTGGTGATAGTGGGCATCCTTGTCTTGTTCCCGAACTCAGAGGGAAGGCTTTTAGGATTTCACCGTTGAAAATGATGTTAGCTTTGCGTTTTTCATATATACCCTTTTTCATTTTCAGAAAGTTTCCATCTATTCCTATCTTTTGTAGTGTTTTTATGAGGAAAGAGTGCTGTATTTTGTCGAATGCTTTTTCTGCATCTATAGAGATGATCATGTAATTTTTTTCTTTTAGTTTGTTTATGTGGTGTATTACATTGATTGATTTTTTTATATTGAATCATCCTTGCATACCTGGGATGAAACCCACTTCGTCATGGTGTATAATCCTTTTGATATGTTGTTGAATGCGATTAGCAAGTATTTTGTTTAGGATTTTAGCCTCTAGGTTCATTATAGAAATTGGCCTGTAATTTTCCTTTCTTGTGGTATCTTTATTTGGTTTTGGTATTAGGGTAATGTTGGCATCATAGAATGAGTAAGGTAGTATTCCTTCTACTTCTATTTTTTGGAAGAACTTAAGTAGAATTGGTGTTAGCTCTTTCCGGAATGTTTGGTAGAATTCAGCTGTGAAACCATCTGGTCCTTGACTCCTCTTAGTTGGGAGGTTTTTAATGACTGAGTCTATCTCTTTACTTGTATTTGGGCTGTTGAGTTCATCTATTTCTTCTTTCATCAATGTCGGCTGTTTGTGGGTTTCTAGAAACTTGTCCAGTTCTTCTAAATTGTCATTCTTGTTGGCATATAATTTTTCAAAGTATCCTTTTATGATACTCTTTATTTCTGGGGGGTCAGTAGTGATATCACCTTGCTCATTCCTTATTTTATGTATTTGCATCTGTTCTCTCTTTTTCTTTGTTAGTCTGGGTAAGGGTTTGTCAATTTTGTTGATATTCTCGATGAACCCGCTTTTGGTTTTGTTTATTGTTTCCAGTGCTTTCTTATTCTCTATTTCATTTAGTTCTGCTCTAATCTTTGTTATTTCCTGTTTTCTACTACCTTTAGGTTGAGTTTGTTGTTGTTTTTCCAATTCCTCCAAGTGTGCAGTTAGGTCTTCAATTTTAGCTCTTTCTTCTTTTTTAATGTATGAATTTATGGCTATGAACTTCCCTCTCAGGACTGCTTTCGCTGCATCCCATAAGTTTTGATATGTTGTGTTGTTGTTTTCATTAGTTTCAAGGTAGTTACTGATTTCTTTTGAAATTTCCTCTTTGACCCACTGTTTATCTAAGAGTGTGTTGTTTAACTTCCATATCCTTGTGCCTAACCTGTTTCTCTGGCCCTTATTTATTTCCAACTTCATTCCGTTGTGGTCAGAGAAATTACTTTGTATAATCTCAATCTTTCTGAATTCATTGAGTGTTGTTTTGGGGCCTAGCATGTGGTCTATTTTGGAGTATGTTCCATGTGCACTGGAGAAGAATGTAAATCCCGCTGTATTTGGGTGTATATGTCTGTATATGTCTTTTAAGTCCAAATCTTCTAATGTATTGTTGAGTGCCTTCGTTTCTTTATTGATTCTCTGCCTAGATGTTCTGTCTAATGAAGATAGTGGTGTGTTGAAGTCCCCTGCTTTAATTGTAGAGGAATTTATTTCTCCTCTTAGTTTTTCCAGAGTTGGCCGCACGTATTTTGAGGCACCTCGATTAGGTGTGTAAATGTTGATGATTGTTCTCTCTTCTCGAGAGATTACTCCTCTTACTAATATGTAGTGTCCATCTTTGTCTCTTACAATCATTTTGCATTTAAAGTCTATTTTGTCTGATATTAGAATAGCTACTCCTGCACTTTTTTGGCTATTATTAGCTTGTAAAATTGTTTTCTAGCCATTCACTTTCAGCCTCCTTGAATCCCTGGGCTGAAGGTGTGTTTCTTGTAGACAGCATATAGATGGATCATATTTTCTTATCCATTCTGCCAATCTGTGTCTTTTGATTGGTGAATTTAATCCATTAACATTCAGTGTTATTACTCGTAATGAATTTCTTACTTCTGTCATTTTTTCTTTGGGTTAATGTATGTCATATGTTGTTTGGTTTCTCTTTTTGAGTTTTCAGTTGTTTTTAAACTCTCCTCTAACTCTCTCTCCTTTGTTTTTTCCTTTCAATTTGTAGAGATTCCATTAGTATTTGTTGAAGTGCTGGTTTCTTCTTGACTTACTCTCTTAACTGCTGTTTATTTGTGAATATTTTGAACTCTCCATCATTTTTGAATGCCAATTTTGCTGGATAGAGAATTCCTGGCTGGAAGTTTTTTTCTTTTAGTGTTTGACTATGTCATACCACTGTCTTCTTGCCTCCATGGTTTCAGCTGAGAAATCAGCACTTAATCTTATTGTGCTTCCCTTGTATGTGATGGTTCTCTTTTCTCTTGCTGCCTTGAGTATTTTCTCTTTGTCTTGAGCATTGGACAGTTTGACAAGTATATGTCTTGGAGTTGGCCTTTTGGGATTTATACTATTTGGGGTGCGCTGTGCTTCCTGGATCTGCACATCCATCTCTCTCAATAGAGTTGGGAAGTTTTCAGCCATAACTTCCTTCTACACTCCTTCTCTTCCCTTTCCCTTCTCTTCTCCTTCTGGGAGGCCCATAATGCGTATGTTTGTGCGTCGTGCATTATCGGTTAATTCCCTGAGACCATACTGGATTTTTTCTATCTTTTTGTCTATCTTTTCTACAATCTCTTTGATTTCATCTGTGTTGTCTTCCATATCACTAATTCTTTCCTCTGCCTGTTCAATTCTGCTGCCATGTGAGTCCAGCGTCTTTTTCATTTCTTGACTTGTGTCTTTGTTCGCCATCATATCCATTAGCTTTTTAGGTGTGTTAGCTATTTCTTCAATATGTTCTCCCAGTGTCTTCTTTATATCCTTAATCTCTTCCTTCAGTTCTTTAAGTTGGTCCATTATATTTGTTTGGATAGCTTTGATTAGTTGTTCGATGTACTGCATTGCTTCCTGGTTTTTATTTTGTGCCCTGGACTGCTCCATGTTTTCCAGTTTTTCAGAGTCATTTGTATTTTTCTGTTGCCCTCTGGTCATCATATTATCTTGATGGGTTTGTTCAGTTGATTAGCTTTTTCTATGCTCTAGAATTTTATTTAGCTGTTGGTTCTGCGTGTGAGTTAAGTTTTCTCTTTGGCAGTTTTTCTTCTTATTTTATTTCCTTACTTCGTTCTATGTTCCCTTGAAGGGAAAAGGTTAGGGCCAGAGCAATCAAAGATGTAAGGAAGGCAGAAGGATAATAGAAATATTGATAAAAGTTAGAAGAGGGGCAAAATGAGATATAATGAGATGAATATTTAACTTGTTTAGGCAGTGTAGAGTACTAGGAAAAAATATGGAGTTCCTATAATGGACTGGGAAAACAAATGGAGGAATATATATATATAGTGATATAGTAGGCTAGAATTATGAGGAGGGAGAGAAATAGTAGAGAAAGTTCTGAAAGGAAAAAGTTAATACTAATAAAAAAAAAAAAAGAAAAAAGAAGAAGAAAACAAACTAGATGGGATAGAAATTGACACCCTTAAGTTGTGGGCCTATGAAAAAATGTTGTCTCTAAGAGCCACAACAGAAAAGAGAAGGCAGAATCATGCAGGAAGGATAAGCGATAGTTTGTAATACAGAATCAATATATACAGTGAGTGGGAAATTACTGAATAAGAAGCCCAGCAAATAAGCGACCAGCTGGCAGCACCTATTTAAAAAAAAAAAAAATAGAAGGAAAAAGGAAGGGGGGAGGAAAATGGGAATAATAGCAATAGACCAGAAAGTAACAGAGAGAATCCAAAGATCCACACAGGCAAGCAGTCAAACAGAACTAAGGGGGGTCAATGATTCCCCTAGGGTCCACGTGGATCCTTCCTGCCTACTTGTGTTTATCAATGAATTTCCCCACAGGGTTCTATATGCAGGTCCTGAAGCAGCTTTTAGCTATTAAACTAAATTAAAAAGAATTTATTTTTCATTTGTTGAGGTGACCTCACTTTTTTTTTTTTTTTTTTTTTTTAGCCAAATGCAGGACCCAAAATAATTCCTCTTCTCGACCAACCCCCTTATGGAAGGGACCATAGCTGGGCCTGTGGAAATTAATCAAGCACGTCCCACTTTCCAGACTCCCCAGGTTAGCTGAAACTCTGATGTTCTTCAGTGAGGAGTGCTAAAGATGGCGGATTCCGCCCCTTCTGGCGCTGAGCTCCAACATCACCGGGCTGCTCAGTAAATCAGTTTGAGTGCATATTCGCGTCTGCTCTCAGCCTGGTGCTGCTTCAGTTCAGCTTATCTGCTCCCCAAAGCTATGGGGCGGTGCAGGCAGCCAGATCGATGTCTAAAAATATAAAATACCCTTCCCTGTCTTCCAACCGAACCCTCCCTTCTTTGGGAAGTGTCCCTTCCTCCTGGCTCCGTAGCGGCCCGGGTCTTATCCCTGGGTGGCTAGGGAAATCAGCTGCGTTCCCCAACCAAAATCCCCCCTCCGGTTCACCAGGTGCTGACTAGCTCGTTTGCCCTGTTCACACAAGGTCCAAGGGGCCCCAGGCAGCCTGCTCCCCAGAAAATAAAACTTTTACTCCCCACACGCGGCTCCAAATGGCCGTTTTATTTTTTTTGTCCGTAACTGCGGGGCTCAGCCGCCTGTGCCAACCGCCACCAGCAGCCTCAAAACTCACGAATCTCCACTGTTCGGTTCACGCCGCCGATCCGCACAGATAGATGTCCCAAGCTTCTCACTCCACGCTTGCACAACACAGAGCCCCGGGCAGGACCCTGTCTCCAATCCGCCTTGCTCTGGGAGCTTGCAGTGTGCACCCTCCTACACCAACGCCATCTTGCCCTCTCCCAAATATACTTTTGACGCTTTACTTCGGTGATACGTAGTGAGGCTCCAGAGATACTTATTTGTAACCTGAAACGACTTTCTTACTACACAGTTTCCTTACAGCATTTTTCATCTGGTCATTTCTTAAAGTATAAATTAAGGGATTTAACATGGGAGTTATGTTAGTGTAGAATACAGCAAATGCTTTACCAATGGATAAAGTAAACGCAGGTCTCATATACCCAAATATGCAAGGCACAATGAATAAGATGACCACTGTGATATGGGAGGCACAGGGGGACAGGGCTTTGCACCTACCTTTCAAGCTATGGTTTCGTAGGGAGTACAGGATGACCATATAAGAGACCAGCAACAGGAGGAAGTTTAACAAGCAGATGAACCCACTGTTAGCAGCTACAAAAAGCCCTAGAATTTGGCTGTCAGTGCAGGCAAGAGTGAGGAAAGTGTTAAGATCACACAGAAAGTGATCTATGATGTTAGAGCCACAGAAGAGTAATTGGAATGTGAAGAGGATCTGTATGGTTGCATGAAGTAAACCTGCCACCCATGCCACTCCCACTAGCAAGCCACACACTCACCAGTTCATGATGGTTGCATAGTTCAAGGGTGTACAAATGGCCACATAGTGATCACAAGCCATCACTGTAAGCAGGATGATCTCGGACCCTCCCAAGATATGTTCCCAGAAAACTTGGGCCATACATCCATTGAATGGTGTGGTCTTCTTTTCATGGAGTGAATCTATGATCAGTTTTGGAGTAATGACAGAGGAGTAGCAGGTGTTTATAAAGGAGAGATAGGCCAGGAAATAGTACATAGAGGATCCCAACAATGGACTGGCAATGATGGTGACCACAAAGATCATATTTCCTACCACAGTGATGATATAGATGACAAAAAACACTGCAAATATGATTTTCTGCATTTCTGGATTCTCTGTAAGCACCACTAGAACAAACTCTGTCACATTTCTATTCTCCATGAATTTCATGTGTTTTTATTAACACAACCTTGAATCTATTAAACTTTCCCATTGTAAGAATAAACATCTGGAGTCGATTTGTTCATTATGATGTGATGTTTTTGAGATAGAAGTAAAACTTATGAATTCTTGGGTTTCACTAAAATTGCTTCCCAGGTGAAATTCTGTAAAGGGCATAGATATGATAAATTTTTAAGCACATAGGACAGAAGATATCTGTGCTCACTTATGATTAACAGACTAATTTGGAAGTAGTGGCTATTATACATATTTTAAGATAACATGGGGAGGGTAGATAGAAGATTTATATAAAGACCATGGATGTAAGGTTAAGGATTTTACCCTTTATTATAAGGAAAATGGAGGTTTCTGGAAGAGAAAGAGAAAATGAGTGAAAGGATAAAGTGGAATCTGGGGAAAGGGGATTATTAGGAAATTGCTATGTCTTGAAGAAAGCATGGGCTGGAATTTAGAAAGAAGGTAGCAGCCAATGACAGAGAAACTAGCTAAGATACTATTTATAATAGTTGATTCATGCATAACTGGTTATTGGTGATGTTAATGAAAGAAAATAAAAATTCTACTGTAAAGCATTTATAATGTTTCTTGTCTGAATACAATTAACTTTACCATAGCTAATAATATATATCCAATAATGATTCCTTTCTATATATACAGCATATAGATAAATACTCTGCACATGTGATTTTATTTAATTCTTGCAACAACCTATGTGGTTAGTATTGCTTACCCATGTGTAGACTAGGACACAGTCTCAGATATTAATAGCAGTAGTTACAGTAATGATAATATTAGATAAAATATAATGTTCACTTTGTGTTCTAAGTGCTTTGCAGATATTGGTTTATTCACTATAAACTTTTGAGATGGGTACTATTAATATTTTTATATATTTTTTACACATCAGTAATTGGAAGCAACTTCCTGCCTAAGATAAAGCAGTAGCAAAGAGCAGAGTCAAGGTTAGGACTTAGGTTACTCTGTTTATTTTTTTCCCTCCCATTTCTTAAACTTTACCCTATATTATTATTTTTAAAATAATGCTGAAATAGTAGTCTTCTGATATTACTATAATAATTATTATTATTGTATTACTCTTTCATGGCAGCTAATAAAACATATATAATGACATCTTAGATCACTTAAATATTACAAAATATGGTACTGCTTTCATTAAAAGCCTCCCTCATCTTGGTCTCTCTCGTTCGCTAATCTCTGCCTTATCCTTTTCCATATCCCTGGTTTTTCCTTTGAATCATCTGAAAATGTTACAATCAGTAAGTGTATTGGTTTTCAAATCAGAAAGACCAGACAAAATACTCTTCTGCTTACAACTTCATTTACTTTGGGTACATTTTTGGTGTCTTATATTCTGTATAACCAGTGTGCTAATATCCAATTCCCATATTGTTATATGAATTGATTGAGAGAACTATTATGAATTGATCCAGCATAGTGCTGGGAACACACATAGAAATTTCATATAGTCCATTGTATGACCGTCTATGCTCCTGCAAGACAAGAAGAATTGACACATAGAACAATAATACAGGGAGTCCCAGATTCTCATATAATCCAAATCATGTTAGCAGTTATTCCACAAAGGATTCTCCTTTTCCTGTTTGTACTAAAATATTTAGCTGATTTTTATATCATTACCTATTCATAGCTATGTCTTTTGTGTGAATGAAGGGCATTTAAATATTGTTTTCATCCTCGTGATGCATTCATTATTAAAGGAGAATGTCTTGTGATAAAAACATGGTGCCAGAGTCAGAGATCTGGGTTACAGTCCTACAGATTGCTTATCATCTCTGAGTCCTCTCATTTTCATCTGTTAAGTTAAGTTAAAGATATTTATTATATTTTGATATAATGGGGTGGGGATGAAATCTTGTATTCCTATATTTGAAAAGTGTTGAAAATAATGTTTATATATATGGAAAGTAACAATCTTTAATAAGAGTCATCACCATTGAAAAAAAAATAGTACCCATGGAAATCCATGAGAAATCCCATTTTAAAACTGACTACCTCTTGGATTTGATAACTTTTAATAGGAAATATGTCACACACTCTGAGAAAGCCTGTTGGGTTAATTCAAATTAACAGTTGTTAGGAATGTATTTTGAAGAGTCTATATCTTTCCTTTTAGATTAAAACATAAAATATTTTCTGAATGGACTCACTTGAAATAATATGGAGAATTGATCTTCTAAATGTGGATGGCTCTGTTCCTGCAGGGCAAGAGGCAAAAAATCTTGCAGAAACAGGTTTACAGGGGTCACTCTGCCCTGAAGAGCCTTGCTTGGGAGATGTGAAGAACAGCAAAACATTTCCACCTTGCACTGTGTAGATATTTAAAGAGGTGTCCGAAAATGATCAGGAACCTGGTCATGTGGTTGCTTCTTGCTCGCCCAGGAACTAATTATCTCATTTGATGGAAAGTCTTTTCTTAGAAACAGGAATTCTTGATTGCCATATTTGAGAAAAACCCATTCATCAATGGGAAATTGTATTACTTCCACTTGCAAACTTAATCAAGTAAGAGTCCTCATTCTTCTGAAACTCTGCTACTGAGAAAGTTAAATGTCATGTGAATAGCAGTGTGAAATAATTCCCACGTGGGAAGCTTTGAGTCAGTTTTCCTGTTGACTTATAATACAGAGAGACCTTCTCTGTTCTTTTCAGTTTTAATTTTTTTCTGGAAACTTGCTATTGATTACTTGAGAAGTGGAGCAGTGGGGGCATAAAATTAATGGTTGCTACTTTAAAGTACATTGTCTCTTACATTGTTTTTCACATTTTGCCAATAGGCTTTGAAAGTAGGCAGACACCCAGATGGGTACAGATTAAAAATAGCACTGATGCCCATAGGGTGGTTATGTAGTACTAAGCAACATTAAAAATATAAAGATATATACAAACCACAGAAATAGAGTCCCAGTTGTTCTACATTCCTGTCACTTGGTACTTTTACTTTGTTTCCTTTTGCTCATTCTAATGGGTATATAGTGGTAAAGATGTATTGTGGTTTTAATTTGCAATTCTCTGCTAACTAATGTTGCTGAGCTTATTTTTTTCATCATCATTTTGTACATTTTTATAGCTTCATTTTTGAAGTTTCTATACAAGGCCTTTGTTCATTTTTAAAAGAGAGGTTCTGTTTAACTTATTGCTGAGTTGTAAGTGTTCTCTCTCTCTCAATATATATGTGTATACATGCCTTATATATTTTTTTTGTCATACATATGATATTAATATAATTTGTATAAGACTGTGCCTTGTGTTTTCAATTTTAAAATATGCAGAAGTTTAGAAATTTTGTCAAAGCCAAATTTCATTTTTTCTTAAGATTCATTTTTACTGTATCATATAATGATCATGGTGTGTGATTATTTAATGTGATGCTTGATTTGGTTTTCTAGATTTTTTTGAGGATGTTTGTAATTATATTAAAAGGGGATATTGGTCTCTGTTTTCTTTTATTGTGATGTCTCTGTCCATAGTATCATAATATCATAGTAATACTGCATTTACAAAATGGGTAAAGAGTATTCCTTCCTCTTCTTGTTTTAGAAGAGTTTGAGAAAGTTTGAGGCTAATACGTCTTTAAATATATGGTAGAATTCACCAATGGATACACCTGGCCCTGGGATATATTTTTTTCAGAGTTTGTTAGTATGTTTTATTGATTTAATCTTTGCACTTGTAAATCTACTCACCCTTACAATTTCTTAATAATTTGGGTACATACTGTTTATGTTTTTGGGAATTTGAACATTAATTTCAGTTATCTAATTTGTTGGTATACAATTGCATATAGTAATCATTTATAAATTGCTTGTATTTCTGTGTGTCAATATTAATGCTCTCACTTACATGCCTGATTTTAATTGAGTGGTCATTCTTTTTCTCTTCCCAGTCTACCTAAAAGTTTGTCTGTTTTGTCAAAGCAACAGAATTCTTTTTTTTTTAATTCAGTTTTGTTTCTATTTTGTATTTTGTTTACCTTTGCTCTAATCTTTCCTATTTCCTTCATTCTGCTTGCTTTGGATTAGTGTGCACACTTTTTACTTGTTCCTTATAGTGGAATGTTAGGTTATTAATTTAAAATCCTTCTGATTTTTCAGTGAATACATTTGAAGCTATAAACTTCCCATTGAGACTTTATTTTATTACATACTATCAGTTTAGTATATGACATTTTATTTATTTATTTTTAATCAATTTTATTGATACATATTAATAAAGCATACAATTCATCCAAGGTATGCAATCACTGGTATTTGCTATGATCACATAGTTCTGCATTCATCACTTCAATCCTTATTAGAGAATTTTCATTATTTCAATAATAATAATAAACAAAAAAACAGACAAAGAAACAAGAGAATTCCTCATCTCTCAATCTCTCTATGCTTCCCCCACTGTATATAGCTGCTATTTTTGTCTATTCTATCCTAAATGTATAACCAATGGCTTTTAGTATTACCACATTGTTGTACATTCATCATCTTAAAAATTTTAGAATAATTTCATTATTTCAACAATAAAGGCACCAAACCCCTTAGCATTCTTTCTGCAGACATACATAACAACTAATATCCTTTCGTCTTTATGAATTGATTTATATTTATATTTTATATAAAAGGAATCATACAGTATGTAGTACTTTGTATATAATCTCCTTCACTTAGTATAATATTTCTTTTTTTTTGGTCTGATAGTAACATTGTGTAGTATTAACTTACATTTTTTAAGTTAAAGGAAAAATGGTCTTATATTTGCAATTCTACCCATATTCATATTTCACATAATATATTTAGTTCATAATAGGGCAATCATAGAGTATTTTTTCTTTTGTGTCTGGCTTGCTTCATTCAACATAATATCCTCAAGGTTCATCCATGTTGTCATATGTTTCATAACTTCATTTCTTCTTACCGTTGCATAATATTCCATCCTGTGTATATTCTACAATTTGTTTATCCATTCATCAGTTGATGGACACCTGGCTATCAAGTTTTGGCTATCATGAATAATGATCCTATGAACATCAGTGTGCAGATATCTGTTCGTGTCACTGCTCTCATTTTTTCTGGGTATATACTAACAATGATATTGCCGGGTCCCATGGCAAGTCTATTTTTAACTTTGTTTGGAACTGCCAAAGAGTCCTCCAAAGTGGCTGTACCATTCTACATTCCCACCAACAGTGGGAACCATTGTATATGTTGGAAGACGTATATGTTCCAACATAATGGGTACCATTCTTATCTCTCCATATCGTCTCCAACATATACAGTTTTCCAACTTTTTAATAGAGGCCTGTCTAATAGTGTGAAATGATATCTCATTTCCCTAATTGCTAGTGATGTTGAACATTTTTTCAGGTGTTACTTTGCCATTTGTATTTCTTCTTTGGACATTTGTCTTTTCTTTTGCCCATTTTTTAAACTGGATACTTTGTCTTTTTATTGTTGAGTTGTATGATCTCTTTATATATCATGGATATTAAACCCTTAAAGATATTTGATTGCCAAATATTTTCTCCCATTGAGTCAGCTGCCTTTTCATCCTTTTGATAAAGTCCTTTGAGGTGCAAAAGTGTTGAATTTTGAGTATGTTCCATTTATCTAGTTGTTCTTATGTTGTTCGTGCTTTGGGCGTAAGGTTTAAGAAACTACCACCTATCACAAGATCTTGATATTTTCCTACATTTTCTTCTAAGAGTTTTATGGTTGTTGTTTTTATATTTAATCCTTGATCCACTTTGAGTTAATTTTTGTGTAGGCTGTGAGATAGGGGAACTCTTTTTTTCTTTTGGATATGGCTATCCAGTTCTCCTAGAACCATTTGTTGAATAGACAGTTCTGGCCCAGCTGTAGTAAAGTATGTTCTAATATCATTTTGACTTCTTTAACTCATTGCTTGTAAAAGATGTTTTGTTTAATTTCCACATATTTGTGAATTTTACAGTTTTTATTTTGTTATTGCTTTCTAATTTAAATTCATTGGGTAAGAAAATACTTTTTATGATGTCACTTTTCTTAAGAGTATTGTACTTTGTTTAGTGGACTAATATATAGTCTATCTTGGAGAATATTCCACATGAAATTGATTAGAATGCTTATTCTGCTGTTTTGGAGCAGAGTGTACTATATATGTCTGTTAGAGTTATTTGGTTTATAGCCCTCTATTTTCTTATTATTCTGTGTCTACTTGTTCTCTATATTAACAGAAGTAGGGTATTGATATCTTCAATTCTTACTGTAGAACTGTCTATTACTATATTCAGTTCTGCCAATATTTCCTTCATGTAGTTTGGGGCTTTTGTCATGTTCACAAAAGTTTATAATTGTCATATCCTCTTGATGAATTGATGTTTTATTATAATATACTGGCCTACTTATCTGTTATATATTTGTTTAAAGTCTAATTATAAGATAGTAATTTGGTCATTCCATGTCTTTTTCTGTTACTATTTGTGTGCTATATCATTTAAATCATGTAAGAATAAAAAGGAGTTGCAAACACAAAATGCAGTATTTGTGCTATGTCATTTAAATCATGTAAGAATAAAAAGGAGTTGGAAACACAAAATGCAGTATTAATAACTTACATATCTACTTATATATTTACTGAAATTTTTATTTTTGCATAGCTTCTTAGTAGTCTTTAAGTCTAAATGAATCTCTTTAACATTTCTTGTAGAGTAGGGCTACTAATAATGAACACTCAATTTTTGTTTCTCTAGGAATGTCTTAATTATCCTTCATCGTTTGAAGGTTACTATAGGCAGATATAATTCTTGGTTGATAGTTTTCTTCTTTCAGCAATTTAAAAATATTATCCCAGTGTCTTCTATTGTCCAAGGTTTCTGAAGAAAATTTAATTCTTAATCTTATTGAGGAACACTTTATGTGACAAATAGATTATTTCTAGGCACTTTCATGATTCTTTCATTGCCTTTATCTTTTGAAAGTTTGATTATAATGTGTCATAGTATGGATCTATTTGAGTTTATCCTAGTTAGAGTTCATTGCCCTTCTTGGAGGTATAGATTCATGTTTTTCATTAAATTTGAGAAGATTTGTCCATTATTTCTTTAAATATTTTTCTGTCCAGTTCCTCTGTTCACTCTCTCTCTCCCTCCCTCCTTCTTTCTCTCTCTCTCTGTCTGCCCCTCCCTCCCTCCATTCCTCTCTCCCTCCCTGTCTCTCTCCCTCCCTCCCTCCCTCCCTCTCTGCAATTCCTATTTTGCAAATGTTGGGACACATTTTACAATTTCTCACAATTTCTTAGATTCTGTTATTTTTTTCTCTTTCTACTCCTCAGGCCACATAATCTCAATTGACCCTTTTTAAGTCCAATGCTTCACTCTTCTTCCTGAAATCATAAGTTGAATCTCTCTTGAGATTTTTTCTTTTAAATTTGGACTATCAATTACAGAATTTCTGTTTAGATATATTTTAAAAATCATTTCTGTCTCTACTCTTATTCTTCCTTTTTGTGATACTTCATTCTTCTGGTTATCTTTATTCTCTATGGTTTCACTTTGCTCTTTGAACATAAATAAAACATTGGTTTTAAAATTTTTCTCTAGTTACATTGATATGTGGGATTCCTCATGTTTCTGTGCTCTTCTCTATTTTTCCTATATATGGGATATATATTTTTATGTCTTTCCATATCTCATAAATTTCTATTGAAAACTGGATAGTTTAAATATTATAATGTAGTATCTCTGGAAACAGACTCTCTCTTCTCTGCAGGGCTTGATGTTGCTGCATGTAGGTATAGCTGTTTTTTTATTGACGTTTCTAAATTTTTTTTACAAGGCTGTATCCTTAGTTGTGTGTGGTCCCTGGAGTCTTTATTAATTAGCTTTGTGGTTTGCTAGTGATTTTACAATGATTTGATTAAATGCTTGTAGCAAAAAATGTATGGTTTCATTCTATGTTCTGTGTTAGGGCATTCCTTGAATGCTTAGACATGCTCTTTACAATTGTGCAAATCCTTCAATTCCTGATTGCAAAGAGCCTAAACATCAGGCAATGATAAAATCTTAGAGTCTTCTCAGGAAATTTCTCAGCATGCACTATTTCAGAAGATGCATGTGGACTTCTAGATTACCTGTTATACAGGGAGCTTTTCAAATACTTTATTTCCCAATATATATCCTTCCATAGCCTCTTAAATATAAGATTTTAAGTCTCTCCTGCTTCCTTCACCTGTCATTAATTGTTTTAGGCAGCTGCAGACACTATGTTTGTCTTTATTTCTTTAAGAAAACCAACTGGCAATTGCTTCCAGGATTGAGACTTTCCAGGATATTAGTAATGAAGGCAATCACCAGAGTCAATTCCTCAGATAGCCACCAGATAAGTTAAGACACATACCCCAAATTTTTAAAGATAACGGTGCATTTGTTTCCAGTACACTAATTAGGTGAGCCATCAATCCACATGACTGCTGCTGAGATGGGAGTAAGAACTTATTTCTGCATATTAAAATTCCACAGTTCTCTAAATATATTTTATGAGCTTCCTTCATCATGAAACTTTATTGTGGCTGTGATCTATTCTTTCTTCAATTTCTTTAGAGAGAAGTTGTAAGTTTACAGAAAAATCAACCAGACATGTAAAGTCCTACATCCCCACAATTATTAAAACTTTGAACAAGTTTAGTACCTTTGTTATAATTGGTGAGCTATATTATTATAATTGTGCTGTTAGTTATAGTCCACAGTTTACCGGAGGTTTGTGTTGTAATGTCCTATGGGATTTTTAAAATTTTACTCAGTTTACATATAAAACTTAAAATTTCCCCTTTTAATCACATTCATATACATAATTCAATTTTGTTAATTACATTCACAGTGTAGTGCTATCATCATTATCTTCCATAATCAAACTTTCCCATCAACAAAATGGAAATTCTGTACCAATTAAGCATGAATTCCCCATTCCTTATACCCACCACAGCACTTGGAAACAGTATTCTAGCTTCAGAGGCTATGAAATTGCTTATTCTAATAATTTAATATCAGTGATCAATATTTGCCTTTAAATGGTTGCCTTACTTCACACAATATTATGTCTTCAAGATTCATCAATATTGTTGCAGAAATTCCTTCCTTTTATATGGGTGACTAGTATTACATTGTATGTTGTTTTTTGAAAATATATTTTTTTATTTTTTCTAAAAGATACTTAGATTACATAAAATGTTACATAAAAATATAAGGTATTCTCATATGCCCTACTCCCCAAAGCTCCTATTTTTCCTCACATTAACAACTTCCTTCATTGGGCTCTGAGCCTCAGTGGAGTTGCAACACCTACTCTTCAGTTCATTGGACTCACCCAGGACAACTAACAAGGAGGTGAGGATGGACAACCATACCAAGGACCCGAGAGAGTCTACAACTGCAAGCAAGAGAGGCTCATCCATCAACCATATGGGATTGAAACCCCCTCTCAATTAGAGGTGGAGTGGACATCACCATCCCAGAATCCTCAGGATTGGGGAATAAAATATGGACTAGAGTGGACTTACAGGTATTCTAGTATAGACTTATTGTGATTCTAGCAATGGGAGAAATTATATTATTGATGTAGAGACAGTGGCCACTGGGGGTGCTGAGGGCAGGGAAAGTGACACAAAGGTGTAATATGGGGGCACTTTTGGGACTTAGAATTGTCCTGAATGACACTGTAGTGACAGATACAGGCCATTATATATCTTGCCATAACCTAAGGAATTGAGTGGGAGAGGATGTAAACTACTTACTACCAAGCACCAACTAGCAATACAACTGGAAAAAGACCTTGAATAAAAGGGGGAAAAGGTAAAGACAACTGAGTTTATATGGCTAAGAGACTTCAAAGTGAGTTGGGAGGTCATCCTAGAGTTAACACTTATGCACGTCTCAGAAGGATTGTATAGACTAACAAAATAGATACTATCCCAAATAGTGGGACTCCTGTGTTTTCTGGAGTCATGCAGGTTCTACAGTCATGGCAGATATTTCCAGAGTCTGGTGCCTAGCCAGCAGGCCCTACTTTGTATGCTGTTTTAATTTCTTAGGCTGTTCCAGCAAATCCACAGAATGAATTGGTTTAAACAAAGGTTATGTATTAGCTTACAGTTTTGAGGCTGGGAAAATGTTTAAATCAAAACATCATCAAGACAATGCTTTCTTGTTGAAAACCACCATTCTTGGGCTGGCTGCTGGCAAACCTGGCTCCTCTGTCACATGACAAGGCACAAGGCAGTGTCTACTGGTCACTCCCTCTCTACCTGGTTTTGGTAATTTCAGCTTTCCTTCCATGGCTTTTTCTCTCTGCCTATATTCATTCTATTTATAAAGGACTGTAGTAATAGGGTTAATACCTATCCTGAATAAGACGGGTCACACCTTAACTGAAGTAGACTTATGAAAATTTCCTACTGACAATGGGTTTACACCCACAGGAATGGGTTAGATATAAGAACATGTTTCTCTGAAATAAATATAGCATCAAAGATCCACACTCCATCTTCCAGACTCCAAAAAGGCATGCTCTTTCTACATGTTTAATGCATTCATTCCTTCACAATATCTGAAAAACATTAAATAATTTCAGAGACAATTCTTAGTACAAATTCTCATCAAAATAAGTTAGAGGTGTGGTCTATTCTCTAATGTAAGTCTACTCTGTGCATCTGTGAAATGTAGAGAACAAGTTATCTGCTTCCAATATACAATAGAAAGATAGGCATATGATAAACATTCATATTCCCATAGGGAAAAACTGGAAGGTATATAAGGGTCACAGGTCCCAAACCATTCCAAAACCTAGCAAGACATACCCCCTTAGATTTCAAGATCTGAGATTCATCTGTAGAAGGACTTTTTGTCCTCTGAGCCCTATGGAGTAGCAGCCCCACCCTTTCCAAAGCTTGCTCAGAGGCTTGCTTTCCATGAACACTGGGGTGAGTTTCCTCCTTCTCCAAGCCTTTCTTCTATAAAGCACCAGACAATTCTTCCAGCCTTTATACATTTACCCAATTCCAAATAGTTTCCACTTTTATGTTATTTCTAATAGCAGCACACCACTCTTCTGGTACCAAAGACTGTTTTAGTTTCTAGACTGCTCAAGTAAATACTATGAAGTCGGCTGACTTAAACAAAGAAAATTTATTAACTTACAGTTTTGAAGCTGGAAAATTGTCCAAATCACAGCATCATCAAGGCCTTGTGGTTTATGATACTGAGCAAATTTTCATGTACTTTTTGGCCATTTATATATCTATTTTGAAGAATTGTTGATCTAAATCCTTAGCCCATTTTTTTAAATTTAGTTGTCTTTTTACTTTTGTGCTCTAGGATTTCTTTATCTATTCTGGAAATTAAATTTTTACTGGATATTTGGTTTCCAAATATTTTCTCCCATTCCTTAGGTTGAACTTTTACTATTCTTTTGATATCTTTTGATGAACCTAAGTTTTTTATTTTGATGTCCCATTCACTTACTGTTTAGTATGTAACTCATGCTTTTGGTGTAAGTCTAAGATCCCACTGCTTATCACAAGGTCTTGAAGATACTTTACTATGTTTTCTTTTAGGAGTTTTTTGGCCAGAATTAAAGACACCAAAACAAATGTCAATCCACTCAAATAAAGGTGTCAAGGTTGCCAGCCAAAGCACAAATCACACAAACTTTGATGAGAATATGTTTTACTCATATAGAGAATAGACAGAGAAAGGTCAGCTTCACTAGTGGACATTGGCTTCCCATAGCCAGTCATTTTCCATCAGTGACTAAGGCAGCCAAATGTTCTATGTGCAGCAACCTTCCCTTGTGTTCATGACCTGCTTGAGTGAAGAAATGCCACACCCTCCCCACTAAGGATAGGTATACCACCAGAATATGAACAGTATGTCATAAAACATGCCCATCAAAAGCACACTGTTTCCAGTGAATGTTTACAGATGTTTAGGAAAATAGGGGAAAAAATGTACTGGCAGTCGTGTTATCTACTATGGGTTTGTGTTTTATCCTACCAGGTGGACACATCTGATCTTGAGCACATGCTGTATTTGTGGTACCCAGAGAAAGGTTGTAGGCCACACTAGGACTCACCCCTTCCAGAGTCTACCTCCTGTCTTTTCTTGGGACCCCTAGACAAACAAAATATTTTGAAATACTTATCATCAATTTTAGATGGTGTAGCAATTTGATATTATTGATGAATTCTAAAAGGAAATATTGGATTATGTTTGTAAACTGGTCTTTTCCTCTGGGAATATTAGAGTGTATTGGATTCAGAGGTTTTACTTTTACTTGATTAAATAATGATTAAGGCCTTGGTTGGGCCATGTCAGTAGGACACTGCATCCTTGCCCCCTTGGTGGGCGGGGACTTACAGCAAAACCACATGACAGACAAGGGAGTTTGGAGTTTTAATGCTGGAGCTAGGGGAAGTAAGCACACACAAGAACTTGGTCATGAGGAAGGACAGAAGGCCCCAGGAAAAGAGATGAGCCATTCACCTGACAATCTACAGCAAGCCTTGTGGAGAGAAGCAAGCCTGAGCCCAGAGAGAAGCAAGCCCTGGGAAGGAAGGAACCCAGAATACTGAACACTTGACAGATGTCAGCAACCATATTGCTCCAACACATGGCAAGAAACTTTGGTGAGGGATGTAACTTATTCTTTATAGCCTGGTAACTCTAAGCTTCTACCCCAAATAAATACCTTTTTATAAATGCCAACAGATTTCTGGTAATTTGCATCAGCACCCTTTTGGCTGACTAATAGAGATGGTGAGCTGTATGTCTGAGGCATGGGACACAACTGATAGATATGACTTTTGTGTACTATATTCCTAAAATATTTAAATAATGTTTTGAAGACATCTAATGTCATACTGTCATTATGATGATCAAGCATGCTTGAACTTCTCCCTCGGTATTAAAAATATGAATTACACTGAGCCTTACTCGGGAGAAGATGGATTGTAACCAGTTACCTCACCCATTAATTAGCCCAAAGTAGCTGAGTAGGCTGAAGGACTGTATTTCTCCAATTTTGTGTTTCCACAGAATATTTTTATATCCTTCATGTTATGCAAATGTTTAGAGTCATTTATGTAAATGCAGAAATTTTCTCCTAGCATAGCAAATGTATCCCCAGCTTGCTGTGTCTGAATGTCCAGCACTCTGCAGTTCTGGAAAGCAATCACTGTTGGATTGTCTACCTTGTGTTGAAATGTTCCCAGTGAAACAAACCACAATATTTGGTTATAACAGTCATTGGGAATCTCTCCCAGATAGGAAACAGCTGTTTATGATTTTGTTTTGTTTGTTTTTTTGAGGTACCAGGGGCCAGGGAATGAACCTGGGGCCTTGTATATGTAAAGCCAGTGCTCAACCACTGAACTACGTTGGCTTTCTGAAGTTGGTTTTTTCATTTGTTTTGCTTGTTGTGTTTTTTGTTTTTTCAAGATGCACTGGGAACAAAACCCAGGAACTCACGTGTGGGAGGCAGGAGCCCAACCACTTGAGTCACATCTGATCCCTATATTTTTAATATAGAGATAAAATTTCTCTCCCAAGACTGGGACACTCCCTATTGGGATCTCTTGGCTTTCAAAATATGTCTCCTGCATTCAATGGATTCAATCATACTTTTCTATAGAGTGGTTCCTCTGTGACATTAGGTCATAATTTCCATAGACTGGTGTGGTCCAACATGTTGAGATGTTGGCTGGAATGATATGGAGAGACAGCCCATCATTTCAATTTAAATAATAGAGCCAGTGATTGGTCTCTATTAACTGAGAATAAGATATTCTCAGTTAAACAAAAGCTGAGGGTGTTCATCACCTTATAAGCAATGCCAATAGGAATTCTTCAGAAAGACACTAGACAGTGATCCAAAGTGGCATAAAGAAATAAAGACCTGTGGTAAAGGTAACTCATTGGGTAGATCTCCAATTCATTGGGCCTGCCTTGCACAACTAACAAATGATGATGCTGGACCAGTCACATCCCAAAAGCAAGGAGTATTTAACTGCATGCAAAACAATTTTATTCCTCTGCTGGCTAACATCTATGTCCCTTCTCAGCCTGAAGCAGTCTGAGTAGATATTGTGACATGTCCTTCAAGCTAGAGGAATGAACAAAAATAAGGGGGGAGTATAACCACTTACAAAAGTGGCTTTATTGTTATTGTAGTTATTATCTTTAATTGACTGAATAATCTGGAACATTGACATAAAAATAATGAAAAGTAAATAAAAAATAAGGTAAAGAATAAGATATTCTCAGTTAAACAAAAGCTGAGGGTGTTCATCACCCTATAAGCAATGCCAATAGGAATTCTTCAGAAAGACACTAGACAGTGATCCAAAGTGGCATAAAGAAATAAAGACCTGTGGTAAAGGTAACTCATTGGGTAATTATAAATTCCAGTATTATTGTAGATTATTGATTGGTATGTAACTTCACAGCTTACTTCTTACAGGTAAAAAATGCAAATGCATAAAAAATAATAATACATTTTTGGTTTTGGATGTACAATATACAAGACTATAAGTGGTAATAATACATAAATGGTGGGACAACAGAGGGGTATAAGAAATGTATATATATATGTGTGTGTGTTCTAATAGTTAAGGCAAGGAAGGTGTTTATATACTGATAAAGTGGCCAATTCAAGAAAAAGACATAAGAACTTTAAATATATATATGCACTTAAGGGCAGAACTAAAAATATATGAAGCAAATATTGAAAGATTTGAAAGCAGAAACAGTTGGTTCTTAATCAACACTAGATTTCAATCGACCAGATTTAAAATGGATAGAACTTCCAGGAAATATATAAAAATGATATAGAAGACTTCAATGATACCATGGACTAAGTATATCTAACAGACATATACAAAACAGTTCATCCAACAGCAGCAAAATATACATTCTTCTCTAGTGTAGATAAGATAGTGCAAAATTATTTCATTTGTTTTAAAAAGTCATTTGACAAAATTCAGCACAGACTTTTAATGAAAACATTTAAAAAAGTAGGAGTAGAATGAAAAACCCTCAACACAAAAAGGGCCTGTATTAAAAATCTAAACCTAACATCATACTGAAATATGAAAGACTAAATGTTTCCCTATAAGATTAAAAAAATCACAATGATTCCCAGCCACCTGTTATTCAATATTGTACTGGAAATTCTAGCCACTGCAATAAAGCAAGAGAAAAGGAAAAGAAGAACTAAAGTGTTCATAATTTGCAAGTAACATTATATTATATTCAGAAAGTTCTGAAAAATCCATAACAAACCTACTAGAGATAATAAAAATATCAGATAATTAGAGGGGTACAAATTCAATAGTCAAAAATCAGTAGTATTCCCATGCACTAATAATAAACATTTTGAAGTGGAAATAAATGCAAAAATTCCACCTAAAATAGTAAGGAAAAAATAGGGATAAAGTTAACCAAGTATGTATAGCTTTTATGCACAGAAAAACACAGAGTATTTCTAGAAGAAAGACAAAATATCTAAGTGAATGGAAGGACATTCATGGCCATGGATTGAAGTAATAAATACTAAGATATAAATTCTATCCAAAGTGATTTACATATTCAACCCAATCCCAATCAAATTCTAATTACATTCTTTGAAGAAACGGAAAAGTCTATCATTAAATTTACATGGGAGAGTAGGGGGCCTGAATAAATGAAAGTATCTTGAAAAAGAAGAATGAAGATGTAAGCCTCACACTTACTGATTTTAAAATTTATTGCAAAACTTCAGTAATTGAAATAACATGGTAATAGCACAAAGACAGACATATTGACCCATGAATTTGAATTAAGAATTCAGAAATATTCTCTCACATCTACAGATAATTGTAAAGTCCACTCAATGAGGTATGATTAGTCTCTTCAACAAATGATGTGAAAACTGAAAATGTATATGCAAAAGAATGAAGATGACCGTTACCTCATAAAGAAGGAAAAAAACAAGCAAACTCAAAATACATCAAATGCCTAAATAGAAGAATCAAAAAAAAAATCTCCTAGAGGAAAACATAGTGAAGATTCTTCAAGATTTTGTGGAAAGTAATATTTTCTTAGACTTAGCAACAAAAGCGTGAACTGCAAAAGAAAATCTAAAGAGAAATAGACTTCACTGAAATTAATACTTGTGGATCAAAGGACTTCATCAGAAAAGTAAACATGCAATGTAAAAAAAGGAGAAAATATTTGGGAACCACATATACAATACAGGTTTAATTTCTAGAATATATAATGAAATCCTGCAGGTCAACAACAAAAAGACAAATCCATTTTAAAAATGGACAGAACTCTTAGATATTTCTCTTAAAAGATATACAAATTACCAAGAAGTACATAGAAAGATGCTCAACATCATCAGCCATTAAGGAAATTCAAATCCACTAGAATGCCAATTATTAAAACCAAAAAAAGTCAGAAATCTCTTCTTGTGCTGGGGAGGCCATAACAAAATAGGAACACTCATTAATTTTTGAGGAAATGTAAAATACTGCCACTACTGTGGGAAATAATTTGATAGTTCCACAGAAAGTTATGAATAGAATTATCATATGACCAGGAAATCCCACCTATTGGTATATACTCACAATAATTTGCAGCATAACTTAAACAGATATTTAGATACCAATGTTTTGGCAGCATTCTTAACAAACACCAAAGATAGAAGCCACCCAAGGGTCCATCCACAAATAATGGATAAACACATGTGGTATACACATACAATGTAATAATATTCACACATAAAAAGGAATGAAGTTCTGATACATGCAACCACATGGATGAAATAAACCTTTAAGACATATTTTATGAACAATAAGCCAGACACAAAAAATATTGTGTCAAATCATTGATATGAAATTATTACAATAAGCAATGTCATAGAATCAGAATTTAGAATAAAGGTTACTTGGGGGCAGGATGGCAATGAGGAATGGAGAATTAATGATTAATAGATACATAATTTCTGTTTGGGTGATTGAAATATTTTGGTAATGGTTAGGATTGATGGTAGCAATTCATTGTGAATGAAGTTAACATCACTAAGCTTACATTTGAGTGTGTTTAAAAGGGAAATATTAAATTTTGTATATGTTAATAGATTAGTTTATATAAAAGTGCATAAGATTGTATACAGCAGACAGTGAACTTTAATGTAAACTATGGACTCTAATAGTACAATTATGAAAATATTACTTCATCAATTTTAACAAAGTTTCTACACTAATAGAAATTACTATTAAAAGGAGGGTACATTAGGATACAATTTCTGCACGGATTTCCTGCGAAACTTCTTAAGTTAAAATATATATATATATATTATTATATATTATATATATATATATATATATATATATATAATAGCATACAATTCCAGGGCAAATCTTAATGAAGTAGAAAATTGATAAATTTAGTTAGAGAATTATAACATATTAAAAATTACCCAAAAAATTTTCCACACTTCCACCTTAGGTACAGCCATGTGGATTGGTGGTCCATATTTCTGGTGTATGGCAAACAAACTAGACATTGAAAAAGGAATTGTGAGTATGGACTTTGACCTGTCTGGTGGCTTCCTTAGGAATTGATTCTGGTGGTTGCCTAATATACTCATGCCTTGGAAAGTTCTCAAAGCTCTAGAGAAAATTTCCTGGTTGACATTTTTTTAAATACCAAATGAAAATATACTGGTTGAAACTGCCTAAGCAATAAATGATAGATGGGAAAGCAGCAGAAAGACTGAACAATTTGGAAAGGAAGAAGCTATGGAAGGTTATACATAGGGAAATAAAGTCTTTGAAAAGCCCCTTTGTAGAACAGGCAATGTAAAAGACCACATGCATGTACCAGGACAAGTGCATGCTCAGAAAAGTCCAGAGAATACTTTTGCCTCTGTCTGAAGTTTAGGCTCTCCCAAATCAATAAGGGGAGTATAAGCAGAGTTTAAATATTCAAGGAGTGTCCCAACACAGAGAGCAAGTAATGGAACAATACTTTTTTTTTTTTTGCTGCACTCTTTTAACCAAATCATTCTCATATCTCAAACCACAAAGCTAATGGAATAGAAACTCGAGTTACCACCTATAAGAAAGAATACAGTATTTACAAAAAGATAGGATCTTGGAAACACCAACAAGATGGCAGCAGAGTATGGAGCACTTAGAGTCAGTTCGTGCTACAGGACAGTTAGAAATCACCCAGAGCTATCTAAAACACCTCTTTGGGGTCTCCAGGAGACCAGAAAAGCATCCTGCAACATGTTTGAAGGAATGGAAGGTGGATACTGCCCATCAGCAGAGAAGATTCCTGAGTAGAGCACTCCATGCCCTGGAGGCCAGTGTCACAAATTACCTCAGGAGTTATTCCATGGCTGGAATTGGAAGCTCCACTTCCCAAAAATGGGGAAGGAAGAGATGTTTGGGCACCAATATCAGCTACTGATTAGTAAATTCAGTGGGCTAAAGTATAATCCTAAGAATAGCTAAAGTTTGAACCTGTCCAAGTTAGGAAGAGGCCATTTTATGCCATTTAACTCTGACCATGGCACGAGGGGAAGTAAGTTGGACTGAAAACCACAGTGCTGGAAGGACCAGCTTCTTTCCATCCAGATCAGATTACAGCTATAGTCTAAGCCACAGACCCACCTCTGACAGGGAGGAAGCTGGGGGGACCTGCATCAGCCTCTCTGGGAAAATACAGGCCATGCTGCAGAGGTCAGTGATCATCCTACTCTGGTGGAGCAGCAAGACACCTCAGGAGCTATTCTGTGGCTGGAGTTGGAAGCTCCATTTCCCAAAAACAGGCAAGGAACAGATGGTTGATGGTTGGCCACTGAATTCAGCTACTGATTAGTAAATTTAGCTGGATAAAGTATAACCCTAAGAACAGCTAAAGTTTGAACCTTTCCAAGATGGAAAGAGGTTGGTAGCTGCCATTTTGACTCCACACCCAGCATGAGGGGAAGCCAGGTTGATTGAAAATCACAGTGATGGTAAAGACTGGTTTCTTACACCCAGATTGGCCTGCAGCCTTAGCCTAGGTTTCAACCCCACCTTTAGTAAGGAAGAAGATGGAAGGCCCTGTACCAGCCTCTCCAAGTAACTGGAAGTACATTCCACTGGCACAGACTGAATAGTTGGAAGTCTACTGGGGAAACTGGTCATTTTGGTCTCCCATGGAATATATTGCTGCTCATACCAGCAACTCCATCCCTACCACAGGCAGGGGATAAAGTGGAATGAAGCTTCATCAGTATCTCTGGGCAACTATAGTCTAGGCCTGCAGAACATGGATTATTACAGAGCTGTGGCTCTGTCGCTATCTCTGGGAAAGGAGAAAGTTGGGAGAAGCTTCACTGTTCCCTGGGAAAATGATGGCAGCTTGAGCCTCCACAGCTTACAGCACCAGCTACATCCTTGGCTTTTACTGTACAACCAGTAGGGAGAAAGGGCAAGAAAGCCCTAAACTAAAGAGAGAAACAGCACCCAGAATACATACTCTAGTATGGAAGATGCCAGGAGACCAACAAAAAAATTAAAATCCACACCAAGAAACAGGAAGATATGGCTCAGTTAAAGGAACAAGATAAGCCTAAAGATGATATATAGTAGTTGGGGCAACTAATCATAGATGTTCAAACAAATCTCCTTAATAAATGCAATAAAATGGCTAAAGAGATTAAGGATATTAAGAAGACATTGGGTGAAAACAAAGAAGATTTTGAAAGCACACATAGAAAAATAGCAGATCTTATGGGGATGAAAGTTGCAATATATGAAATTAAGAATACATTGGAATCATATAATAGCAGATTTGAGGAGATAGAAGAAAGGAATGGTGAGCTTGAAGAAAAGTCCTTTGAAAGAGAACATACAAAAGAACAGATGAAGAAAAGAATGGAAAAAAATTGACAGAGTATCAGGGAATTAAATGACATCAAGAGACATGCAAATATATGTGCCATTGGTGTCCCAGAAGAAGAAGAGAAGGGAAAAGGGGCAGAAAGAATATTTGAAGATATAATGGTAGAAAATTTCCCAACTCTATTGAAGGACATAGATATCCATGTCCAAGGAGCACAACATAATCCCATCCAAATAAACCCAAATAGAAAAACTCTGAAACACACACTAATCAGAATGTCAAATGCCAAAGACAAAGAGAGAATTCTGAGAGCAGCAAGAGAAAAACCATGCATAACATATAAGGGATACCCAATAAGATTAAGTGCCCATGTCTCTTGAAAAACCATGGAGGCAAAAAGACTGTGGTCTGATATATTTAACATATTGCAAGAGAAAAATTCCCAGCAAAGAATCTTATATCCAGCAAGATTGTCTTTCAAAACAAGAGGATTAGTTTAGAATATTCACAAATATCCAAAAACTGAGAGAGTTTTTAACCAACAGCCCGGCTTTGCAGGAAATACTAACAGCTGTGTTACAGCCTGAAAAGAAAGGACAGGAAAGAGAGGCCTGGAATAGAGTCCAAAAATGAAGATTATGTCAATAAAAGTAATTAAAAGTGTCAAAAGAGTGGTGAAAAGAAAATATGACAGATAAAACCCAAATATTCAGGAATAAACTTAACCAACGATGTAAAGCATTTGTATTCAGAAAACTACAACTCATTGTTAAAAGAAATGGGAGAGAGTGTAAACTACATTGTGAACTATGGACCATGCTTAATGTCAAAGCCCCAGGATGCATTTATCAATTGCAATGAATGTGCCACACTAATGAAGGATGTTCATGTGGGAAGGTGCAGGAGTTGTGGGGAGTTGGGCATATGGCAATCTCTATATCATTTGTGTAACATTTATGTTATCTAAGTATTCTTTAAAAAATAAAAAATGTCAAAAAAAGAATAGACCTGTGAAAAATAGCTAGATGCAGTGATCACTACAAAATAAACATTTTTTTCATTATATATAAAAAAAAAGAAATTTAGAAAGACCTAAATAATTGGAAGAATATTCCATACTCATGGATTGGGAGACTAAATATTAAGATGTCAAATTGATATATAGATTCAATGCAATCCCTATAAAAATTCCACAAACATTTTTAAAATAAATAGAAAACACAGATATCAAATTTATATGGAAGGATAAGAGGTCCTTAACAGCCAGAAACATATTACAAAGGAAAAGCAAAGTTGGAGGACTCTTATTTCCAGACTTTAAATTATTTTACCTAGTTACAGTAGTAAAATCAGCATGGTACTGGCATAGACACAGTCACATACACCAATGGAACCAAACTGATGGTTCAGAAGCAGACCCTCACACCTATGGTCAAGTGATTTTTTACTAGCCTGTCAACCCCTGCCCTCCACAGCTCACACTAAACAGTCCATTCAACAAATGGCACTAAGAGAACTGGATATCCATAGCCAAAAGGAGGAAAGAGGACCCCTCTCTCACATCTTATTAAAAAATTAATTCAAAATGGATGAAAAGGCTAAATATAAAAGCAAGAATCATAAAGCTTCTAGAAGAAAATATAGGAAAATATCTTCAAGACTTGGTAGTACATGGTGATTATTAAAGAAGATAAGAGGAGGACTGAGATCGACTACTGATGTTCAATGTATGAAGAAGTTTTAATTAACTTTACTGTAAAAGTATGGAAATATATAGAGTTGATGGTAACATATTATAGTGCCAGTAACAGCTGGTTTATAAATGGGAATGTGGCTGAAAATGGCAGCCTAGGGATGTAAATACCAACTTACAGAAAGTTAGAGAATAATCTAAGGACTGAATAGCACAGTAAACCCAGAGGTGCATGAGAATTGTGGTTGATGGTACAGATGCAAGATTGTCCTTTGTTAGCTACAGCACATGTTCATGGCTATTGCACATTGGTAGGAATGTGGAAAAGCATGAGAAAAATAAAACTGGAATGACCTATGGGCTGTGGTTAACAGTAATAATGTAATATTCATGCATCTGTGCCAAAGATGTACTGTGTTTATAGTGAGGAATATGGAAAAAGTGTGACAAATGTGCACTGTGGACCTGGTAACAATCTGAAGATATTATCTCATAATCTGTAACAAATATTCCAGTATGATGTGGTGTGTTGATAGGGATATTGTTTGGGAATTCTGCACATCTGCATGATTGTTTTGTAAGTTTAGAACTTCTGTCCTAAAATATATATTTAAAAAATAAATAATAGGGTGGGTTGGGGGGGGAATACACCAAATGTAAGATAAGGAATATAGTTAGTAGTAAGATTTTGACAATGTTCTTTCACAATTTCTACCACATTTCTCACAACAATGCAAGGTGTTGGTGGTAGGTATATGTATAGGACCCTGGTATGATGATATGCATGTTTGCTTTGTAAGTTCACAACTTTTACTATATACTTATTGTTTCTATATGTTCATGTAAAAATGATATAAATAATAATAATAGGGTGGGTTGTGCGAAAATACTTTGGTTAGTAGTAATATTTTGAGGATGCTCTTTAATCATTAGGTTAAAAGGTTTCACAACAATGCAAGGTATTTATGGTAGGGTGAGGTATGAGAGACCTGTATGACATTATGTATGTTTGTTTTGTAAGTTCACAGATATTATTATACACTTATTTTTTATGTAGGAGTGATATACTCAATAAATAAAATATTTTTTTAAAAGATAGAAACAAAAAAATAACCAAATGCATCAACAATAAAAAGCAACAACAAATGCTGAGGAGAGAACATAATTTCTAGTGACACCACATTATGTTTTTCAAAATGTCCAGTTTTCAGTTAAAAATTATAGTCATGAAAACATACAAAAAGAGTGTCCCATTTTCAGCAAAACAAAGAATATATAAAAACTGCTCCTGAAGAACTCACTTATTGATATATCTAGCAAAAAGCATTAAAAACAACTCTTTATATATTGTCAAAAAGGAAACTGAAACTATGGTCAAGGAACTAAGGGAAACCAGGAGAATTATGTCTTAAATTAAGAGAATAATAATAAAGATGTAGAAATTATAAAGGAATCTAATAGAAATTCTGGGATTTATAATACAGTACTGATATGAAAAATTCACTAAAGGGATTCATCAGAAGATTTCAGCAAGCAGAAAAAAGAATCAATAAAACTAAAACTTGGTCAATTAAGATTATCTCATTTGAGAAGCAGAGATAAACTGAAATAAAGAGGCAAGCGGATGTGGCTCAAATGATTGGGCTCTTATCTACCATATAGGAGGTTCAGGGTTTGAATCCCAGGGTCTCTTGTTGAAAAGCAAGCTTACATGTGTCATAAGCTGGCCTGAGGGTGAGCTGGCCTATATGGCATGCTGGACCACAAGGTGTGCTGGCCTGAATAGGAGTGCTGGCCTCTGTGGCGAATTGACCCAAGCAGAGGGCTGGCCCATGCAGAGTGCTGGCCCAAGCAGGAGTGTTGGCCCATGCAGCACTGTTGACACAGCAAGATGATGTAACAAAAAGAGACACAGTGGAGAGATAATAAGAGACCCAGCAGAGCAGGGAGCTGAGGTGGTGCAATAGATTGAGTGCCTCTATCCCACTGTGGAATGTCCCAGGATCAGTTCCTGGTGCCGCCTAAATAGAAGAAAAGCAGACACAGAAGAACACACAAAGAGCAGACAGTGGGCACAAAACAATGAGGTGAGGAGAGAAATAAATAAATAAATAAATAAATAAATAAATAAATAATAAATCTATCTTTTAAAAAATGATATACAGAAAAATCAACAGAGCTTAAGAGATTATGTGACATCTTTAAGTGTACCAACATATGCATAATGGGAGTTACAGATAGGGGAGAGAGAATGGGACCAAAAGTATGTTTAAAGAAATAATGATGAAAAAGTTCCTAAATGACAGAAATTAAAACTAGAGATAAATACCATTTGAATATATACACAAAATTACTTAACAAAATTCTTGGAAACCCAATCTATAATTATATTTAAATAATTGTACAATATGACTAACTGGGTTTCATCATAGTCATGAAATCAATCAGTGCAATATACCACTTTAAATGAATGAAAAAAAAAACATCATTATCAACTCATTTATTTGGAAAAGCATTTGAAAAATATCTAACCATTCTTACTTATTAAAAAAATTCAAGTAACTTGGAAATAGGGAAATTATTTCAATGTGATAAAGAGAATGTATGAAATCCTCAAAACTAAAAACATACTTAATAGTGAAAGACTGAACACTTTACTAATAAAATCAGGAACAATACAGGATGTCTGTTCTCACCACTAATTATTCAGCATTTTACTGGAAATGCTAACCCAGGACATTAGAAAAAGAAAGAAAAAGCATTCAAATATGAAAGGAAGAAATAAATGCATCTCTAGGTAAAGGTGACTTTATCTCATATATAGCAAATCCTGAAGAATCCAGACATCAAATTTACACACAAACATACACACACACTAACACACTCTTACATAATTGTAAAAGATAATTATCAGACTCTTCTGGGAAAATGGCACCGAAGTAGGTAGGCAAAGTCTTATCCTCTCACAAAGATAAGCAAAGAGAAGGCAGTGACCTATCTAAAGGAGATGCTTTGTATATATACAGATTGGGAGGATACCCATGGTCATCTAGGAGGGTACTAGAAAGATGAAGAATCCAAAAGAAAACTGGGACATAGACAACAGTAAAGAAATAGAATAAGAGGAACAAAGTGTCAAAGTGGAACTGTACCACACACATAAAAACAAGAAAACAAAGCTCTAGAGTAGAAAGAGAAGCTAACCAACCAAATAAATCCATCAAGACAAACAGATGCCTAGACACACACACACACACACACACAAAAAAAAAAAAAAGTACAAGCCATACTAAGAAATAGGAAGACATGGCCCAGTCCAGTGAACAAACTAAAAAACAGGAGGAAATGCAGAACTTGGAACAACTAATCAGAAATCTCCAAACAAATATCATGAATCAATTTAATGAAGTAAAGAAAGCAATTAAGGATATTAAGAAAACACTGGAAGAACATACAGAAGATACTGTAAACATACATAAAAAGGTAACAGATATGATGGTGATGAATGGCACAATGGAATAAATAAAAGTTACACTGGAAGTACAACAGCAGATTTGAAGAGGAAGAGGAGAGAATCAGTAACGTGGAAGACAGTACATCTAAAATCAGACAGATAGTAGAACAGATAGATAAAAAGATAGAAAAAATCCAGAATGGATTTAGGGACTTGAATGACAACACAAAAAGTCACAAACATATGCATTACAGGCATCCCAGGGGGAGAAGAGAAGGGAAAGAGGGCAGAAAGATGTTGGAGGAAATAATGGCTGAAAATTTCCAAACTCTACTGAGGAACATGGATGTACGAGTCCAGGAAGTGTAACAATCCCCAAAGAATATAAATTCTAATAGGCCAACCCTAAGACATATACTTGTCAAATTGCCCAGTGTGCAAGAAAAAGAGAGAATACTGGAATAGGCAAGAGAAAAAAGATCCAACACATGCAAGGGAAACTCGATAAGAGTAAATGCTGATTTCTCATCTGAAAAAATGGAGGCAAGAAGGCAGTGGTATTACAGGGTGTTAAAAGAAAAATCTCCAGCAAAGAATTCTTTATCCAGCAAAGCTGGCACTTGAAAATGAGGGAGAGTTCCAAATATTCAGAGATAGAAAGAAATGAAGAAAGTATGTCAATAAGAAATCTGCACTCCAAGAAATACTAAAGAAAGCTCTGCAGGTCAAAAGGGAAAAACAGGAGAGAGAGAGTTAGAAGAGAGTGTAAGAGCACCTTAAAAGATATAAAGAGATATAATTAACAAGAGCCCAGAACCAGATGGCTTCACAGGTGAATTCTTCCAAACATTCTAGAAAGGACTAGCACCAATCTTGCTTGAACTTTTCCAAAAAATAGAAGTGGAGGGAACATTGCTTAACTTATTCTATGATGCTAACATCACCCTAATACCAAAGCCAAACAAAGATGCCACAAGAAAGGAAAACTATAAACCAATCTCTCTAATGCTAAAATCCTAAAGAAAATACTTGCTAATCTTATTCAACAACACATCAAATGAATTCTATATCATGACCAATTTGGACCAATTGGGATTCATCCCCGTTGTGCAAGGATGGTTCACCATAAGAAAATCAATCAATGTAATATACCACATAAACAGATTGGAAGAAAAAAATCACATGATTATTTCTATAGATGCAGAAAAAGCATTCAACAAACTACAGCACCACTTCCTGATAAAAACACTTCAAAAGATAGGAATAGAAGGAACTTCCTCAACATGATAAGTGGTGTGTATGAAAAACTCACAGCTAACCTCATATTCAATGCTGAAATCCATAAAGCTTTCCCTCTAAGATCTGGAACAAGACAAGGATGCTCACAGTCCCTCCCCTTATTTAACATTGTGTTAGAAATACTTGCTCAAGCAATTAGGCAAGAAATAGATATAAAGGGCATGCAGATTGGAAAGGAAAAAGTAAAAATTTCACTATTTGCAGATGACATGATCCTATACTTTGAAAGCCCAGGTAAATCTACAAGGCTTCTAGAGCTTATAAATGAGTTCAATAAAGTGGCAGGTTATAGAAAGAATGTGCAAAAATCAGTAGCATTTCTGTACACCAATAATGAGCAATCTGAAGAAATCAAGAAAAAAGCCCATTTACAATAGTAACTAAAAGAATCAAATACCTAGGAATAAATTTAACTAAAGATGTAAATGACTTGTAAGCAGAAATCTACACAACACTGTTAAAGGTTCAAAGAAGAATTAAATAAATAGAAGAATATTCACTGTTTATGGGTAGGAAGACTAAACATCATTAAGATGTCTATCCAACCAAACTCATTTATAGATTTAACACAATCCCAATAAAAATTACAATAGCATTTTTTACTGAATTGGAAAAACTAACTATGAAATTTATTGGGAAGGGGAAGGGGCCCTGAATAGCCAAAGACACATTAAAACAGGAAAATGAAATCAGAGGAATCACATTACCTGACTTTAAACCATTTTACAAAGCTACAGTGGTCAAAACTGAATGGTGATGGCACAAGGATAGACATACTGACAAATAAACGAAAATAAGAGTTCTGATATTGATCCTCACATTGCTGCCTTTTTATCCTTTTGGCAATGTCCTTTGAGGTGCAAAAGTGTTTAATTTTGAAGGGGTCCCATTCATTTATTTATTTTTTATTTATTTATTTATTTATTTATTTATTTTTTTTTTTGCTGAGAATTCTTTGGGTGTAAGGTTTAAGAAAATACCATCTACCATAGGATCTTGAAGATATTTTCCTACATATTCTTCTAGAAGTTTTATGGTGGTACCTTTTATATTTAGGTCCTTGATCCATTTTGAGTTAATTTTTATATAAGATGTGATACAGGGGTCCTGTTCCTTTTTTTGGATATGGCTATCCAGTTCTCCCAGCACCATTTGTTGAGTAGACTGTTCTGGCCCTGCTGGGAGGATTTGACCACCTTGTCAAAACTCACTTGACTGAGATGTGAGGGCTTATTTCTGAGTTCTCGATTCAGTTCCATTGATCAATGTGTCTGTCTTTATGCTAGTATCATGTCATTTTTACACTTGTAGCTAAATAATATTCTTTAAAGTCTGGAAGTGAGAGTCTTCCAACTTTGCTTTGCTTTTTTAAGATATTTTTGGCTATTTTGGGTCCCTTCCCTTCTAAATAAATTTGATTATTGGTTTTGCCACTTCTGCAAAAGTGTCAGTGGTAGTTTTATTGGGATGGTGTTGCATCTGTAAATCAATATATGTCCCTTAATTCTTCCATTAATGTCTATTTTCATTTTTATTTTTAATATTGTACTACTTTGAGTTTCTTCTCATTTCCTTCTTTTCATTTTTCAGATATTTTCTTTGCAGTTACTTTTTGGCTTAAATACATCATCCTTAATCTATAATAATCTTTTTTGATTTGATACCAACTTAACTTCAATAACATACACAAACATTGTTTCTAAACCCCATCAACATCCCACTTTTTTGTTGTACTTATTACAAAATATTTTTTCACATATTATTCATCCTAAACCATAGTGTTGGCATTATATTTTATGCATGTATCTTTTAGAATCTGTACAAATGAAAAGTAGAGGTACCTACAAAAAAATACAATACAATAATACTGGGGTTATAATTACGCCTATGTTTACCTTTCCAGAAATATTTATTCCTTTATGCTGCTTCAGTCCATGATCTACAATCCTTTATTTTCAGTCAGAAGAACTTCTTGTGGTATTGCTTGTAGGGCAAGTCTAGTGGTGATAATTTGTCTCAGCTTTTGATTATCAGGGAATGTCTTAATCTTTAATTCATTTTTAAGACAATCTTGCCAGATATAAAATTCACTGTTGAAATTTTTTTCAGCACTTAATTTTTTAATCCAACTGCATTCTTGCTTCTATGGTTTGTCATGAGAAATCAGCACTCAATTTTATAGGGGCTGCCTTTTAAATCCACCACAGGATGCACACAAGGGTTACTCTATTCTCTCCAAAACAGACAGGGACCCATAATAAGATTCCATGTGGTTTCCACACTGTGCCAGGGAGGAGTTGGGGACAAGTCCAGGATTCAATACTAGTTTTAAGTGGCATTTTCTTCATTCAGCTCTCACCCAGTTAGTGCAATAATTTAACTGTTTTCTAGAGTTTTGAGTAAGATGTTTTTGCCCTTTTTGGTAGTTTGTCAAAGACTCTGTGGGAGAACAGAACCTGAAGTGCTTATGTTGCCTAGAAGCAATGATAACAATAATAATAGCACTAAAATAATTTAAGGACAAAAATTATATCCCCTGGAGAAAACACTAGCAATATAGTACAATGAAGTATGGTTAAAAAATATCCAACAGAGGGAATAAAATTTTATATTAAATATTATATTAACCAAAAAGATACTAGGAGAGAAGAATCAGAATTTCAAAACTATATGTCATAATATAAAAATAGCAAATAAATAATGACTTAAATGCAAGTGGACTAAATACTCCAATTAAAAGGCTTAGTAACTGATTCTATTAAAAAGTAAGACCCAAATATATGATGTTTGTAAGAAATAGTAGAACAGTAAAGAATGTAAAAATGTATAACTGTCAATAGCATATAAATAAAATTGTGCAATGTAGTTCTATTAGAAAAAAATAGATGTTTATTCCAGAGATATGAAGAAGAGGATAAATTAATAATAGAGCCAATTTTTCAGAAAATTATAAAATTCCTTAACAAATCTTCCAAAAACATAAAGGAAAGTTGACCAAACTAAAAGGAGGAATGGAATTTTTTAAAAAAATAATGACATTTAATAATTGTCAGGGATAGTTTTAATTTTGTTGGACTGCAGGACAAAGGAGTCATGTTTCATTTCTGTTTCTTACTAATGATCTTCTGCCAAAACTATTTTTCTATTAGAGATGCCATATTGGAGTTCTGGTGCCAAAAAGTGGGTTCTTTCTTCCTGATGCATTCTAAAGACCAATTCCAGAGATACTGGGGTTTCACTGAGAGAAGAGTTTGTTTGCACAAACAAAGGAGTACAGTGGCTTAAAGGCCCAAAACTACCCCCAGGAACTGTATTAATTTTGGTATTTATAACATGGGAATGTTAATGAATAATTGGTGTGGATTTGGCACAAATTCCTTCATTAATAAACATTAAGTGGTGGAACAGGATAGAATCTGTACCAAACTGGGAAGAGTCAGAAGGATCTGTGAAAGGATTATACAGAACAAGGGTCAGTTACAAGGTTTTTCCTATGGATATTAAACAGAAGAGAGTGGAGTGGTTACCATTACAATAGTAAGCATAAACAAGTGTGAAGCTAAATCTAGAGTAACCTCAACAGGTGTGAGACCTGTTTAGAATGCCCATCACAATAGCAGGTCCAGGCTAAGCCAGTTTAAATAATTTCATACATTATCCTTGGGCTATTTAAAAATATAAAGATTTCTAAATAATGATTTTGTCAACACAATTATTTCTTAATTCTTAGGCCTTGGTTACCATCCCACCCATAAAGATTCAGCACAAAAGATTAGTCAGAAAAAGCTATATAAATTATTCTTTCTTTACTTATTAATTATATTATTTGAAAGTATACTAATGACTATAAAAATGTATTTCAATGCTTGGAACAAAAATTCAGTCCTGGAAATTGTACAGGGAGAAAGCAGACCCTATTGAGATGGCATTCATATACATAATCCCCATTAATCTCTCCTTTGTTTTAAACCCCAAGGTCACATAATTTTATATAAATTAATTCTGGCATTCAATATCCAAAGGAGTTTTTGGTGAATTGGAGAAGTGTACTTTCAAATGTTCATTAATTATATAATATATTATTTTGTAATACATTGATCCATAACATCAAATTCTCTCTGAAATTCTGCAGTGTAAACAGTTTTCCTGGTATGAGTTGCTTCTAAAGAAAAATCAAGAAAATAGATGTGTTTATTGTTAATTAATGAAACAATAACAAGAACATATTTCACTTAGTTATACACAGAGAAAATAAGCTTTTAGCCAAGAAATTAATTTTAAAATATTTACTCATCTAATCACTACATTTTTACTTTCTTCTCTCATTTTTTTATTTAATAAAAGCCAATTCACTAAAATATTGAAACAAGTTGCACAAATGTTGTGTCTGAATACAACAATGTATCTGCTAAGTAGATGAATGAGGTGACATTCTCTAACCTGTATGGAAACTTCATCATGTTTTCCTTGTGATGCTTCAAAATTGCCCATTCATCAGTTAGTGCACACTTACAGAAAGAAGTTTTTATGCTGTCTCAGTCAATGCAAAAAACATTAAGCTAAGGATTTTACAAAAGTCTAATATAATTTAAGTCAAGGTGCATTATAAGTATTTAATAATAAAAGAAAAATGTTGCTGAAAATAGTGTGATAAAATAACTCATAAGTATACATATAAATAAACAAATGCACTAAAGAAAATAATTGGAAGGAAATACATCTAAAGATTGACATTTATGAATGATTTACATTTTCTTCTTCCTTGAAAATTGGTCCCATAGATGACCAAAAGTTGCATTAACAGAAATCCTCAATATAAGAGGTGCCATGGCATTATCAGGGTGAAAGGCTTATGTCCACAGTAGCTCCCTGGTACACTTGTGAGACACAATTTCTTGGTAAAGTTTCTACTTGACAGGACCGGCAGAAAAATTTTATGTGAATAATTTTACCTCAGAATTAACTAAAAATGCATGCAAATAAAATTAAAAATAATTTATTCCAAAGGACACAAATATTATATTGCAGAAATTTCATGTTCCTTAAATGGTTTACATACTTTATTTGTGAGAAAAATTTGAGGTTGATGACTTTTTAGAAAGATAATGCTGAAAGAAGTTTTGAATCAATTTTGGCTAATGTTAAGTATTACTCTCAAAGTTAAAGAGTTTTAATTTGCTTTAAAAAATGGGAATATTATTAGAAGAGTGTGTGTATATGTATATATATATATATATAAATAATTTGGCCTTACTTAAGCAATACCAGGATTTGAAAAAATGGAAAAAAAATATTTGATGGTATCAGAATAATCAAGCAATGAACATATTTTGAAAACATAATTAAGAAAGAAATTTGATTTTAAATAATGATTTAAAATCATATCTTCTGAAAATTAATAGTAAGTTGTGATCTATAATATTAATAAACTCCAACAAAGCAGACTAAGTTATTAATTTTGATCTGTCATTTGTATTAAATAATATTAGATACAAAGGAACAGTAAATGATGCATTAGAACTATCATTTTTTATTATATATCTAGCACTTCTTTCCTGTTTTCTGAATTTAATTATAATTTGGAATATAGTGGTATGAGTATGATCTCTGGACTCAATAAATCTTGTTAGAATCACAAAATCAATTAAACTTAATGGTTGTGAGTCTGGATATGTTACATAATTTTCTGCACCCTATTTACCATCTAAAAAATGTGTACACTTGTAATAAGTATGGTATAATATTTTCAGCTGCTTAAATTTATTAATAAAGTATTTATAACAGTTTCAAGTTCATTCTAATTATGCAATATATAACTTTCTATTATATACTAACTAAATTTGTATTTCATAGTAAAATTCAGTTTCTTTCAGCAAACTGTTTTCAAACCAGGGTTTATTATGTACTTCTATTATCACTAAAATAATTTTAAAAGTATCAACTCATTCATATAATCAAAAACATTTTGAAGTCATTCATGGAAGAAACACCATTGATTTCTTAACAGTTTACAACACTTGAAAGCTATGGGAAGTAGGAATGAAACAAATGTGCCTGACTTCATCCTTGTGGGACTGACAGACTCAAAGGATCTGACAGGTCCTCTTTATGCTGTTTCTCCGGATACCCTATTACCCTGCTGGGGAATGCAGGGATGATACTGATAATTCACCTTGATCTCCAGCTTCACATCCCCATGTACTTTTTCCTCTGTCACTTGTCATTCCTGGACCTCAGTTACTCAGCAGTCACCACACCTAAAACCTCAAAGAACTTACTGACTTCCAATAAGTATATTTCACTCACAGGCTGTTTCACCCAGATGTATATATTTTTTTCTTCTTGGCTGCCATTGAATGTTTCCTTTTCTCTTCAATGGCCTATGACCACTATGTAGAGATCTGCAACGCTCTTCACTATCTGGTTATGTGCACCAGAGTCTGCCATGGCCTCATCACTGGGTCCTAAGTGATTGAATTTATTGACTCCTTGACAAATGTCCTTTTTATTAACTGTTTGCATTTCTGCAATTCCAATGTAATCTATCACTTTTTCTGTGACTTAACCCCAATTTTATCCCTTTCCTGCACTGACACTCATGAAAAGGAAATGATGATATTCATTCCCTCTGGCTCTACCATAATTGTGTCTCTTATCATAATCTTTGGGTCCTATGTGTCTATTCTTTCCACTATCCTGATAATTAATTCCACAACAGGAAAGTTCAAAGCCTTCTCTCCTTGTGCCTCCCATTCCTGGGAGTCACCATCTATTCTGGCACTGCAATTTTTACTTATTTAAAACCAAAGTCCTACTCCTTGGCCTCTGTGTTTTATACTATGGTGATGCCCATGCTGAATGACCCATTTATAGTCCTAGGAACAAAAAGGTGAAAATTGCTCTCATAAGAGTCATGTAGAAGAAAGAAATCTCCAGGCAATTGAAATGACAGTGATGCTGAACATTTAAGACATTTTCTTTCTTTCCTATTTTGTTATTTACTTAGTCTCTCACTAAAAAGAATAACATTACTTAATTCATTTTCGTTTCTCTTTTAAGCATCTTCTAATTGACCATACATGGTCTGTGACATTTCTAAGAATATTGTTTTAGAAACCAACAAATTGCATCATATAAATGTAATCAAATTTTCTCTTAGAAATCAACATGTATGTTCCAGTTTTAGGGAATTTTAATATGCAGTGATTTCAGAAGTCATTCCATTAATTCTGCTAGTAGAAATGCAGCACATTCATAAAGAGTGCTGCTTTGGACTGGATAGTCCAAGTTTCAGATTCTATATTTGCCAGTCTGTTAGCTGTATATCCCTTAGTAAGTTACTAAACTGAAATTAGCTTTCCTCAGCTTTACATAAAAAATAAAATTTCTAAATCAGACAATGAATTGAAAGAATTTAATGAAACAGTAAAAAATTTTGGCAACTATTATCAGAATACTTAACTTCTTGAAAAATTTTGAATACACAATGACTTTTTATTAAAATATTCATGATGATTTATAAATACTTGGTTTAATCTTATAAGCAAACACCTGAAAAATGGAAAAACAGAACTTCAATATTTTTCTTACAGCAAAGTAAATATTGTGATATAATTAAGTTATAGGCAAATGTCTGAGAACATTGAAGAAAATTTGGAAAGTATTTTCAATATTAAAGAATATAGAAATATCCTACCTATTTCTGATGGTTTTGTTCAAGTTCTTCTAGGCTAATCTTTTGTACATGTACATTTATTAGTCACAAACATGCACATTTGTCACTCTTTATTACTCCTTTACAACTTTCAACTTCTGTTCTTCACTATAACCTTTGGTAATTCCTTTGTATTTAATATAGGGAATCACATTTGCCATGCTGTAAGACTTGAAGTTTTGCAACTTCATCACATTAAATATCTGCGTGAAATATCTCTTTTATGTCTACTGCCAACATTTGAAAACCCTACCTCTCTGTGATGTGTTAACATTATCAGCAATTTCCTTTTTTTTTTTGTTCAATTTTGTCATGATTAAAAAGTAATTTCCTTTCTCCAGATTTCTATAAATTTGTTATGTTCTTTAAAATAAATAATTTCTTGAGTTAAATTCTTGACTCGTTTGTTTTTATTTTTTTTTATCAAAAAAAGTTATAAATCTAAGAATTGATAATGAATCCAAATTTTGTGACATCAAATAAATTTTAGTGTGGTAGTTTGTTAAAATCTCCTTTTTAAAAATTCCTCTACATAATCTGGATTTGCTGTTTTGTCTCTGCTCATCTATGCATATTTACAAAACAATGTTTTGTTTTTTTTTTTCATTTTCTATGTATTTATCCTTTATTAAAAATTAAGCAATGACTATTAGAAATATTGTTAGCTTTAAAGTGGCTTGTATTATTTTAATATATATTAAGGTTTTCTTTATAAAATTTAATTTGTCTTTTTTCCTAAAGAACTATTGAATGATTAAGGTAAATTTCAACTTTTTTAGGAGTGAAATGTTAACAACTCTTCACTTGTTAATCATTGTTCACTAATATATTCAAATACCTAAAGTATGCATTATTTTATACTACATTCTTAACAGTGAAAATTTTAAATAATCATACATAATATCCATAAAAATTACTGACAGTTGCAATGATTAAGGATGATATAATAGAAGTTAGGGATCTGGAGGCTCCAGTAAATTTTTAAGTTTTTCTGTTAGTGTGGTAGGAAGTTTTGTAGGTTTTGTGAAGAAAAGAGATGCATCAACTTATATTTTAAGTTGATATACAATATCTGGCCCCAATATTGACATAGGCAAGGAGGATAAGGTGGAAACAGAGAGGCAATCTAGAAGGTTCCATCAGTAATTTAAAGAATAAGATGATTGTCATTTGCACCAAGGTGCTGACAGAGGAAGTGTTGAGAAACAATCACACTCTGAATAAATTATGTGGATAGAATCAATATGGTATGCTGATGGACTGGATGTGAAGAATTTGACTCATGTTGATGTCTCTTAGCCATATAAACCCATTTGTCCTTACATTTTCTCCTTTTGGGCAAGATCTTTTTACATTTTCATTGTTAGTTTGTGCTTGGTATTAATTCCTTAGTGCCAGGGAGGCTCATCCCTGGGAGTCATGTCCCATGCTGGCGGGAAATTATTGCATTTATATGATGAGTTTGGCTTAGGGAGAGGCCACATTTGAGCAACAAGGAGGCTTTCAGGAGGTAACACTTAGACAACTTATAATACTAGGCTAAGTTTCAATTTCAAAATTAATGGTTCATAAACACAGTCATCAATATCAAGGGCCTGTCAATGGACCATCCTCCTTCACTAGTCAGAGAATGTGGCAGAGATTCCCAGGATGGGAATTTGATATTCTTTCAGTTATTGTGTGAAATTCCACCCTCCATGAGGTGCCTTATGAATATTTGAACACATTTACATGCCTTATATGTATTCCCATGTATTCCCCATTACTGGCACGCCAAAACAATGATCCTCCCCCTGCCACAGTTGTAACCTTTCTGTGTTCCAAAACTTCTTCAAAAATGAAACCAATAAAATAGCCAAATACAGTTAATAAGAAAATGAAATAAAACTGATAGTGTTAAAAATAAGAAATAAAATGCAGGAGAGGCAAGATGGCGTTAGTGTAGGAGGGTGCACACTGCAAGCTCCCAGAGCAAGGCGGATTGTGGATGGGGACCTGCCTGGGGGTCTGTGCTGTGCACGCATGGAGTGAGAACCTTGGGACATCTATCGGCGCGGATCGGCGGTGTGGACCGAACGGTGGAGATTCGTGAGTTTTGAGGCTGCCGGTGGAGGTTGGCACAGGCGGCTGAGCCCCGCGGTTAGGGGGAAAAAAAAATAAAACGGCCATTTGAAGCCGCGGGCCAGGGGAAAAAGTTTTACTTTCTGGGGATCTGGCTGCCTGGCGCACCTTGGACCTTGTGTGAACAGAACAAACGAGCTAATCAGCACCCGGTGAACCGGAGGGGGGATTTTGTTTGGGGAATGGAGCTGATTTCCCTAGCCACCCAGGGATAAGACCGGGGCCGCTGCGGAGCCAGGAGGAAGGGACACTTCCCAAAAAAGGGAGGGTTTGGTTGGAAGACAGGGAAGGGTATTTTATATTTTTAGACATTCATCTGGCTGCCTGCACTGCCCCATAGCTTTGGGGAGCAGATAAGCTGACCTGAAGCACTATTAGGCTGAGAGCAGACGCGAATCTGCACTCAAACTGATTTTCTGAGCAGCCTGGTGATGCTGGAGCTCGGCACCAGAAGGGACGGAATCCGCCATCTTTAGCACTCCTCACTGACTAACATCAGAGCTTCAGCTAACCTGGGGAGTCCGGAAAGTGGGACGTGCTTGACTAATTTCCACGGACCCAGCTAGGGTCCCTTCCGTAAGGGGTTTGGTCTAGAGGAGGAATTATTTTGGGTCCTGCATTTGGCTAAAAAAAAAAAAAAAAAGTGAGGTCACCTCAACAAATGAAAAATAAATTCTTTTTAATTTAGTTTAATAGCTAAAAGCTGCTTCAGGACCTGCATATAGAACCCTGTAGGCAGGAAGGATCCACGTGGACCCTAAGGGGATTCATTGACCCCCCCTTGGCTCTGTTTGACTGCTTGCCTGTGTGAATCTTTGCTTTCTTTCTGTTACTTTCTGGTCTATTGCTATTATTCCCATTTTCCTCCCCCCTTCCTTTTTCCTTCTATTTTTTTTTTTTTTAAATAGGTGCTGCCATCTGGTCGTGTCTTTGCTGGGCTTCTTATTCAGTAATTTCCCACTCGCTGTATATATTGATTCTGTATTACAAACTATCGCTAATCCTTCCTGCATCTTTCTGCCTTCTATTTTCTGTTGTGGCTCTTAGAGACATCATTTTTTCATAGGCCCACATCTTAAGGGTGTCAATTTCTAACCCATCTATTTTGTTTTCTTCTTCTCCGTTTTTCTTTTTTTAAATTAGTATTAACTTTTTCCTTTCAGACCTTTCTCTCCCTCCTCATAATTCTAGCCTTCTAAATCACTATATATATATATATATTCCTCCATTTGTTTTCCCAGTCCATTGTAGGAACTCCATATTTTTTCCTAGTACTCTACACTGCCTACACAAGTTAAATATTCATCTCATTAAGTCTCATTTTGCCCCTCTTCTAACTTTTATCAATATTTCTATTATCCTTCTGCCTTCCTTACATCTTTTGATTCCTCTGCCCCTAACCATTTGCCTTCAAGGAAACATAGAAAGAAGTAAGGATATAAAATATGAACAAAAACTGCCAAAGAGAGAACTTAACTCACAGACAGAACTACAAGCTAAATAAAATTCTAGAGCATAGAGAAAAGCTAATCAACTGAACAAACCCATCAAGATAATATGATGACTAGAGGGCAACAGAAAAATACAAATGACTCTGAGAAACTGGAAAGCATGGACCAGTCCAGTGCACAAAATAAAAACCAGGAAGCAATGCATTACATCGAACAACTAATCAAAGCTATCCAAACAAATATCATGGACCACTTAAAGAACTGAAGGAAGAGATTAAGGATATAAAGAAGACACTGGGAGAACATACTGAAGAAATAGGTAACACACCTAAAAAGGTAATGGATATGATGGCGAACAAAGACACAAGTCAAGAAATGAAAAAGACGCTGGACTCACATGGCAGCAGAAATGAACAGGCAGAGGAAAGAATTAGTGATATGGAAGACAATACAGTTGAAATCAAAGAGATTGTAGAAAAGATAGACAAAAAGATAGAAAAAATCCAGTATGGCCTCAGGGAATTAACCGATAATGCAAGACGCACAAACATACACATTATGGGCATCCCAGAAGGAGAAGAGAAGGGAAAGGGAACAGAAGGAGTGTTGAAGGAAGTTATGGCTGAAAACTTCCCAACTCTATTGAGAGAGATGGATGTGCAGATCCAGGAAGCACAGCACACCCCAAATACTATAAATCCCAACAGGCCAAATCCAAGACATATAATTGTCAAACTGTCCAATGCTCAAGACAAAGAGAAAATACTCAAGGTAGCAAGAGAAAAGAGCACCATCACATACAAGGGAAGCACAATAAGATTAAGTGCTGATTTCTCAGCTGAAACCATGGAGGCAAGAAGACAGTGGTATGACATAGTCAAAACACTAAAAGAAAAAAACTTCCAGCCACGAATTCTCTATCCAGCAAAATGGGCATTCAAAAATGATGGACAGTTCAAAATATTCACTGATAAACAGCAATTAAGAGAGTATGTCAAGAAGAAACCAGCACTTCAAGAAATACTAAAGGAATCTCTACAACTTGAAAGGAAAAAACAAAGGAGAGACAGTTGGAGGAGAGTTTAAAAACAACTGAAAACTCAAAAAGAGAAACAAAACAACATACGAAATACATTAATCCAAAGAAAAAATGACTGAAGTAAGAAATTCGTTACGAGTAATAACACTGAATGTTAATGGATTAAATTCACCAATCAAATGACACAGATTGGCAGAATGGATAAGAAAATATAATCCATCTATATGCTGTCTACAAGAAACCCACCTTCGACCCAGGGATTCAAGGAGGCTGAAAGTGAATGGCTGGAAAACCATTTTATAAGCTAACAAAAGCCAAAAAAGGGCAGGAGCAGCTATTCTAATAACAGACAAAATAGACTTTAAATGCAAAACTATTGTAAGAGACAAAGATGGACACTACATTTTAGTAAAAGGAGTAATCTCTCAAGAAGAGAGAACAATCATCAACATTTATGCACCTAATCGAGGTGCCTCAAAATACGTGCGGCAAACTCTGGAAAAACTAAGAGGAGAAATAAATTCCTCTACAATTAAAGCAGGGGACTTCAACACACCACTATCATCATTAGACAGAACATCTAGGCAGAGAATCAATAAAGAAACGAAGGCAATCAACAATACATTAGAAGATTTGGACTTAAAAGACATATACAGAAAACTACACCCAAATACAGCGGGATTTACATTCTTCTCCAGTGCACATGGAACATACTCCAAAATAGACCATATGCTAGGCCACAGAACAACACTCAATGAATTCAGATAGATTGAGATTATACAAAGTAACTTCTCTGACCACAACGGAATGAAGTTGGAAATCAATAAGGGCCAGAGAAACAGGTTAGGCACAAGGATATGGAAGTTAAACACTCTTAGACAAGCAGTGGGTCAAAGAGGAAATTTCAAAAGAAATCAGTAACTACCTTGAAACTAATGAAAACAACAACACAACATATCAAAACCTATGGGATGCAGCGAAAGCAGTCCTAAGAGGGAAGTTCATAGCCATAAATTCACATATTAAAAAAGAAGAAAGAGCTAAAATTGAAGACCTAACTGCACGCTTGGAGGAATTGGAGAAGCAATAACAAACTAAACCTAAAGGAAGTAAAAAACAGGAAATAACCAAGATTAGAGCAGAACTAAATGAAATAGAGTATAAGAAAGCACTGCAAACAATAAACAAAACTAAAAGCTGGTTCTTCGAGAATATCAACAAAATTAACAAACCCTTATCCAGACTAACAAAGAAAAAGAGAGAACAGATGCAAATACATAAAATAAGGAATGAGCAAGGTGATATCACTACTGATCCCACAGAAATAAAGAGTATCATAAGAGGATACTTTGAAAAATTATATGCCAACAAGAATGACAATTTAGAGGAAATGGACAAGTTTCTAGAAACCCACAAACAGCTGACATTGATGAAAGAAGAAATCGATGAACTCAACAGGGCAATTACAAGTAAAGAGATAGAGTTAGTCATAAAAAACCTCCCAACTAAGAAGAGTCCAGGACCAGATGGCTTCACAGCTGAATTCTACCAAACATTCCGGAAATAGTTAACACCAATTCCACTTAAGCTCTTCCAAAAAATAGAAGTAGAAGGAATATTACCTAGCTCATTCTATGATGCCAACATTACCCTAATACCAAAACCAAATAAAGATACCACAAGAAAGGAAAATTACAGACCAATTTCTCTAATGAACCTAGATGCTAAAATCCTTAACAAAATACTTGCTACTCGCATTCAACAACATATCAAAAGGATTATACACCATGACCAAGTGGGTTTCATCCCAAGTATGCAAGGATGGTTCAATATAAGAAAATCAATCAATGTAATACACCACATAAACAAACTGAAAGAAAAAAATCACATGATCATCTCTATAGATGCAGAAAAAGCATTCAACAAAATACAGCACTCTTTCCTCATAAAAACACTACAAAAGATATGAATAGATAGAAACTTTCTGAAAATGATAAAGGGTATATATGAAAAACCCAAAGCTAACATCATTTTCAACGGTGAAATCCTAAAAGCCTTCCCTCTGAGATCAGGAACAAGACAACGATGCCCACTATCACCACTCCTATTTAACATGGTCTTAGAAGTACTTGCACGAGCACTGAGATAAGAAAAGGACATAAAAGGCATCCACATTGGAAAAGAAGAAGTAAAAATTTCATTATTTGCAGATGACATGATCCTATACATAGAAAGCCCTGAGAAATAGAAAACAAGGCTTCTAGAACTTATAAAGGAGTTCAGTAATGTTGCAGGCTATAAGATCAATGCTCAAAAATCAGTAGCATTTCTGTACACCAATAACCAGCAAACTGAGGAGGAAATCAGGAAAAAAATACCATTTATAATAGTAAACAAAAGAATCAAATACCTAGGAATAAATTTAACTAAAAATGTAAAGGACTTATATACAGAAAACTACACAACACTGTTAAAGGAAATCAAAGAAGACTTAAATAAATGGAAAAATATTCCCTGTTCATGGATGGGAAGACTAATAAACATCATCAAGATGTCTATCCTACCCAAACTAATCTACAGATTTAATGCAATCCCAAAAAAAGTCAACACTATATTTTTATAAGGAACTGGAAAAACTAACCACAAAATATATTTGGAGAGGCAAGAGGCCCCGAATTGCCAAAGATATATTGAAAAAGAAAAATGAAGTTGGAGGTATCACATTACCTGACTTTAAAGCATACTACAAAGCAACAGTGATCAAAAGTGCGTGGTATTGGCACAAGGATAGACCTACTGACCAATGGAACCGGATTGAGAGTTCTGATATAGATCCTCGCATATACAGTCATCTGATATTTGACAAGGCCACGAAGCCCACTCAGTTGGGAGAGAGTGGCCTCTTTAACAAGTGGTGTTTGGAGAACTGGATATCCATATCCAAAAGAAAGAGAGAAGAATACCATCTCACACCTTATACAAAAATCAACTCAAGATGGATCAAAGATATATATCCATGGGATACAAGCCCTCTCTCACTTGGAGTTGGAGTGGACATCACCATCCCAGTGGCCTCTGGATTGGGGGAAGAACTATGGACTAGAGTGGACTTGGTGGAATTCTCTTGCTCACATATAGTGATTCTTGCAATGCAAGAAATTATAACAATGAGGTGGAGCCAGTGGCCATTTGACAGTTTTTGGGTAGGGAGGGGATGAGCAGTTGAAATACAGGGGCTTCTTTGGGAGTTGGAGGTTGTCCTGAGTAGTGTTGTGGCAATGGATGTAGGCCATTTTAAATCAGCACACACCTCTCAGAACTGAGTGGGAGAGAGTGTGGTCTACAGTGTGAACTGTGGT
>JAKSZT010051693.1:0-12046 GCA_026826555.1 Tolypeutes matacus
GCTTCTCACTCCACGCGTGCACAGCACAGACCCCCGGGCAGGACCCCATCCCCAATCCGCCTTGCTCTGGGAGCTTGTAGTGTGCGCCCTCCTACACCAACGCCATCTTGCCCCCCCCTCAATGACTTTTTAATATCTTTAATCTTTTTAGCTATTACATTGAATTTATTAAGGATATTTATTTGAACGTCTATGATTAGTTGCCTCAACTCCTTTATGTCATCTGGAGGTTTATCTTGTTCCTTTAATTGGGCCATATCTCCTGTTTCTTGGTGTGGATTGTAATTTTTTGTTGGTGTCTTGGTATCTGAGTTACTAGATGTATTTATTCTGTGTTCAGTTTCTCTCTTTAGTTTAGGGCTTTTTAAAATAAGTTTTTATTTTTTTTTAAGATACTTAGATTACACAAATGTTACACAAAAAATATAGGGATTCCCATATGCTCCATCTCCCACACCTCCCACAGCCTCCCACATAAACATCCTTCATTAGTGTGGCACATTAATTGCAATTGATAAACACAACCTGGGGTTTTGCCATTAAGCATGGAGCATAGATCACATTGTAGACCACACTTTCTCCCACACAGTTCTGCATGTTATATGATGATATAAAATGGCCTATATCTGTCATTGCAGTGTCACTCAGGACAATTCTCAACTCCCAAAAAAGCCCCTGTATTATAACTGCTTTTCTCTTTCCCTGCCCCCAGAGCCTCCAGTGGCCACTGGCTCCACATCAATTTGTAATTTCTTCCATTGCTTGAATCACAATATGTCTATATAGAATACCAGTGATTCCACTCTATTCCATAGCTCTTCCCCCAATCCTGAGGAGCCTGGGATGGTGATGTCCACTCCACCTCCAATTGAGAAGGGTTTATATCCCATGGAGAAAATGGATGCGATTATCCTGCCTGCAGCTGCAGACTCTCTCCATTCCCTGGGATGGCCATTGTCCATCATCATCTCCCCACCAGTTGCCTGGGTGAGTCCAATGAGCTGTAGAGTAGGAGTTGCTGCTCCACTGAGGTTCCAGGCCAGCTGGCACCTGGATGGTCCAATGACTCAAGTCTCTGGATGTACACCTACAAACTTCAGCACCAAGTATAGGTTTGAATAGAAGGGACAGATGAGCCATGTGCAGGGAAGACATAGTTGAGTTCAACTCTGTCACTCTCAGGAAGACAACCTCCAAAGTAGGGTCCACCAGAAAGGCACCAACCTCTGGAGCTATCTGCCCTGACATAGGACCTGGGTGTCTCCAGAGCCAGTTTAGGGATTTCTTGCCCTTTCTCCCTTCCTGGTTGTATAGTAGAAACAAAGGATGTACTTGGTGCTGTAATCTGTGGAGGCTCAAGCTGCCTTCATTTTCCCAGGGACCAATGAAGCTTCTCCAAACTTTCTCCTTTGCCAGAGGTAGGGACAGAGCCACATCTATGTGGAATAATCCAAGTCATGCAGGCCTAGACTGTAGTTGTTAAGAGATACTGATGAAGTTTTGAGACCCTTTCTCTCCTTCCTAGGGCAGGGATGGAACTGCAGGCATGGGCAGCAATATGCTGTGTGGGTCCAAAATGACCACAGTTGCCCTGGTTGACTGCCATCTATTCATTCTGTGCCTGCTGAATGTACCTGCCATTACCTGGAGAGGCTGAGGCAAGACCCACCAGCCTCCTCCATGCTAGAGGTGGAGCTGAAGCCTAGGCTAGGTCTTCAGGCTGATCTGGATGAAAGAAGTCAGTATGTACCATCATGGTGGTTTTCAGTCAGCCAGGCTTCTCCTCATGCTGGGGATGGAGTCAAAATGGCAGCTACTGGCCTCTTTTGTACTTGGACAGGTTCAAACTTTACCAGTTCTTAGGGTTATACTTTAGCCAACTGAATTTACTAATCAGTAGCCCAAAATTGGCGGTCACACATCTCTTCTTCTCTTGTTTTTGGGAAATGGAGCTTCCAATTCCATTAAAAGAATAGCTCCTGAGGTGGCTTGTGCTGCCAGAGTAGGATGATCATTGGCTTCCACTTTGTAGCCTGTATTTTCCCAGAGACGCTGACGCAGGTCCCACCAGCTTCCTCCCTGCCAGAAGTGGGGCTGGGGCTTATGCTAGACCTCCAATCAGATCTGGATGGAAAGAAGCTGCTCCCTACCAACACTGTGATTTTCAGTCCATCTCCCTTCCCCTTGTACCAGGGGCAGAGTTAAAATGGAGGCTATCAGACTCTTTCTGACTTGGACAGGTTCAAACTTTAGCTGTCCTTTGGATTATATTTTAGCCCACCGAATTTACTAATCAGTAGCTAAAGTTAGTTCCCAATCGTCTTTTCCTCCTCCATTGGAGCTTCCAATTCCAGCCATGGAATAGCTCCTGAGGTGGCTTGTAACGCTAGGGGAAGAGGGGCACTGGCCTCTGTGGTGTGGAGTTCTCTACTCACAAATCTTTGCAGATGGGCAGTCTTCTCCTTCAATTCCTTCAAGGATGCTGCAGGATGTTTTTCTGGTCTCCTGGAGCCCCCAAACACATGCTTTAGATAGTTCTGGGTGTTTACTAACTGGTAGCATGAGCTGACTCTAGGAGCTCCTTATTCTTCCACCATCTTGCTGGTTGTCTGTTTTGTTACTTTTTAATATTTCTATCCCTATAGTTAGACTCATATTGTTCATTTATTGTTTTCCAGGTATTCTTTAGTTTTTTATCTGTATTTTTTTTTTCATCTTCTTGAACATTTTTAAGATCATTTTTTAAAGGCTTTGTTCAGTAGGTCCATGTTCTCACCTTCACTGGTGTTTTATTTTTATCTTCTTACATTGAAAGAACCATCATTTCCTATTTATTTGTTTGTCTTCTACTCTTTTGTTGCATATTGTGTGAGTTAATACTAAAAATGTTAACTCCAGGATTTTCATCCTGGGATGTCTTTTTCTTGGTTTTATAACCAGCTTTTTGATAATATAGAGATTTTCTTGAGCTTCAGTGCTCCTATCAGGAAGGTTTACTCAAGGCAAATGCAGTGTGAAGGGCTTTCCCTGTCTTTCTGTGTCTCTGTCTTGTGCTAGGATTTGTTTATTAGTTGTTATGGAGTTCTACTGTTTATAGGAGTTTGGTTGCCACCACATTTCCCATGTTACAAATGCTCCTTCCTAGATATTAGAAGCTGGTAGGCCTTTGTCCCAGACTGTCCACCTCTGTAAATTTTTACACTCCTCTCATGTTCTTATGCTGCTTTTGCCTGAAATACAAATTCTGGTAGGAATGTCACCTCAGGGATGACTTTCCCAAGTTGGTCATTCCCAGCCAAAACAGGGTCAGTATACTTTGTGGGTACAAAGGGGTTGCAGCCTGGCTCAGTTGTGACCTGTGGAGGAGGACAGTAAGGGCACCAAAAGCTTATTTGATAGTTCCCAACAGCTGAACTTTCCTGCTCTACTGATAAAATTCAGCCTTTCAGCTAATTGTCCCCTGCACCAACAACCATACTCCATTGTCTCAGAGGTCTCCCTCCCCCTTTCTCTGGCTTCCCCATGGCACAAAACCATGTTTTCCCATCTCTTTACATCAAATCCAACACTAAGATAATAGCTTCCCTGAAGGCCCCCACCACTCTATGTACTGCCCTCTCACTCTCCTCTAAGTGCTAAGATTCTTAAACAAGTCTTATTTCATTATCTGGTACCATTTATTGATTTCCAATTCAATCAATAGTAGTCTTGTCACACTTAAACCAACTATCCCACTTAAACTGTTCTTCTAACATTACCATGTATGTTCAAGTTCTTAAATGCAATGGACAGGTTACTTTCTTTATCATTCTTGAACTTTACTTTGTGATTTCTCGTCACTGCTTTTAGGTTTAATTATATTCTTCCCTACCAACACCTGGGCTTACCCATATCATCCTTTTGTGTTTTCTTCCTACCACTCAGTTTCTTCCTTCTTAGGGTACTCTTCCTTTCTTTAGTCCTTTCACATTGATGTTCCCCAAGGTTCAACCTCCTGACCAATTCCCCCTCACTCTACATACTCTTTCTGATTGAACCTATTCAAACTATAGCTTCAACTATATCAATATGCAAGTGAACCCCAACTCTTCACACCTACCCCACAACTCTTTACTGGACCCCACAGTTAAATTTCCAATTGGACTCTCATGGGTACCTCAAATTAAAGCCCTTCCCCTAATGTTCTGCCTTCACTTCCCTTTCAGGATTAATGTAGCCATTAGTGCTCTAAGCCAGAAACTAAATGGTTTCCTTGACACCTCGCTCTTTGTGAATGTAATTAGTCACAAAGTTGTGTCAATTCTACTTCCAAATATGTTTTCTAAATTTCAATTGTTTATGTAGCGTGCACAATAAATTTCAAATTCTTCAACATATATACCAGAAATATCATGGGCTGACTATAATTCTCTTCTCCAGGCTCACACCCACTGATTCATCAGTTATCTTACACTAGTGATCAGCTTATTCTAAAGAGGATTTGGAGGGGAATTTCTCAAGTTTTTTTAAAAATTATGGTCAAATAAGTTTAAGTCTGCAAAAGTGGGGAAATGGATATAAAAACAGTAATGGACATTGAGAGTATCTAAGGAAGGACCAGAGAAGGAAAAGTTTAAGTACTGACCTCTTGTTTTTCACTGAAAACCCAGTAACATCTCTAGGAATTCAGTTTGAAAAATTCTACTGAAGGCATTGGAACAAGTTATAACAGTATGGCAGTTTGAGATTTTTTATGAATTCCAAATAAGGGTATAGATTACATTTCTGAACTGGTTTGTTCCTCTGAATGTGTTACCCTTTGATTTTATTAGATTTAGCTGTAATGTCTTTGATTAAATTAGTTTAAGATTAGGGCTTTGATTTAACCACATCAGTAGAGAGTAACTCACTTTGAGTCCCTGTTCATTTTGTGGGCTATATAAATGGACATTCAATCAAGGAGACACACAAAAGTAGATACAAAAGAGAAAACAGAAAAAGATGCAATGGAGGAGAGAAATTAATTTTGATTCTGGTGCCCAGGGGAGAGCTGAGCTATTCACATAATAGTTTGTGGCTGAAGAGACCAGAGCCCTGAGCAGCTAAACATGGAAAGAAGTGAGCCTTAGCTGAGATCAGAAGAAGCTGGGCCCACACAGTCTTAAGAGGAAGGCGGCAACCTTACAGATATCACCCACTATGTTGCTTCAACATGTGGCAACAAACTTTGGTGAGAAAAGTAATCTTGAGTTGGACTCTTTAGCACCTTGTGACAGTAAGAATTGACTCCAAGTAAATACCTTTTATAAAAGCCTGTATATGTCTGGTACTTTGCATCAGCACCCATTTTGGCTGACTAATACAGAATTTGGGACCAGGAGGTGGGATAGTGCTCTTGCAAATACCAAAATGATGGGAAGATTTTATAAATGGGTGAGGGGTATTTTTTTTGAGGAACTGTGTGATACTTGTTAGAAAAGGCCTAGATTGCTTTCATGAGAATATTGATAGGAATATGGAGCCTAAAGTTATTTCTGATAAGGGCTTAGAGAAAAATGATGAAACTACTGTTGGAAAGTAGAGGAAAATTGATGTGTGTTTTAAAGTTGCAGAGAACTTAGCAAGGTTGACTCCTGATGTTATATGGAAGGCAAGTAAGCCCAGAGAATGCAGCTTGGCTTCTCCTTGCAGCTTATGGAAAAATGTTAGATAAAAGAGATAAACTGAGAACTGAACTGTTGGGCACAATGAAGTCAGAAACTGACTCTGGAAATTCCACTTTTTTGGAAATCAAACCCCCATATGATAGTGCCCATTTGAGGAATTAACTAAACTTGGAACTTGTAAGTCAGGTTTGGAAATGTTATCTAAGAAGGACTTGTGGAAAGTCTTTTTGTCTGATGGCTTGGACCCCTGCTTCCTGCATGCTAAACCAACAAGCATTTTGTGAGAGCTGTATGAACAAAACCACTGTCAGCATGGACTAAAAGGGACATGGAGGGGAGAGATGAAAGGGAAAACAGCCTTAAGAGGAAAACTATATAAGCTGAGGTCTGGAATTAAGACATCTCCTTGGGACAAGAGAGGAACTCCATCCATGTGCATAGAGAGGGTGAATTTGCCCCAGCATTTGAAGAGGGTAGATGGTCCAGCCCACTGTTCTGGGAGAGTTTTGCTGCCCCAGGCTACAGAGAGGGTGGAGCACATTCTCCAAGGTTGGGGATAATGAGGTTGACACTGCAGAGCTTTGAATGTGGTAGAGCAGTTCCCCATAGGTCAGGGACAGTGAAGTCAACATCCCATAGGTTTGAGAGGGATGGGCCTGTCTGTCCCCAATAGATTAGGAGAGGCCAGGTGGGCACCTCACTGTTCTGAGGAGGTTTGGCCTGTATGCTAGAGATTAGGGAGAATGTTGCTGCCACCTCACTGCACTAAGGGTGTTGAGACTGTACCCCAAAATTTGGGGAAAAGTAGCCATCACTCCAATTTTCTTGGTGGGTGAGGTCTGGAGCTCTGTCACAACCCAGATGCTTAATGAGGTGGGAAACAAGAAAATGACTGCTGGGCAAGTGCATGGAAAGGGTTGGCCCCCATGAGGCCCCAGGGAGAAGAAACCATCATCTTAAGAATGACTCTCAGACTTTGAAATATAATGGAGTGTGCCCAGCAGGTTTTCAGAAATGTTGGGGACCTGTGACTCATGTTTCCCACTCAAATTCTCCTTATGGTCAGGCAAAAGTTTATCCAAAGTTTGTACCTGTATATATTGGAAGCAGATAAATGGTTTTGCCATTTCACAGGTCTGCAGCCAAAGGAGACTTTGCCCCAAGGAAAAAAAAACCGTATTTCTATTACCTCTTTGTAAATATGACCTTTTGAAGGTGTATTATCAGTTAATGTGTGGACTCATTTGAGAATTGGATTTTCTAAGTTCCTCTTTAGGTGTGACCCCAATGAATCAGGGTGGGCCTTAGTACTTATTACTGGGTCCTTTATAGGCAAAATTAATTTGGCCAACATCAACAGGGAAAAGTCACAGGCAGAGATCTAAGACATCACCATATGATGAAGGGCTGCCATCACCAGAATGACTAACTCCAGGAGACAGCATAATTTTCCTGACATCTTGATTTTGAACCACAAGCACAATTATTCTTGTTATTTAAGCCAATCACTGTGTGGTATTTACCATAGGAGCTTTGCAAACAAAGACAAGATATTTGTTAGCAATACTTCCTCTTATGTTTTGTTTATCTTGGATTTTTTTTCTCTTTCATTTTGCTGGATATAGAATTCATGGTTGACAGTGTTTTTCTTAAAATGCTTTGACCATTTCATTGCACTGCTTTGTGGCCACCACCCAAGAATTTTATTGATATTCCACTTTATGTAATGAGTTATTTTTCTCTTGTTGCTTTCAAGATTTTCTGCTTTTGTTTGATTTTCATAGTTTGATGTGTGGATTTATTTGTATTCATCCTACTAGGGTTTTTTGAGCTTCTTGGGTATGTATATTTTTATCATTAAATTTGGGAAATTTTTGTCTTTATTTCTTCAAATATTTTCTGTCCCTTTCTCTCCTCTCCTTCTGTCAGTTCTTTTACAGAGAACTTGGTGTTATTCATTGTTTGATAAACAAAAGCAAAAACGGCTATTATAAATATGTTACAAGATCTAAAGCTGATCATATTCAATTAATGAAAGAAAGTATGAATACCATGAAGCAACAAAATGGAAATTCTCAAGAGAGAGATATAAATTATTTTTCAAAGGGACCAAATGGCAACTTTACTGCTGGTGAAACAATAATTCAGGAAAGTTCCATAGAGGAGTTCAACAGCTGATTTAAGGTGGCAAAATAATGAATCATCATGAGGGACTTCCCGGAAGATGTTGTCAAGGTAGATAAACAGAGCTCAACTCTGGTGACAGACAGTGGATAAAAGGTAAAAACCGACCCAAAGGAGATGCTTTGGGGATTAATGAAAGCACTGCACATCATCAAGAAAAGAGTTACACAGATATAGAAGCCAAAGTAAAACCATGTGTTACTGCTGTGGCTGGGAATGGCACTTATGCTACACCCTCAAGGCAAAAAACCTTGGTAAATTCCCTGGCTCACTGCAAGCAACTGAGTGGGAGGGAGCATTCTTGGGGAGGAAGAGGGGTTTGGCAGAAGGTGGAGAGGTTTTTTCAGTGAGTTTGGCCATCAGAGCCCCGTTTGAATCTCAAAAAGACCCCAACCATTAGAGATGTGGCACCAGAGAGAAGGGAGAAGGGGATCTGATCAGGGACGTCATCACATACAGCCACCCTGGGAGACAGAGGAACTAGGTCCATAAGGAGCAAAGATTGACACCTAAGCAGCCTGGCTTGGCAAAGAATTAGAAGCCTAACTCACCTGAGGGAACAAGGGCAGGAAGACACAAATAAGTTTTCAGAAGCCTACTTAACCTGTGGTGCTGATGTAGCTCAGTGAAAGAATTCTTACCTTGCATATATGAGGTCCCTGGTTTGATTACTCATATATCTTAAGAGAAGGGAATCCACAAGGTTTTCAGGCACTCAGCCACTACTGTATGACAGAGAATATATAGAAAGATTTCTTTCTTGTTTTAGGTATTCTTTGATCTGTTACTTTTATCATTTCCTATTTTTCTTTATTTTATTTGTTAAAACTGGGTACATCACCTGTGGAGAACACACAGCAGGATGACTGATGGATGAGTACTGGCAGCCTGAGAAGCTCCTTAGGGGTCTATATATGAAAGCTGTTTATCATGGGTTGTTTCTGTTATTGTTTTGTTTCTTGTTTGTTGTCTTTCTCCTTTCTTTGTTTCTTTTTTTTTTTCAACCTACTTTATTTCTTTTCTTTCCTTCATTTTTCTATCTTTTGTCTTCTGTTGCTTTTCTTTCCTTCCACTTCTTGTTTGGCCTTTGTTCTCTCTCTCTCTCTCTCTCTCTCTCTCTCTCTCTCTCTCTCTCTCTCTCTCTCTCTCTCCTTTCCTCTCTTCATTTTGATCTTTAAATTCATTCTATTTATTTTTGCTATTTTGTTTCTTGTTTCATTTTTTCTATTCCACCTTTTTTATTCTTATTCCATTGTATTTTAATGAATTTTTACTTGTATTAATGATTTATTCTCCTAGCTCTTGTACAGCTACTCTTCCAGCTTTTATTATTATTATTATTACTATTATTCTTTTTATTTTCTTATGTCTTTGCTTTCTCTGCTCCTAATATTTTTTAAGGGAACACAGACAACTGCAAGGATATAGAATAAGAGGAACTGACAGTCTAAAAGGAACCTTACCACATGCAAAAAACAACAAAATAAAACCCTAGAGTTGAAAGATAAAATAATCAACCAAATAAACCCATCAAGATAAACAGATGTCAATAAAAAATTACAAACCATACTAAGAAACAGAAAGACACGGCCCAGTCTAAAGAACAAACTAGGACTTTAAGATGGCATCAGTTTAGGAAGGCACTGGTTGACTCAATCTCTGAGGATGGCTGATTGGGGACAGGGTCCCGCCTGGGGGGGTCTGTGCTGGGGGCACACTGAGTGAGATCCTTGGGAACTTCAATTTGGAGGGAGGAGAAAGATTTCTCAGAAAATATTTGTGAGTTTTTCCCCTGCCTGTGGTGATAGACACAGATGGCTGAGCCCCACCCTCAGGGGAAAAGGCTGGTTTGAGTCACAACTCCTGCCAGCAACTTGGTGAGAAGGAGTGTTCTCCAAGAGTGGGAAGGTTCTGGCAGAGGGTCAAGAGGGGTTTCTTTTCTGTGGATTTGGCTGCCTGGAACCCCTTGCAGCTTTGGGGAACAAAATAGCTGGCTTGAAGTGGCACCAAGCTGAGGGGAGTGGTGAATCTGCTGAAGAAGGTTGATTTACTTAGCTGCCCAGGGATACACCCCAACTCCTGCCAGCAACCCAGTGAGAGGGAGCATTCTCCCAGAGTGGGAGGGTTCTGACAGAAGGTGGACAGGGGTTTCCTATCCATGGAATTGGCTGCCTGGAGCCCATCATAGCTTTGGGGAGCAGATAACCCAGCTTGAAGCAGCACCTGGCTGAGAGGAGAGGTGAATCTGCTGAGAGTCTGATTTACCCAACAGCCCAGGGATACTGAGACTTGGCTCCAGAGAGGGTGGAGTCACCCAATTTTATCATTCTAAACTGACAAGCCTCAGAGATTCTGCTCCCCTGGGGAGGCCAGGAAGTGGGAAGTGCTTCAGCCTTTCCATGAGCCTATTTAGGGTCCCCTGGGTGAAGGGGGTGGTCTAGAAGAGGACTTCTTTAGGGTCCCTTATTTCACTAAAAAAAAAATAATAATAAGACAGTCACTTTAAAAAATAAAAATTTTTAAAATTTTAATTGCAAAAATCTGTCTCAAAACCTGCAAATAGAACCTTGCACGGCAATTGATTGATGAACACAAGTAGGCTGAGAGGTTCCACAAGGGCCCAAGAAGGAACACTCTTCTTCCTTAGCTTTGTTTGACTGCTTGCTTGTGTGGTTGTTTGGTTTTTCTTTGTTTATTTGTTGTCTCTTGCTTTATTTATTTATTTTTTTTTCTGGGTAAAAATCAAAATTCTCACAATACATACAAACATTTGCAAAATGATATATAAATATATATGCATATATGTGTATTTGCTTACAAAAATGTTATATATATACATATATTTTAAGAGGTGCTTAGATTACCCAAAATATTACACGGAATCCACTGGGATTCCCATGTTGCCCACCTCCCACACCTCCCACCACATCCCACAAACATCTCCCACAGTGTGGCCCACCACCCTCAATGAACTTACACATCCTGGAGCCTTGCCACCAACCATAGATCACAGTTTACACTGTAGACCACACTCTCTCCCACTCAGTTCTGAGTGGTGTGTGCTGATTTAAAATGGCCTACATCCGTTGCCACAAGAGTACTCAGGATAACCTCCAACTCCCAAAGAAGCCCCTGTATTTCAACTGCTCATCCCCTCCCTACCCCAAAAGTGTCAAGTGGCCACTGGCTCCACCTCATTGTTATAATTTCTTGCATTGCTAGAATCACCATATGTGAACAAGAGAATACCATCAAGTCCACTCTAGTCCATAGTCCTTCCCCCAATCCAGAGGGGACTGGGATGGTGATGTCCAATCCAACTCCAAGTGAGAGAGGGCTTATATCCCATGGATATGGTGGGTGGGATGATCCTACCTGCAAATGCAGGCCCTCTCCATTCCCTGGGATGGCCATTGCCCATCGTTGTCTCCTCACCAGGTGACTTGGATGAGTCCATTGAGCTGTAGGGTAGGAGTTGCAGCTCCACCTAGATTTCATGCACACCTGGCACATAGGTAGGCGGGAGGCTCCAGTCTCTGGAAGTATACCTAAAAACTCCAGCATCACATATAGGTTTGAATAGAAGGGACTGGTGAACCATGTGCAGGGAGGACTTATTTGAGTCTAATTCTGTCACTCTCAGGAGCACAGATTACAAAATAGAACCCACTGATAAGGCATCAATCTCTGGGGCTATCCCCCCTTATATAGGACCAGGGTGTCTCCGGAGCTCTCAGGAACCCCAGTGAGTGGGGTGATAGGCACTTAGATGTTCTATGAGCTCCTACTGAGGTGTGTGTAAGAGTTACCTCTGGGATGACCTCCCGACTCTCTTTGAAGTCTCTTAACCACTTGAACTCCTATGTCTTTACCATTTCCCCCTTTTATTCAAGGTCTTTTTCCAGTTGTGTTGCCAGTTGGCACTTGGTATTAATCCCTCGTTGGCAAGGAGGCTCATCCCCGGGAGTCATGTTCCACGTTGGGGGGAAGGTAATGCAATCATATGCTGAGTTTGGCTTAGAGAGAGGCCACATTTGAGCAACAAGGAGGCTCTCAGGTGGCAACCCTTAGGCACCCCACAACTGCAGGCTAAGTCTCATTTACAAGAGCAAAGACTCACAAGGGTAGTCATCAATAAAAAAAACACATCAGTGGGTCATCCTATTTTGACAGGCACTGTCCCTACACTCAGAGGACTATTGCTGCTCCCTTGGAGA
>JAKSZT010051700.1:0-12046 GCA_026826555.1 Tolypeutes matacus
TCTCCAAGGGAGCAGCAATAGTCCTCTGAGTGTAGGGACAGTGCCTGTCAAAATAGGATGACCCACTGATGTGTTTTTTTTATTGATGACTACCCTTGTGAGTCTTTGCTCTTGTAAATGAGACTTAGCCTGCAGTTGTGGGGTGCCTAAGGGTTGCCACCTGAGAGCCTCCTTGTTGCTCAAATGTGGCCTCTCTCTAAGCCAAACTCAGCATATGATTGCATTACCTTCCCCCCAACGTGGAACATGACTCCCGGGGATGAGCCTCCTTGCCAACGAGGGATTAATACCAAGTGCCAACTGGCAACACAACTGGAAAAAGACCTTGAATAAAAGGGGGAAATGGTAAAGACATAGGAGTTCAAGTGGTTAAGAGACTTCAAAGAGAGTCGGGAGGTCATCCCAGAGGTAACTCTTACACACACCTCAGTAGGAGCTCATAGAACATCTAAGTGCCTATCACCCCACTCACTGGGGTTCCTGAGAGCTCCGGAGACACCCTGGTCCTATATAAGGGGGGATAGCCCCAGAGATTGATGCCTTATCAGTGGGTTCTATTTTGTAATCTGTGCTCCTGAGAGTGACAGAATTAGACTCAAATAAGTCCTCCCTGCACATGGTTCACCAGTCCCTTCTATTCAAACCTATATGTGATGCTGGAGTTTTTAGGTATACTTCCAGAGACTGGAGCCTCCCGCCTACCTATGTGCCAGGTGTGCATGAAATCTAGGTGGAGCTGCAACTCCTACCCTACAGCTCAATGGACTCATCCAAGTCACCTGGTGAGGAGACAACGATGGGCAATGGCCATCCCAGGGAATGGAGAGGGCCTGCATTTGCAGGTAGGATCATCCCACCCACCATATCCATGGGATATAAGCCCTCTCTCACTTGGAGTTGGATTGGACATCACCATCCCAGTCCCCTCTGGATTGGGGGAAGGACTATGGACTAGAGTGGACTTGATGGTATTCTCTTGTTCACATATGGTGATTCTAGCAATGCAAGAAATTATAACAATGAGGTGGAGCCAGTGGCCACTTGACACTTTTGGGGTAGGGAGGGGATGAGCAGTTGAAATACAGGGGCTTCTTTGGGAGTTGGAGGTTATCCTGAGTACTCTTGTGGCAACGGATGTAGGCCATTTTAAATCAGCACACACCACTCAGAACTGAGTGGGAGAGAGTGTGGTCTACAGTGTAAACTGTGATCTATGGTTGGTGGCAAGGCTCCAGGATGTGTAAGTTCATTGAGGGTGGTGGGCCACACTGTGGGAGATGTTTGTGGGATGTGGTGGGAGGTGTGGGAGGTGGGCAACATGGGAATCCCAGTGGATTCCGTGTAATATTTTGGGTAATCTAAGCACCTCTTAAAATATATGTATATATATAACATTTTTGTAAGCAAATACACATATATGCATATATATTTATATATCATTTTGCAAATGTTTGTATGTATTGTGAGAATTTTGATTTTTACCCAGAAAAAAAAATAAATAAATAAAGCAAGAGACAACAAATAAACAAAGAAAAACCAAACAACCACACAAGCAAGCAGTCAAACAAAGCTAAGGAAGAAGAGTGTTCCTTCTTGGGCCCTTGTGGAACCTCTCAGCCTACTTGTGTTCATCAATCAATTGCCGTGCAAGGTTCTATTTGCAGGTTTTGAGACAGATTTTTGCAATTAAAATTTTAAAAATTTTTATTTTTTAAAGTGACTGTCTTATTATTATTTTTTTTTTAGTGAAATAAGGGACCCTAAAGAAGTCCTCTTCTAGACCACCCCCTTCACCCAGGGGACCCTAAATAGGCTCATGGAAAGGCTGAAGCACTTCCCACTTCCTGGCCTCCCCAGGGGAGCAGAATCTCTGAGGCTTGTCAGTTTAGAATGATAAAATTGGGTGACTCCACCCTCTCTGGAGCCAAGTCTCAGTATCCCTGGGCTGTTGGGTAAATCAGACTCTCAGCAGATTCACCTCTCCTCTCAGCCAGGTGCTGCTTCAAGCTGGGTTATCTGCTCCCCAAAGCTATGATGGGCTCCAGGCAGCCAATTCCATGGATAGGAAACCCCTGTCCACCTTCTGTCAGAACCCTCCCACTCTGGGAGAATGCTCCCTCTCACTGGGTTGCTGGCAGGAGTTGGGGTGTATCCCTGGGCAGCTAAGTAAATCAACCTTCTTCAGCAGATTCACCACTCCCCTCAGCTTGGTGCCACTTCAAGCCAGCTATTTTGTTCCCCAAAGCTGCAAGGGGTTCCAGGCAGCCAAATCCACAGAAAAGAAACCCCTCTTGACCCTCTGCCAGAACCTTCCCACTCTTGGAGAACACTCCTTCTCACCAAGTTGCTGGCAGGAGTTGTGACTCAAACCAGCCTTTTCCCCTGAGGGTGGGGCTCAGCCATCTGTGTCTATCACCACAGGCAGGGGAAAAACTCACAAATATTTTCTGAGAAATCTTTCTCCTCCCTCCAAATTGAAGTTCCCAAGGATCTCACTCAGTGTGCCCCCAGCACAGACCCCCCCAGGCGGGACCCTGTCCCCAATCAGCCATCCTCAGAGATTGAGTCAACCAGTGCCTTCCTAAACTGATGCCATCTTAAAGTCCTAGTTTGTTCTTTAGACTGGGCCGTGTCTTTCTGTTTCTTAGTATGGTTTGTAATTTTTTATTGACATCTGTTTATCTTGATGGGTTTATTTGGTTGATTATTTTATCTTTCAACTCTAGGGTTTTATTTTGTTGTTTTTTGCATGTGGTAAGGTTCCTTTTAGACTGTCAGTTCCTCTTATTCTATATCCTTGCAGTTGTCTGTGTTCCCTTAAAAAATATTAGGAGCAGAGAAAGCAAAGACATAAGAAAATAAAAAGAATAATAGTAATAATAATAATAATAAAAGCTGGAAGAGTAGCTGTACAAGAGCTAGGAGAATAAATCATTAATACAAGTAAAAATTCATTAAAATACAATGGAATAAGAATAAAAAAGGTGGAATAGAAAAAATGAAACAAGAAACAAAATAGCAAAAATAAATAGAATGAATTTAAAGATCAAAATGAAGAGAGGAAAGGAGAGAGAGAGAGAGAGAGAGAGAGAGAGAGAGAGAGAGAGAGAGAGAGAGAGAGAGAGAACAAAGGCCAAACAAGAAGTGGAAGGAAAGAAAAGCAACAGAAGACAAAAGATAGAAAAATGAAGGAAAGAAAAGAAATAAAGTAGGTTGAAAAAAAAAAAGAAACAAAGAAAGGAGAAAGACAACAAACAAGAAACAAAACAATAACAGAAACAACCCATGATAAACAGCTTTCATATATAGACCCCTAAGGAGCTTCTCAGGCTGCCAGTACTCATCCATCAGTCATCCTGCTGTGTGTTCTCCACAGGTGATGTACCCAGTTTTAACAAATAAAATAAAGAAAAATAGGAAATGATAAAAGTAACAGATCAAAGAATACCTAAAACAAGAAAGAAATCTTTCTATATATTCTCTGTCATACAGTAGTGGCTGAGTGCCTGAAAACCTTGTGGATTCCCTTCTCTTAAGATATATGAGTAATCAAACCAGGGACCTCATATATGCAAGGTAAGAATTCTTTCACTGAGCTACATCAGCACCACAGGTTAAGTAGGCTTCTGAAAACTTATTTGTGTCTTCCTGCCCTTGTTCCCTCAGGTGAGTTAGGCTTCTAATTCTTTGCCAAGCCAGGCTGCTTAGGTGTCAATCTTTGCTCCTTATGGACCTAGTTCCTCTGTCTCCCAGGGTGGCTGTATGTGATGACGTCCCTGATCAGATCCCCTTCTCCCTTCTCTCTGGTGCCACATCTCTAATGGTTGGGGTCTTTTTGAGATTCAAACGGGGCTCTGATGGCCAAACTCACTGAAAAAACCTCTCCACCTTCTGCCAAACCCCTCTTCCTCCCCAAGAATGCTCCCTCCCACTCAGTTGCTTGCAGTGAGCCAGGGAATTTACCAAGGTTTTTTGCCTTGAGGGTGTAGCATAAGTGCCATTCCCAGCCACAGCAGTAACACATGGTTTTACTTTGGCTTCTATATCTGTGTAACTCTTTTCTTGATGATGTGCAGTGCTTTCATTAATCCCCAAAGCATCTCCTTTGGGTCGGTTTTTACCTTTTATCCACTGTCTGTCACCAGAGTTGAGCTCTGTTTATCTACCTTGACAACATCTTCCGGGAAGTCCCTCATGATGATTCATTATTTTGCCACCTTAAATCAGCTGTTGAACTCCTCTATGGAACTTTCCTGAATTATTGTTTCACCAGCAGTAAAGTTGCCATTTGGTCCCTTTGAAAAATAATTTATATCTCTCTCTTGAGAATTTCCATTTTGTTGCTTCATGGTATTCATACTTTCTTTCATTAATTGAATATGATCAGCTTTAGATCTTGTAACATATTTATAATAGCCGTTTTTGCTTTTGTTTATCAAACAATGAATAACACCAAGTTCTCTGTAAAAGAACTGACAGAAGGAGAGGAGAGAAAGGGACAGAAAATATTTGAAGAAATAAAGACAAAAATTTCCCAAATTTAATGATAAAAATATACATACCCAAGAAGCTCAAAAAACCCTAGTAGGATGAATACAAATAAATCCACACATCAAACTATGAAAATCAAACAAAAGCAGAAAATCTTGAAAGCAACAAGAGAAAAATAACTCATTACATAAAGTGGAATATCAATAAAATTCTTGGGTGGTGGCCACAAAGCAGTGCAATGAAATGGTCAAAGCATTTTAAGAAAAACACTGTCAACCATGAATTCTATATCCAGCAAAATGAAAGAGAAAAAAAATCCAAGATAAACAAAACATAAGAGGAAGTATTGCTAACAAATATCTTGTCTTTGTTTGCAAAGCTCCTATGGTAAATACCACACAGTGATTGGCTTAAATAACAAGAATAATTGTGCTTGTGGTTCAAAATCAAGATGTCAGGAAAATTATGCTGTCTCCTGGAGTTAGTCATTCTGGTGATGGCAGCCCTTCATCATATGGTGATGTCTTAGATCTCTGCCTGTGACTTTTCCCTGTTGATGTTGGCCAAATTAATTTTGCCTATAAAGGACCCAGTAATAAGTACTAAGGCCCACCCTGATTCATTGGGGTCACACCTAAAGAGGAACTTAGAAAATCCAATTCTCAAATGAGTCCACACATTAACTGATAATACACCTTCAAAAGGTCATATTTACAAAGAGGTAATAGAAATACGGTTTTTTTTTCCTTGGGGCAAAGTCTCCTTTGGCTGCAGACCTGTGAAATGGCAAAACCATTTATCTGCTTCCAATATATACAGGTACAAACTTTGGATAAACTTTTGCCTGACCATAAGGAGAATTTGAGTGGGAAACATGAGTCACAGGTCCCCAACATTTCTGAAAACCTGCTGGGCACACTCCATTATATTTCAAAGTCTGAGAGTCATTCTTAAGATGATGGTTTCTTCTCCCTGGGGCCTCATGGGGGCCAACCCTTTCCATGCACTTGCCCAGCAGTCATTTTCTTGTTTCCCACCTCATTAAGCATCTGGGTTGTGACAGAGCTCCAGACCTCACCCACCAAGAAAATTGGAGTGATGGCTACTTTTCCCCAAATTTTGGGGTACAGTCTCAACACCCTTAGTGCAGTGAGGTGGCAGCAACATTCTCCCTAATCTCTAGCATACAGGCCAAACCTCCTCAGAACAGTGAGGTGCCCACCTGGCCTCTCCTAATCTATTGGGGACAGACAGGCCCATCCCTCTCAAACCTATGGGATGTTGACTTCACTGTCCCTGACCTATGGGGAACTGCTCTACCACATTCAAAGCTCTGCAGTGTCAACCTCATTATCCCCAACCTTGGAGAATGTGCTCCACCCTCTCTGTAGCCTGGGGCAGCAAAACTCTCCCAGAACAGTGGGCTGGACCATCTACCCTCTTCAAATGCTGGGGCAAATTCACCCTCTCTATGCACATGGATGGAGTTCCTCTCTTGTCCCAAGGAGATGTCTTAATTCCAGACCTCAGCTTATATAGTTTTCCTCTTAAGGCTGTTTTCCCTTTCATCTCTCCCCTCCATGTCCCTTTTAGTCCATGCTGACAGTGGTTTTGTTCATACAGCTCTCACAAAATGCTTGTTGGTTTAGCATGCAGGAAGCAGGGGTCCAAGCCATCAGACAAAAAGACTTTCCACAAGTCCTTCTTAGATAACATTTCCAAACCTGACTTACAAGTTCCAAGTTTAGTTAATTCCTCAAATGGGCACTATCATATGGGGGTTTGATTTCCAAAAAAGTGGAATTTCCAGAGTCAGTTTCTGACTTCATTGTGCCCAACAGTTCAGTTCTCAGTTTATCTCTTTTATCTAACATTTTTCCATAAGCTGCAAGGAGAAGCCAAGCTGCATTCTCTGGGCTTACTTGCCTTCCATATAACATCAGGAGTCAACCTTGCTAAGTTCTCTGCAACTTTAAAACACACATCAATTTTCCTCTACTTTCCAACAGTAGTTTCATCATTTTTCTCTAAGCCCTTATCAGAAATAACTTTAGGCTCCATATTCCTATCAATATTCTCATGAAAGCAATCTAGGCCTTTTCTAACAAGTATCACACAGTTCCTCAAAAAAAATACCCCTCACCCATTTATAAAATCTTCCCATCATTTTGGTATTTGCAAGAGCACTATCCCACCTCCTGGTCCCAAATTCTGTATTAGTCAGCCAAAATGGGTGCTGATGCAAAGTACCAGACATATACAGGCTTTTATAAAAGGTATTTACTTGGAGTCAATTCTTACTGTCACAAGGTGCTAAAGAGTCCAACTCAAGATTACTTTTCTCACCAAAGTTTGTTGCCACATGTTGAAGCAACATAGTGGGTGATATCTGTAAGGTTGCCGCCTTCCTCTTAAGACTGTGTGGGCCCAGCTTCTTCTGATCTCAGCTAAGGCTCACTTCTTTCCATGTTTAGCTGCTCAGGGCTCTGGTCTCTTCAGCCACAAACTATTATGTGAATAGCTCAGCTCTCCCCTGGGCACCAGAATCAAAATTAATTTCTCTCCTCCATTGCATCTTTTTCTGTTTTCTCTTTTGTATCTACTTTTGTGTGTCTCCTTGATTGAATGTCCATTTATATAGCCCACAAAATGAACAGGGACTCAAAGTGAGTTACTCTCTACTGATGTGGTTAAATCAAAGCCCTAATCTTAAACTAATTTAATCAAAGACATTACAGCTAAATCTAATAAAATCAAAGGGTAACACATTCAGAGGAACAAACCAGTTCAGAAATGTAATCTATACCCTTATTTGGAATTCATAAAAAATCTCAAACTGCCATACTGTTATAACTTGTTCCAATGCCTTCAGTAGAATTTTTCAAACTGAATTCCTAGAGATGTTACTGGGTTTTCAGTGAAAAACAAGAGGTCAGTACTTAAACTTTTCCTTCTCTGGTCCTTCCTTAGATACTCTCAATGTCCATTACTGTTTTTATATCCATTTCCCCACTTTTGCAGACTTAAACTTATTTGACCATAATTTTTAAAAAAACTTGAGAAATTCCCCTCCAAATCCTCTTTAGAATAAGCTGATCACTAGTGTAAGATAACTGATGAATCAGTGGGTGTGAGCCTGGAGAAGAGAATTATAGTCAGCCCATGATATTTCTGGTATATATGTTGAAGAATTTGAAATTTATTGTGCACGCTACATAAACAATTGAAATTTAGAAAACATATTTGGAAGTAGAATTGACACAACTTTGTGACTAATTACATTCACAAAGAGCGAGGTGTCAAGGAAACCATTTAGTTTCTGGCTTAGAGCACTAATGGCTACATTAATCCTGAAAGGGAAGTGAAGGCAGAACATTAGGGGAAGGGCTTTAATTTGAGGTACCCATGAGAGTCCAATTGGAAATTTAACTGTGGGGTCCAGTAAAGAGTTGTGGGGTAGGTGTGAAGAGTTGGGGTTCACTTGCATATTGATATAGTTGAAGCTATAGTTTGAATAGGTTCAATCAGAAAGAGTATGTAGAGTGAGGGGGAATTGGTCAGGAGGTTGAACCTTGGGGAACATCAATGTGAAAGGACTAAAGAAAGGAAGAGTACCCTAAGAAGGAAGAAACTGAGTGGTAGGAAGAAAACACAAAAGGATGATATGGGTAAGCCCAGGTGTTGGTAGGGAAGAATATAATTAAACCTAAAAGCAGTGACGAGAAATCACAAAGTAAAGTTCAAGAATGATAAAGAAAGTAACCTGTCCATTGCATTTAAGAACTTGAACATACATGGTAATGTTAGAAGAACAGTTTAAGTGGGATAGTTGGTTTAAGTGTGACAAGACTACTATTGATTGAATTGGAAATCAATAAATGGTACCAGATAATGAAATAAGACTTGTTTAAGAATCTTAGCACTTAGAGGAGAGTGAGAGGGCAGTACATAGAGTGGTGGGGGCCTTCAGGGAAGCTATTATCTTAGTGTTGGATTTGATGTAAAGAGATGGGAAAACATGGTTTTGTGCCATGGGGAAGCCAGAGAAAGGGGGAGGGAGACCTCTGAGACAATGGAGTATGGTTGTTGGTGCAGGGGACAATTAGCTGAAAGGCTGAATTTTATCAGTAGAGCAGGAAAGTTCAGCTGTTGGGAACTATCAAATAAGCTTTTGGTGCCCTTACTGTCCTCCTCCACAGGTCACAACTGAGCCAGGCTGCAACCCCTTTGTACCCACAAAGTATACTGACCCTGTTTTGGCTGGGAATGACCAACTTGGGAAAGTCATCCCTGAGGTGACATTCCTACCAGAATTTGTATTTCAGGCAAAAGCAGCATAAGAACATGAGAGGAGTGTAAAAATTTACAGAGGTGGACAGTCTGGGACAAAGGCCTACCAGCTTCTAATATCTAGGAAGGAGCATTTGTAACATGGGAAATGTGGTGGCAACCAAACTCCTATAAACAGTAGAACTCCATAACAACTAATAAACAAATCCTAGCACAAGACAGAGACACAGAAAGACAGGGAAAGCCCTTCACACTGCATTTGCCTTGAGTAAACCTTCCTGATAGGAGCACTGAAGCTCAAGAAAATCTCTATATTATCAAAAAGCTGGTTATAAAACCAAGAAAAAGACATCCCAGGATGAAAATCCTGGAGTTAACATTTTTAGTATTAACTCACACAATATGCAACAAAAGAGTAGAAGACAAACAAATAAATAGGAAATGATGGTTCTTTCAATGTAAGAAGATAAAAATAAAACACCAGTGAAGGTGAGAACATGGACCTACTGAACAAAGCCTTTAAAAAATGATCTTAAAAATGTTCAAGAAGATGAAAAAAAAAATACAGATAAAAAACTAAAGAATACCTGGAAAACAATAAATGAACAATATGAGTCTAACTATAGGGATAGAAATATTAAAAAGTAACAAAACAGACAACCAGCAAGATGGTGGAAGAATAAGGAGCTCCTAGAGTCAGCTCATGCTACCAGTTAGTAAACACCCAGAACTATCTAAAGCATGTGTTTGGGGGCTCCAGGAGACCAGAAAAACATCCTGCAGCATCCTTGAAGGAATTGAAGGAGAAGACTGCCCATCTGCAAAGATTTGTGAGTAGAGAACTCCACACCACAGAGGCCAGTGCCCCTCTTCCCCTAGCGTTACAAGCCACCTCAGGAGCTATTCCATGGCTGGAATTGGAAGCTCCAATGGAGGAGGAAAAGACGATTGGGAACTAACTTTAGCTACTGATTAGTAAATTCGGTGGGCTAAAATATAATCCAAAGGACAGCTAAAGTTTGAACCTGTCCAAGTCAGAAAGAGTCTGATAGCCTCCATTTTAACTCTGCCCCTGGTACAAGGGGAAGGGAGATGGACTGAAAATCACAGTGTTGGTAGGGAGCAGCTTCTTTCCATCCAGATCTGATTGGAGGTCTAGCATAAGCCCCAGCCCCACTTCTGGCAGGGAGGAAGCTGGTGGGACCTGCGTCAGCGTCTCTGGGAAAATACAGGCTACAAAGTGGAAGCCAATGATCATCCTACTCTGGCAGCACAAGCCACCTCAGGAGCTATTCTTTTAATGGAATTGGAAGCTCCATTTCCCAAAAACAAGAGAAGAAGAGATGTGTGACCGCCAATTTTGGGCTACTGATTAGTAAATTCAGTTGGCTAAAGTATAACCCTAAGAACTGGTAAAGTTTGAACCTGTCCAAGTACAAAAGAGGCCAGTAGCTGCCATTTTGACTCCATCCCCAGCATGAGGAGAAGCCTGGCTGACTGAAAACCACCATGATGGTACATACTGACTTCTTTCATCCAGATCAGCCTGAAGACCTAGCCTAGGCTTCAGCTCCACCTCTAGCATGGAGGAGGCTGGTGGGTCTTGCCTCAGCCTCTCCAGGTAATGGCAGGTACATTCAGCAGGCACAGAATGAATAGATGGCAGTCAACCAGGGCAACTGTGGTCATTTTGGACCCACACAGCATATTGCTGCCCATGCCTGCAGTTCCATCCCTGCCCTAGGAAGGAGAGAAAGGGTCTCAAAACTTCATCAGTATCTCTTAACAACTACAGTCTAGGCCTGCATGACTTGGATTATTCCACATAGATGTGGCTCTGTCCCTACCTCTGGCAAAGGAGAAAGTTTGGAGAAGCTTCATTGGTCCCTGGGAAAATGAAGGCAGCTTGAGCCTCCACAGATTACAGCACCAAGTACATCCTTTGTTTCTACTATACAACCAGGAAGGGAGAAAGGGCAAGAAATCCCTAAACTGGCTCTGGAGACACCCAGGTCCTATGTCAGGGCAGATAGCTCCAGAGGTTGGTGCCTTTCTGGTGGACCCTACTTTGGAGGTTGTCTTCCTGAGAGTGACAGAGTTGAACTCAACTATGTCTTCCCTGCACATGGCTCATCTGTCCCTTCTATTCAAACCTATACTTGGTGCTGAAGTTTGTAGGTGTACATCCAGAGACTTGAGTCATTGGACCATCCAGGTGCCAGCTGGCCTGGAACCTCAGTGGAGCAGCAACTCCTACTCTACAGCTCATTGGACTCACCCAGGCAACTGGTGGGGAGATGATGATGGACAATGGCCATCCCAGGGAATGGAGAGAGTCTGCAGCTGCAGGCAGGATAATCGCATCCATTTTCTCCATGGGATATAAACCCTTCTCAATTGGAGGTGGAGTGGACATCACCATCCCAGGCTCCTCAGGATTGGGGGAAGAGCTATGGAATAGAGTGGAATCACTGGTATTCTATATAGACATATTGTGATTCAAGCAATGGAAGAAATTACAAATTGATGTGGAGCCAGTGGCCACTGGAGGCTCTGGGGGCAGGGAAAGAGAAAAGCAGTTATAATACAGGGGCTTTTTTGGGAGTTGAGAATTGTCCTGAGTGACACTGCAATGACAGATATAGGCCATTTTATATCATCATATAACATGCAGAACTGTGTGGGAGAAAGTGTGGTCTACAATGTGATCTATGCTCCATGCTTAATGGCAAAACCCCAGGTTGTGTTTATCAATTGCAATTAATGTGCCACACTAATGAAGGATGTTTATGTGGGAGGCTGTGGGAGGTGTGGGAGATGGAGCATATGGGAATCCCTATATTTTTTGTGTAACATTTGTGTAATCTAAGTATCTTAAAAAAAAATAAAAACTTATTTTAAAAAGCCCTAAACTAAAGAGAGAAACTGAACACAGAATAAATACATCTAGTAACTCAGATACCAAGACACCAACAAAAAATTACAATCCACACCAAGAAACAGGAGATATGGCCCAATTAAAGGAACAAGATAAACCTCCAGATGACATAAAGGAGTTGAGGCAACTAATCATAGACGTTCAAATAAATATCCTTAATAAATTCAATGTAATAGCTAAAAAGATTAAAGATATTAAAAAGTCATTGAGGGGGGGGCAAGATGGCGTTGGTGTAGGAGGGCGCACACTACAAGCTCCCAGAGCAAGGCGGATTGGGGATGGGGTCCTGCCCGGGGGTCTGTGCTGTGCACGCGTGGAGTGAGAAGC
>JAKSZT010051723.1:2656-21184 GCA_026826555.1 Tolypeutes matacus
GCCCACTAGAGAATTTGGGTCTGAATTTGGCTCTCTCATCCTCACTTTTGATTATATAGGTTGCTCTAGTTCAGTTCAGGTTTAGGACAACTTTACCTCTCTATTTTGCCTTTACTATGATCTGTGCTTTTGTCTATGTAATGATCTCAGGATAGATCAGGTCATAGAAAAGAAAAAATAAAAGTCAACAAGACTCAATGATATGTGTAAAATCGCAGGAGAAAATCTATTTAAAAGTTCTCATACATTTAAGGAGAGCTTTGCAGCATTATATCCATGATGTACTGGTTCTACTCTTACCCAGAAAAGTAAAGTGCTCTGTAGAATTCTCCTACCTCAACTGCCACTTCAACTGAACTATGAGGAAACAATATATCATAAACCCAAATTCAGTTTCTTCCTGTGAGGAAACTGCTGGTGTCATGAACTCATTTTATCTCACAATTCCCTCCCATCCTCTTGCAATGCCCTCCTTCTTTTCACGGCCTGTAGGTTGGCCCATTGTTTCCATGCAGGCACTATTCCCCACAGCCTTGCACTGATTCTGTTCCTTCTACCATGAAAAAAAAATATTACATCATCCTTCAGAAACACACTTACCATGGGGCTGGCTTGTCTGAGACCCTCTTCAGCATCACATGCCCCAATAATATCCCATTTCTCCTTCCTGGCATACAGGGTGGCTCATATCAGGTTCTTCTAGAACTCTTGTTCTGATAAGGCTTCTATATACTCCTGACCTGTGTGAGGTTCTGAGCCTGAACTGATGTTCAGTTCCTCCTAGGGCAGGTGATACCCATGAGGCTGGGGTAAGCTAGGGGTTGTACTGGATGGAATGCTACTTCTTAAAGAGCAGATGTATTGAAGTAGTCTGAAGAGAGGTCTTCACAACAAGGTTCCCATTTCTCAGGCCAAGCATCCTCATCTTTCCAAGTCAGGGTGTCTTCAAGAAGGTCTTTAAGCACTTCACCCTCTGTCCTTGAGAATGTGCTGCTCTCAGTTTGTTCTGACTTCTCCTGTAAGCAGAAACAGATTTCTTCCCTCTTTTTCATTTCCTTTCTCATGTTGGCTTTCAGGATTTACTGAGTCAGTTGGTAGCACTCTCGAATGGGGCTGTTCTCAGTGGGAACTCCACCTCTCCAGCATCTCCTCAAAGAGGACATGGCAGCTGAATCCCTCTTCACCTCATGTGCCAAGTAATGCATCCATGGAGGGGAACACATGTCAACAAGCCATGCAATGAAAACCATGCTGCCTGGTGACCAGCCAGACTGGGGTCACAGCATGGGGCCTCTCGTCCTCCTACATCTTTACAGTGGTCTCAGGGATGCAAGTCTCAGGTTCCTCCTGGAAGGGCGTTTGGGAGCTGAGCAAGGACTTAGTGTTGATTAGACTGGGGAGAAAGTGCTCTCTTTGAAGAGTTCAAACTCAGAGATCCAGAGTGTTGTTCCCACTGGTGAATATGTGGTTTTGGTTTGCCCCTCAAGAGCTACACCCTTTACTCTGTGCACTCTGCTAAAATATTTGCACCTGACCTTTGACAATCTGAAACAGACCCATAGGTGAATGAAGTAATGGTCTTCTCAGTGGAAGTTGAAGAAGACATCTCTGATACTCTTTGAATCTTGCTGGGCCTGGAGATAGGAGCCTGTGATAAAGTAGCTCCTTATAGCAAACATCTTTACTCTTTGAAAACAGTATAATAAATATTGGGATTTTATGTTTACAACTACAGATCCATATATACATATATGAATTTTGGTATTTATTTCTGAATTCCAAGTGATTTTCTTATTTGTAACATTGAAATCATTTCATATGCCTGAAACTTCCTAATAGTATGTTACTCCTTTAAAGAAGTATTTTATGAAAGTGATTTTCTTGGAAAATTCAGAATGCAAACACTGAAATAGGAGAAATGGTCACCTCTTTTTAATGTGTTTCCAAACTTCTTTTAAGGGAAGGCTTATGAAAAATAAATTATGTTTAAAGAAAGACTTTAACTCATATAATGTGCATTAGTTCTCACAGTTATACCTCTTCTTTTTAGCATTTTTTAACCAAGAACAGTTTAATGTTAAAACTGTTTTTCTCTGAAAAGAAGGTCCTGTTACTATGCCTTTATTAGATGATTTCAATTATATTGCTTTCTTAAATTGCTTAAAAAATACAATCTCATTAGAAAATGTAATAACAATTACACTGAAGTAAAAATCTTTCTGAACACCCTGTTCCCTGTCCCCCACTCCTCTGCCCCACTTGTCCTTTTCTTCCCTTTATATCTACACAAAACATTTAGATCTTGGAATACATAATTGGATACATTTTCTGAGCCAATTCTGGAAGCCCTTCAGACTAAAAATTCTTGTATTTGCTCACTCATTTATTCATTTATTCATTCATATTAAGATATTTTGTTAATTTTTCACTAAGTAACAAAAAGTACTTTCTCAGCAAAAGCTTCAGTGAGCTTTAATCCTTACTTCAGATCCATCATTTTTGTTCTGGCCCAGGATAAATCAGGTCCCAGAGAAATCATGGGAACCCTGGACAGGGAGAATCAGACTGCTCATTTTCCAGCTCTCATCCATCAGACAATTTTCTTTCCATCCTTATCTAAAGTTTTAGAGAAAGGTCACTTCTTCCCAGATTGTTGTTTCATATTACCTCGGTGAATGTGAACCTAAAAGAAGAGTTTCTGCAAGATTTTATCATTTGTCCTAGATGTAAGTGCTGTCCCAAATTTTCCTGAGTTTTGGATTCTGATTCAGTCCTGTTTATAGCCAAAGTACCCTCCCAGAGGGAGATCTGAGATTAACAACCTCACAGAGGAGCAGGTGGGAGCTGAGTGAGCACCAAGGCTTCTAGTAACCCTTGTGTGACATCATCACTGACATAGCTCAGTTCCGTGGGCTCAGTTTGAATCTAAATGTGGCAACAAGAAAAACATGGCATCAGTCAAAGAAGCATATTTTGGTGAGAGAAGTGATATTATATAATAAAAATGAATTGAAACCTTTCCCTTTCCTCAAAAAAGGTGTTGTCAGTTGTGGGAGAGAGAAAAAAGTACAGAGATTGATAACTAAATGTGATGGGATATTTCTTTCTCCCAAACCTCTCATGGACTGTGGTAGTTATGCTTCATCTCAAAATGGAGGCCTAGCATGCTCCCTGGCTAGAACTGTTGAGAGCCAGATTTTGTAGGTGCTGCAAGGGGGAGAAGAATCAGTAACATATCTCATGATGCAGCAAGCCTCTTATGAATAAACATGATGAGGTGGACATTTGAAGAAAAGTGAAGTAGAAACTTCTAAAAATTTCTACAAACCAGTTAAGGGAGTGTCTACTCTGAAAAGTTGATTAGTATGTGGTAGTTTCAAGGGGGTTGGTAAGTGGCAGTTTCACTGACTCTAGCCTAGTTCCTATGTTTAAGACTCACCTTCATCCTTTACTGACCACGTGTTCTTGGATGTTTCATTTGACCTCTCCATACCTCACTTTACTCATCTGAAAATAGAGAGGAATCTATCCCTTACAAAGTTTTCTTATTAAAAATAATCTAACACATGTAGACACAGAACAATGAAAGGCTTGTAGATATTAAGACCATGTAAATGCTAGCTATTACTGTTATGATTTAGGTCACAGTTTGCTTAATATGTCCAGACTAGGTGATTTCCCTGATTTATGGTTTCAGAATGCCTAAAATTCAAATTTCATCCTAGCCCTGCTTATGAATCTTAAGAATGGTATTTAAAAAATATCTTATTACTCTTATTAATAATATCTTACTAATGCTTGTACTTAAAAACCTTATTCTTATAAAATTGAAACTTAGCCTAGTCATATATATTGCTTAAGAAGTACCTCCTGAAAATTTCTTTGTTACTCATATGTGGCCTCTGTCTAAGCCAAACTCAGCCTAGAAGCTCACTGCCTTTCCCCTGGCATGGGACATGATACCTGGGAATGGGCCTTTCTGACACAAAGTGATTATTCCCAAATGCCAGTTAGCAATGCATTTGGAAAAAGACGACTAAATGGGGAAGTAGTAAATACAAATCAGTTTTTATGGCTAAGAGATTTCAAACATGAGTCAAGATTTCATTCCAGTGGTTACATGTATGTATGTCTTTGGAAGATCTCTCTGACTTCCATAGAAAACAATGCCTCCAGCCTGAAATCTCTAGAATTGTCTGCAAAGTATAAGCAGGACATTCAACCCCAGCAAATCAACACCCAGTCAGTAGGGTTTTTTTGGAATATATGATAACTTATCTCTCCAATGTAGCAGAGTTAGACTCATGCATAATTTTCCTATACATGGTTCTTTTGTCCATTTTATTTGAACCTATAACTAGCATGGTACCAGTTAAATATATTTCCCAGAGATTTAAATCTTTGGGCTATCCATGTACTAGTTACACCTTGAATCTCAGCAGAGTTGCAGCCAACACCAACTCTCCAATTCATCAGACTTGCCCAGGACAACTAACAAAAGGATGATAATGGACAACACCCATTCCTGTGGGAAAACAGCCTGAAGGTGCAATGTTCCCCTGAAGCAAACAAAGCCTTCTTGATGCTGATTAGAAACATTCCAGTTTTGTGCAAAATATTCTGGGTGGGTAGAACAGCAATGACTAAAGAACTTACTATGTTGCAAAGAGATAAGAGGACATTCTCTGCATTATGTTTCTCCTTTTGCAGACTCCCAATAAATAGAGTGGTGAAAACAGAATCTGGGCTTTCAGTCCTTGAGACTGTTAGTCCCTGGTCTCATCTTTTCTCTATTGTGTGTTTGTCTTTTCCTTAAGGTCTGCAGTACCTTCCTTTCTGACCTTTCATTGGTCAGCTGGTCTCAACAAGTAGCTCCTGGGCAGGGATGGATTGGAAGAAGAATCACTTTGAGCAAAATTAAAATGGTGGTGTAACACTGCAGAGCCCCTGAGAAGGTGAAGAGTACTCTGGAGTCTCTGGTAAGGTAGGGACAACTCTCGGGCATAATTCAGGATTACTATGGGAAACAGAGACAGCATGGCAAAGCACCGGCACTATGCTTGTCTCCTAAAGCAACTTCCTAAAGCTGTAAGTATTAAAGCTAGTGAGGTTTGTCTTTTAGAGCTCTTACAAGATATTGAGAAATGCTGCACTTGGTTTACTGCATTAGGTAGTTTAGAAATAGAAGATTGGGGGAAAGTAGGAAGAGAATTAAAGAAATTACATGTTCAAGGGGTGCAGATCCTGACTACTATTTGGCCTACTTGGTCTATTGTTAAATCAGTACTGGGACTTTTACAGAGAATGAAGAGGAAATAGATGAGGAGAAAGAGAAATATGTAGACAGTTCCCATCAGGATTTTCTTAAAGATTCTTTCCCTGAAAGCATTCTCCCTTACTGCCCATGGTGCCATAAGGAAAAGCATTGTAAAGATAAATGTAGATCTAAATATGATAAATATGGGAATCCACAGCCTGGAAATGAGCAATGGGACACTCCCTCTGGTGTGCCATAATCTTTCCAGAGGGCTTTGGTCAATTATACCCAATCTAAACAAAGCCATTTGGATCCATCCCCACAGCTTTCACATCCTTGGCAAACTTATGTGCCACCACCTAGGGAAGTGCCGGCCTGAACCTTGCCACTACTGAAAAATTAATACTTAAGAAACAAAATAAAGTCTGTCGAGCCAATCCAGGAGTGAAAGGACATATTCCAGAAGATTTAGTGTGATTAATATTGGGAAGATCTAGTATTAGTTGCAGGGTCATCACTATGGGGAAAAACACATAAATTCACCTTCCCAGTGGAATATTTAAACTCATTTATCAATTATTCATAAGGCAAGTAAAAGTATGAAATAAAAGATAAAATAACACAATTCAAAACTGCAGTCATATTTGGACAAATATACAATTTTACATCCAACAATGAATGAATGCATATTCCTACATACAGCGATAGAATATTTCTAAAATACTTATTAGAGTGTTAAAAAATGCCTCAATAAACTTTATACAAGAGACATTGTACAGAACTGTGAATTTAAGGTAGAAGTTAACAATAATTGATTTTTTATATATTTGGAAATTTAGAGGAAAACATCCTAAATATTTTTAAAAACTAAACAATCTTAGAAAAAAATTTAAAGAGCTTTAATTGAATATTGAACTGGTTTCACATTGGACATTTAAATAGCTTGTATAGTCTTCACTCCCAGCCTCTAAACAAGAAAAATTATGAAAAACTGACTTTCAGCAAATCTTAGACCCCTTAGACAATTGAGGTTCCTTGGAAAAAAATCTCCTCAAACACTGAAGAGAAGGGCAGATACAAACAATCACATACCTAGCACAGAAACCACAGAAGCTGCAGCCTGCCTGGGGAATGATATATGGACTAAAGTAGACTTATTGGTATTCTACTAGAGACATATTTTAATTATAGCAATGGAAGAAATTATATCATTGATGTGGAAGCAGTGGCCACTGGAGGTTCTGATGAAAGAGAGAGGGAAAACCAGGTATAATATGGTAGCATTTTCAGGACTTGAGAATTGTCCTGAATGACAATGCAATGACAGATGCAGGACATTACATATCTTGTCATAACTTACAAAATTGTGTGGGAAAGAGTGTAAACTGAAATGTAAACTATAATCCATGGTTATTGGCAATGTTCCAAAATGTTTTCATCAATTGTAACAAATGCACCCCACAAATGAAGGATGTTGTTAATGTGGGAAAATGTGGGAGATGTAGGGAATGTGGCATAGGGGAATTCCCTATATATTTAGTAACAGGATATTTACATTACATAAATGTTACACAAAAGATATAAGGATTTCCATATGCCCCACTCCCCACACCTCCCACACCCTCTGATATGAACATCCTTTATTAGTGTGGCACATTCATTGCAATTATAAAAGCATCCTGGGGCTTCACCATTAAGCATGGACCATAGTTCACATTCTCCCACACAGTTCTGCATGTTACATGATGATATAAAATGGCCTAAAACTGTCATTGCAACATCACTCAGGACAACTCCCAGTCCCAAAAAAGCCCCCATATTACAACTGCTTTTCCCTCTCCTTGCCCCAAGAGCCTCCAGTGGCCACTGGTCCACATCAATGTTGTAATTTCTTACATTGCTAGAATCACAATATGTCTATAGTGGAATACCAGTAAGTCCACTGTAGTCCATAACACTTCGTCCAATCCCAAGGATTCTGGGATGGTGATAACCACTCCAACTCCAATTGAGAGGGGACTTATATCCCATGGGGAAGATGGATGGGACTATCTTGCCTGCAGCTGCAGACTTTCTCCATTCCCTGAGATGACCATTGTCCATCATCATCTTCTCCCGACCAGTTGTCCTATGTGAGTCCAATGAGCTGTAGAATAGGTGTTGCAACTCCACCAAGCTTCCAGACCCAGCTGGCACATGGACAGTCCAAAAACTTGAGTCTCTGTATGTACACCTACAAACTCCAGCACCAAGTACATGTTTAAATAGAAAGGATAGATGAGTCATGTTCAGGAAAGACATAATTGAGTCCAAATCTGTCATTCGCAGGAGCACAAACTCCATAGTAGGGTCCACTGTCAAGGCACCAAACTGTGGAGATATCCACCCTTCACTGTAGGACCTGGGTGTCTCCAGAGCCTTCAGGAGATCCCATATTTGGAGTAGTATCCACTTTGGAGGTCTATGAGTTCTTGCTGTGATGTGCATAAGTGTTACCTCTGGGATAACATCTTGACCCACTTTGAAGTCTCTTAGCCGTACCAACTCATTTGTCTTTTCCTTTTCCCCCTTTTTCTTGAGGTCTTTTTCCAGTTGCATTTTTTGTTGGTGCTTGGTAGCATTCCCTCGGAGACAGGAAAGCTTATCCCTGGGAGTCATGTCCCTTTCTGGAAGGGAAATAATGCCTTCATATGCTGAATTTGGCTTGGAGAAAGGCTGTATTTGAGCCACAAGGAGGCTCTCAGGAGGTAACCCTTAGGCACCCAACAACAATAGGCTAAGTTTCAATTTCAAAAGTAAAGACTCATAAGCCTAGTCATAAATATCAAAAGCCCATTAGCGGATTGTTCTCCTTTGCCAGTCACTGCCCCTGCATTTGGGAGACTGTTGCTGCTCCCTTAGAGAATGTGGCAGAGCCCTCCAGAATGCCAATTCAAAATTCTCTCAGTTATTTTGTGAGTCTCCACCCACTGTGACAATGTCCCATGAATATTTAAACATTTTACAGATGTTATATGTATGCTCAAGCGAACTTCCTCCCAAGCATCCCCCCCATCACTGACACCCCACACCAGCCATCTTCCCCCACCCCATGGAATTGTCCTGAATGACAATGCAATGACAGATACAGGACATTACATATCTTGCCATAACCAATATTTTACAAATATTGGTTTGTACTGTGAAAAATTTGATTTTCACCCACAATAAAAAAAATAAAAAAAAAAACAAAAGCAAAAACAAATAATTCAACTCCCCCCACAAAAAAAAATATATTGTAGTTTTTCTAATTTATTCTCATAAATTTGTGGGGGCTGCCCTAGATGCTTTAAATTTCCCTCAAATATTATAATTAGGTTTTAAAATTCTAAAAAGAAAAGTCGGTATGTAGGTATTACAAGTGATATCTGAAAAACATTTAAGTTGGATCAAAGATGAGGGAGTAGAGGACAGCAGCTGTACTCATCCTTCAGAAGTAGAGGGATGACTGGTAGGCTTATTAAGCATAGGAAACTCTAATGGCTTTGGGACAAACAGAGTGGATAGCCAGTCAGGGATTTGCCTAGTTAGATCCCCGGGGAGTGGTAAGACCACAAGGTGGCAAGAGTGGGCACATAGCAGGGAGAGGTGTACCTGTATGCCTGTGACCTGAGAAGAAAGTCCATGGATTTTGTTTAGTATTTTATTTTATTTGTTTCTTTCTTCTTTAAGGTAGCCATAGAGTTAGGGCACCACAGAGCAATAGGCAGGTGCAGATGGTTGACATGCAGGAACCTATCCAGACACCAGTGGCTTGAGGGACAAGTCCAGATTTCTTTTTTCTCTCTCTCTTTTTCCAGGTACTCAGGGAGCACCAGGGCCATGGAGCAATTGGTGGGCATGTGGAAATGAGAAGGATGACCCTAGCAGGACACTAGTTGCCTAAGAGTGTTACCTGGACTTTTATTCCTCCCTCCCTTCCTTCCTTCCTCCCTCCCTCCCTCTTTTGCTTCCTTCCTTCCCCTCTTCCTTCCTTCCCTCCCTCCTTCCTTCCTTCCTTCCGTCCTTCCTTCCTTCCTTCCATCTTTTTACTTTCTTGTTTCTCTTCCTTTTCTCCCTTTATCCCCTTTGCATTTCCATTTTTCCTCTTTTATCTTTTTTTTCCTTTATTTTATTCAGTTTAAGACAGGCAAATTTAAATATTTGGAATAATGGGAACTAAGTGTCAAAGAAGAGACTTAACATAAATAAAAATAAAAATAAAACACTAAGCAAGAAGAAGCTACCCAACAAAATAAACTCATCAAGATGAAAAGATGCTTGATATCAGAAAAAAATACAAATTATACTAAGAAATAGAAGGTATGGCACAGTCAAATTAACAACCTAAAAAGGCAAAGGAGACGTAGAATTTCAATCAACTAATCCAAGATTGCCACAGAAATCTTCAAAAAAAAAAAAGGAGATGAAGGAAAAAATCAAGGATATTAAAAAGAACCTGGTGAGTATACAGAAGAAATTGTAAATATATATTAAAAAAAGAAATCTTATGTTAAAGAAAGATACAATAAAAGAAATAAAAAATACAGTTGAATCAAACAACAGCAGGTTCAAACAGGAAGAAGAAACAATCAGTGAATTAGAAGATAGAATATAAGCAAATTCACAGATAGACCAGATGCAGAAAAACATGGAAAAAATAAACAGGTACACAGGGATTTGAATGAATACATGAAAAGTGCAAACATAGACATTATGGGTTTCCCAGAGTGAGGCTAGAAGGTCAAGGGTATAGAGGAAGAGTTTGAAGAAATAATGGCTGAAATTTTTCCACTTTTATGAGGGACATGGATGTACACATCCACAAAGGTCACCTTACTCAAAACAGAAAAAAAAAAAAAAACCTAATAGATCTCTTTTAAGAAACATTGTAATCAGATTGTCAAAATCCAAAGATAAAGACAGAATCCTGAAAGCAGTAAGAGAAAGAAGATAAATCACATATAAAGGATGCACTATAAGATTAAGTGCTGATTTCTCATCTGAAACATTGGAGGCCAAAAGGCAGTGGTATGACATTGTAACGATCCTGAAAGAGGAAAAAAATGACAGCTAATATTCTGTATTCAACAAAATTGTCTTTCAAAAGTGAGGGAAAAATGAAAATATTCACAAATAAACAGAAATTGCCAGTTGGTCAACAATAAACCTGCCCTTCAAAAAATACTAAAGGAAGATCTGCAGGTTGAAAGGAAAAGACAGGAGAAGGATGTTTTGTTTAGAGTTTAGAAAGGAAGATTATTATAAAGTGTAACAAAAAGGGTCAAAAGATAAGCAAAAATAAGATTTAACATACACAAGCCTAATGGCTGAATTAAGTACTTAACTTACTGTAATGACATTGAATGTTAAGGGATTAAAGTCCACAGTTAAGAGAAAGATGGGCAAAATGTATAAAAATATGGTCTATATGCTATGCACAAGAGATTCACATTCAAACAAAAGACACAAATAGGTGCAAGTGAAAGTTTTAAAACAATTTTTCTATACAAAGCATAACCAAAAAAAAAAAAAAAAAAAAGGCCTGGGGTAGCTATACTAATATTGGATGTAATAGACTTTAAATGTAAAATTTTTGTAAGAGACAATGAAGGACTCTATATTCTAATAAAAGTGGCAGTCAAACAAGAAGAAAGAACGATCATAAATATTTATGCAACTAACCAGGATGTCCCAAAATACATGAGGCAATAACTAACAAAATTGAAGGAAGAAATAGACACCCCTACAGTCATATTCAGGCACTTTAATAGAGCACTTTCAGCAACAGACAGAACATCTAGACAGAGGATCAATAAAGAAACAGAGATCAAGAATAAAACATTAAAGGAACTAGACCTAATGATACATATGTAACATTACATCTTCAAACTGCAGTATATACACCCTTCAAGAGCACTTACGGATCATTCTCCAGGATAGATCATATGTTAGTTCATAGAATAAGTCTTAATGAATTTATTAAGATTGAAATTATACAAAGCACTTTCTCTGACCACAAGGGAATGAAGCTAGAAATCAATAATGGGCAGAGAACTAGAAAATTCACAAATATATGGATTTTAAACAATAGGCTATAACAATCAGTGGGTCAAGGAGTAAATTGCATGAAAAAGTAGTAAATATTTTGAGGCAAATGAAAATGAGAACACAACATATCAAAATTTATGGGAAGTAATTAAGAGAAGTAAATTTAAATTTACATTAAAAAAGAAGAGCAAAAATCAAACACCCTAACTGCACATCTGGAGGAACTAGGAAAAGAACAGCAAACTAATTCCAAAGCAAGAAGGAAATAAATAACAAGGAGCAGAGCAGAATTAAATGAAATTGAGGAAAAAGAGAAAGAATTAACAAAACCAAAACTGTTTTGTTGAGAAGATTCATAAAATTGACAAACCCTTAGCCAGAATAAGAAAAAAAGAGAGAGCATACAAAATAAAATCAGAAATGCAATAGGGGACATCATTAGTGACCCCACAGAAATAAAAAGGATAATAAGAGGATACTCTGAAAAATTGTATGCCAACAAGTTAGACAACTTAGATAAGATAGACATATTTCTAGAAACACACAAACAACCTACCTAAATGAAAAATGTAATAGAAGACATCCACAGACCAATTATAAGTAATAAGATTGAATCAGTCATCAAAAGCTTCCAAATAAAGGCCCAGGATCAGATGGCTACACAGATGAATTCTACATATCATTTCAAAAAGTAGTAGTGCCATTCTATTTAAACTCTTCAAAAGATTTGAAAAGTAGTGAACATTACCTAACTCATTCTGTGAAGTCAACATTACCCTAGTACGAAAGCCATATAAAGATGCCACAAGAAAACAACATTATCAACAATCTGCAATTAAATTAGATGAAAAAAAACCCTCAAAAATATTTGCAAATTGAATCCAACAACAAATAAAATGAGTTATACAACAAGATCAAGTGGGTTTTATCCCACATATGCAAAGATATTTCACTATAAGAGGAGCAATTATTATAATACACCACATTAATATATTGAGGGAGAAAAATCACATGAACATCTCTAGCAATGCAGAAAAGGTATCTGACAAAATTCAGTATCCATTCTTGATAAAAACACATCAAAGATAGAAATAGAAGTAATATTCCTCAACATGGCCCATTTAACAAAAATATCAGGACACAGAGTAAAATATTATTTTTCACACTATTAGATGAAAGAGATAGTCTAAGAGACATTTAGTAAAATCTAAATGTTGTAGAAAAGTTGATAATTAGAGAGGATACAATGAACTATTTATAATTATGATTGATTTTAAATATCTAGAATTATTTTGATAATGAATCTAAGGTTCGTTCAGGTCTTCAAGAATAATAAAATAGTCTAGAAGTGTCTAAATGTTCCCTATCAATAGATAAATAGGGACAGCTATAGGCTTGAGGAAATAAGAAAAAAGGATAAAATTGGAAGTTTTACCGAGACAAAAATTCATAAAGAACTGGTTCACTCACAGCTTACTTTAGCCTCCATTTTTTTGCTTTAGCCACCTCCACCTGCCCCAAAACTTCTTTTTTTTTCTTTTTTTTTTTAATTTTTAAAGAAGCTTTAGAGTACCTAAATGTTACATAAAATATATAGTGGATTCCCATATACCCCATTCCCTCCCTCTCCCACGTTTCCCACATTAACTATATCCTTCACTAGTGTGGTACTTTTGCTATAGTTGATGAAAACATATTGCAGCACTGCTACTAACCATGGACTATCTTTTCCATTATGCTTTACACACTGTTTCACACAATTTTGTAGGTTATGAAAAAATATATAATGTCTTGTATCCATCATTTCAATACCATGAAAATGCCCCCATAGTACACCTATTCTCCCCTTTCCCATCCCTTACAACCTCTGGTGGCCACCGCATTTTTAACAATGATAAAAGTTCTTCCATTGCTAGAATAATAAATCTATAGTAGAATAATAATAAGTCTACTTTAATCCATTGTTCATTCCCCAATCTTTAGGATTTTGGGATGGTGATGCCACTCTGCTACTCACTAAGAGAGAGCTTAGAACCCATGGGGCAGATGGATGAAGCTATCTTGCTGGCAGTTGCAGACACTCTCTGTACCTTGAGATAGATGTTGTTGATAGTCATCTCCTTGTTAACTTGTCCTGGGTGAGTCCAATTAACTGGAAAGTAGATTGCAACTCTGCTGAAATTCAAGGCTTAACTGACACATGGATGGACCAAAGATTTAAGTCTCTGGAACATATATTTATCAACTATAGTGCTAATTATGGGTTCAAATAAATGGGGCAGAAGAGCCATGTGTAAGGAACCTATAAATGAGTCTAACACTGTTAGAATGGAGAGAATTAATTCCAAAGTAAGGCCCATAAACAGTGTGCTGAATTCCATAGTTGTCTGTCCTGCTTATAGTTTCTGGATCTCTCTAGAGCCCTCAAGAGCCTGCTATTTGAGGCAGTGTTTACTGTGGCAGTCAATGAGATCCTGCTAAGACTTGCATAAGTGTAACCCCTGGAATAACCTCCTGACTCACTTTGAAATCTGACTTTTAGTCTACTGTCAGACTGATGATTTCTGACCTTGTAGCAGCTTAAATAATATGCTTGAGTAATATGAGACTTTTCAAGCTAAGTTATGGTATTCTCGTAAAAAATTATTATGGTATTGCGGCTGGGGGTGCATCCTGTCTGGTCGGGGTAGGAGAGGCCTAGGCTCCTACAAGGGCTCGCAGGCGTGGAGGGTGCACGGCAGAAAGAACCACCGCAGAGATGAGGTAAGCACGCAGGTCTAATTTATTAAGGGAAGTACAGATGCTTATATAGGGTTGTGGGCGGGGAAGGAAGGCGGGGCTGGCCGTGATAGGCCGGGAGCAGTTTCCATGCCTTCTAAGGTGTGGCCTTGGCGGTGTGGTTCTCCCTAGCTGTGTGGGGAGGGGGAGGGTGAGTGTGGGCAGGCTTCTGGTTATCAGCAAGCAGATGTTGGCTGCCTGGGCGAGGCTGAGGGCGGTGCGCCCGTTCCATGGCTGAGGGCAGTACGCCCGTTCCAGCCGCCCTACACCCGAGCGGTGGGCTGCGCATATCCCCCACTGGGCGTGGCTATGCCTGCTGGCCAGACTTCAGCCTGCCTTACCTCATGGTATGATTTAAATTTCTAAAATATACATTAAATGATAGAATATTGTAAATTACATGTTTATAACCTAAAATTGTTCTTAAATTTCCTGTGCTTACACATATGCTTAGGAAGTCAATTAATCAAGTTTATCATACATTGATTTGCCATTTTGTTGAACACAAAGCATTGGGTTACAGGTTGGAAAATGAATTCTAGAAAGGACTACTAGGAAATAGATTATTTCATTTCAAGAAATTTTGGATCTGGGCCTAATAAATAGTTTCATCATATTTTCAACCATTAAATTGTATGGGACCTTTAAATACAAATGAAAACTAATTATAATAAGTATTGAATATTTAACACAAGACATTCTTTCTGATGGATAGGTCTTTTCCTGTATACTCCTCAAAACTCATAGTCTACAGATTAAATGGTGAACTTCATTGATTAATGTTGTATGTGTTCTAACTGCTCCAACAACTGTCAATTCAATTCCTATCTCTCTCCATGTCCTGAAGCCTCACTATTCCCATAATAGCCAATAAGTGTTCAAGTGAAAAAAAGAGCTACATGTCTCTCACTTTAAATAAAAAATCTAGAAATGATTAAGCTTGCTAAGGAAGGCATATTGAAAGCTGAATGGACCAAAATCTTATACCAAAGAGTTCTGAATGCAAAGGAAAAGTTCTTGATAGACATTAACAATGCTATTCCAGTGAACACATGAATGATAAGAAATAAGAAAATAAAACAGTCTTATTGCTGATATAAAGAAAATGTTAATGTTCTGGATAGACAATCAAAGCAGCCATAACATTCCCTGAATCTGAAGGCTAATCCATAGAAAGAACACAACTTTCTTCAATTATATGAAGGCTGAGACAAGTGAGGAAGCTGCAGAAAAAGTGTTTGAAGCTAGCAGATATTGGTTCATGAGATTTAAGGAAAGAAGCCATGTCCATAACATAAAAAGTGCAAGATGAAGCAGCCTTATATTGGAAGAAGATATCATGGAGGACTTTGATGGATAGAGAATAGTCATTGCTTTGTTTCAAAGCTTCAAAGGACAGTTTGATACTCTTATTAGGGGCTAATGTACCTGGTGACTTTAAGATTAACCAATGTTCATTTACCAATCTGTAAATCCTAGGGTTCTTAAAAATTAAGCTAAATCTACTCTGCCTGTGCTCTATAATTGGAATAACAAAGCCTGGGTGACAGCACATGTGTTTACAGTATGACTTACTGAATATTTCAAGCCATTATTGAGGCACACTCTTCAGAAAGAAGAGTCCTTTTAAATATTAGTGCTTATGGCAATGGAATTGGTCATCCAGTAGCTCTTATGGGTATGTACAATGAGATTAATGTTGTTATCATGCCTGCAAATACAGTATCCATTCTACATCTCTTGGATTAAGAGTAATTTTTACTTTACAGGGTTATCATTTAACGAATACATTTTGGATGGCTCTAGCTGCCACAGAGAATGATTCCTCTGATGGATCAGGGCAATGAAAATTGAAAACTTTCTGGAAAAGAGTCACAATTCTAGGAAAGTAATCACATTTGTGTCATGGGAGGAGGTCATATATCAATATTCGCAGCAGTTTGGAAGAAGTTGATTCCTATCCTCATGGATTATCTTGAGGGGCTCAAGACTTCAGTGGAGGAAATAACTGCAGATGTAGTGAAAATAGGAAGTGAAATCAAATTAGAAATGTAGCAAAAAGACATGAATGTTTGGCTGCAAACTCATGATAATACTTCAATGGAATAGATGAGAAGCTGCTTCTTAGGGATGAGCAAACAATGTGGTTTCTTGAGATGGAAACTATTCTTGGTGAAGATATAGTGAATATTATTGAAATGACATAAAAGGATTTAGAACATTATATAAACTCAGTTTATAAAGTAGTGACAACACAAAATGCACAAACATATGCACTGTAGGCATCCCAGAAGGAGAAGAGAAGGGAAAGGGAACAGAAGGAGTGTTGAAGGAAATAATGGCTGAAAACTTCCCAACACTTTTGAGGAAGATGGATGTACATGTCTAGGAAGCACAGCACACCCCAAACAGTATAAATCCGAACAGGCCTACTTTAAGCCATATACTTGTCAAAATGTCCAATGCTCAAGACAAAGAGAAAATACTCAAGGCAGCATGAGAAAATAGAACTATCATATACAAGGGATGCTCAGTAAGATTAAGTGCTGATTTCTCATCTGAAACCACGGAGGCAAGAAGACAGTTGTTATGACATAGTCAAGGTACTCAAAGAAAAAACTTCCAGAAATGAATTCTCTATCCAGCAAGTCTGGCAATCAAAAATGATGGAGAGTTCAAAATATTCACAGATAAACAGATTAAGAGAGTATGCCAATAAGAAACCTACCCTTCAAGAAATGCTAAAGGAAGTTCTACAGTTTGAAAAGAAAAAACAGGAGAGAAAGAGGTGGAGGAGAGTGTAAGAACAACTAAAAAGACAAAAAGAGAAATAAAATCAACATATGACATGCATAAACCTAAAGAAAATATGGCTGATGTAAAAAATTCTTGAGAGTAATATCACTGAATGTTAATAGATTAAATGCACCAGTCAAGAGACACATATTGACAGAATGGATAAGGAAATATGACCCTCCCTTATGTTGTCTACAAGAAACCCACCTTAGACCCAGGAATGAAAGGAGGCTGAAAGTGAATGGCTGGAAAACAATTTTACAAGCAAATAATAACCAAAAAAGGGTGGCAGTAGCTATCCTAAAATCAGACAAAATAGACTTTAAATGAAAAACTATAGTAAGAGACAAAGATGGACACTATAAATTAGTAAAAGGGGTAATCTTTCAAGGAGCAAGAAAAATCATAAACATTTATGCATCTAATCAGGGTGCCTCAAAATACATGAGGCAAACAGAGGAAAGACTAAGTGGAGACATAAATGCCTCTACAATTAGAGTGGGGGACTTTAATACAACATTATCACCATTAGACAGAACATCTAGTCAGAGAATCAATAAAGAAACAAAGAATATGAATAATACATTAGAGGGGTTAGACCTAACATACATATACAGAACGTGACACCCAAATACAGCATGATATATATTCTTCTTGAGAGCACATGTATCATACTTCAAGGTTGACCACATGTTAAACCACAGAACAACTCTCAATGAATTCAGAAAGACTGAGATTATACAAGGTAATTCCATTCATTCAATGGAATGAAATTGAAAATCACTAAGGTCCAGAGAAACAGATTAGGCACAAACATATGGAAGTTAAACAACATACTCCTAGACAAAATGTGGGTCAAGGAGGAAATCTCAAAAGAACTCAGTAACTACTTTGGAATGAATGAAAATGATAACACAACATATCAAAACCTATGGGATGCAGCCAAAGCTGTACTGAGATGGAAATTCAGAGCCATAAAATGTATATATCAAAAAAGAAGAAAGAAATAAAATTGAGGACCTAACTGCATGCCTGGAGGAATTGGAAAAACAACAACAAACTAACCCCAAAGAAAGTAGAAAGAAGGAAATAACAAAGATTAGAGCAGAACTAAATGAAATACAAAATAAGAAAGCACTAGAAAAATTAAATGAAACCAAAAGCTGATTCTTCAAGAATATAAATAAAAGTAATAAACTCTTAGCCAGATTAACAAAGAGAAAGAGAGAGCAGATTCAAATACACAATCTAAAGAATGAGGAAGGGGATATAACTACAAAAAAAAAAAAAGTATCATAAAAAAAAAGAGTATCATAAAAGGAAACTTTGAAAAATTATATGCCAACAAGAATGATAATTTAGAGGAAATGGTCCAATTCCTAGAAACTCACAAGCAGCCTACATTGATAGAAGAAGAAATTGATTAACTCAACAGTCAAATTACAAGTAAAGAGATAGACTCTGTAATCAAAAACCCCCTAACTTAGAAGAGCCTAGGACCAGATGGCTTCATAGGTAAATTCTACCAAACATTCTGGAAAAAGCTAACACCAATCCTGCTTAAGCTCTTTCAAAAAATAGAAATAGAAGGAACATTGGCCAACTCATTCTATGATGCCAACATTACC